>JAZKJV010006711.1:0-39224 GCA_037367405.1 Ottelia alismoides | reverse complement strand
TAGATCTTAATCTAATTGTTCTTTATCGAAAAGGGTTTTTTGGTCAATGAGTTTTCATTTAGAATTTGAACTTCATTTAATCATTTTATTTTACCGTTTTAGACCCAACTAAATTTTGCATTTTTTGCTATTTTATTCGATGGCATTTCCCAATGTGGTAGCATTTTTTGCGTTTGTGCACATTTCGTAATATTCATATGGAGATCCACAAGAAAATAAACAGTTAACGATTCATAAATTATTAAGGGAAAGGAAGAAGTACAAAAATACGAGGTTTGTAATATCATGCTACCTTTGTAAAATGTCATTGTCAATTGTAAAATTTATAGTGTGTTCTACACGAAAGTGTATATTATTAGAAATAGATAATAATTATAAATATAAAAAAACAATCTAAAATTGTAAGAAATGAGCGTGATTTGTAAAAAATGATCAGAGATTGTAAAAAATGATCTGAGATCGTAAAAAATTGATCTGAGATCATTAGAAATTGATTAAAAAATGACAAATGTCAAAATAATATGATATTGTAAAAATGAGTTAAGATTCGTAAGAAACGATCTGATATTGCAAAAAATACCCGAGATTATAAAAAAGATATGAAATTGTTAGAATTTATAAAAGAAACTGTAAATGTAAAAAAATCTAAGAATGTAAAACGATTTGCGATTTGTAAAAAAAGATGCGAGATTTTAAAAAATAATCTTTGATTGTAAAAACTGATCGTACCCTCCTTCACCCACACCCTCCTCCATCCTTCTCCCTCCACGGTCCTCCTCCTCTACTCGTACCCTCCTCCGTCAATACCCCTCCTCCACATGCACCCTCCTTCACCCTTCTCCCCATGATCTACCTCCTCGACGCGTAGCCACCTCCTTTACGTGATGTTGCCTCCATTGCTCGCAAGAAAATAACATTCCAAACACATTTCTTTCCCTTGATATGAAGGTCAAAGGAACACTACACCATCAGGAAGCAGTCGTTGTACATCCAAAGAGTAGCACGTCATCACTGGTCACCCCAGAACAACACACTGCATCCACCGCCTAACGTTCTCCCTCTGCCATCACCGACGTGCAAAAATTTCCTGCCTACACGCCGCCATCGAGAGAGAGGGGAGGGGGAGGGAGAGCGAGGAGGAGAAGGAGATAATTGGGGAGATTATTGTGTAGATATTGTTACATTCTAAATGATGTTATGATAAAATGACTGTAATGGAAACTGTTGGGAGATTATTCTGTGGATATTTGTTACATTCTAAATGCAGTTAAGCCAAAATGAGTGTAATGGAATTTCTAACATTTAAAAAGATAGATAATAGGATATTAATGTTAACCAATAGATTGATTGCGAATGGATGAGATGGTTGACTTTCCATACATCCAAGAAAGGTCCACCTTTTTGGAAGTTCCTTCCGTACATACATGCGTACAAACAAACATACATAAATACATATTAGTTAAATGGGGCTACCCCATGGGGGAACCAACTTGTCTACCAACACCATTAATTTTTTATTTTTGTAATTTAGGTAAAGCCTTTGTAAAAGTTTGTGCTTCTTTTTGTAATATTCATATGAAATGACAAAAATGTAAAAAAAAATAATAATATGAAATTGTAAGAAATACTGAGATTTATAAAAAAAGATCTGACATCGTAAAAAACAATATGTGATTGTAAAAAAATGATCTAAGATGGTTAGAAATTTACAAAAATGATAAATGTAAACAATAATAAGATATTATAAAAATGATTTGAGATTTGTAAGAAACAATCTAATAGTGTTAAAAGATACATGAGAATTGTTAGAAATTTATAGTAGAAACTTAAATGTAAATAAATCTGAAATTGTAAAAATAATTTTGCAATTTTGTAAAAGAAGATTTGATATTGTAAACAAAAATCTAAGATTTAAAAAAAAAACAATCTTACATTGTAAAAACTGATTACCTCCTCATCTGCTCGCATCCCTCCTCCACCCACACCCTCTTTTGTCCTTCTCCCTCTACGATCCACCTCCTCCACTCGCACCCTCCTCTGCCCAACCCTCCTCCACCCATACCCTCCTTCACATTTCTCTTCCATGATCCACCTCCTCCACACGCAACGATCGTCTCCATGCGACATCGCCTCCATTGCTTGCAATAAAAGAAACATTCAAGAACCTGTTTTCTTTCCCCTTATCAGAAGGTCAAGGGAACACACATCGTCCATGAGAAGCAGTCGTTGTATGTTCGTAGAGCAGCACGCCACATCCACATCCTAACTTTCTTCATCTACCGTCATTGCACCCCCATCACTAGCGTGCTACAACCTCCTCCCCACGTACCTTCATAGAGAGATGAGAAGATTATTATGGAGATATTTGTTACATTCTAAATATAGTTACGTCAAAATAATCATAATGGATTTTTCAATATAAAAAATAGATAATGGACTATTAACCGTAACCATTAGATTGACTACGAATGAATGAGATGGTTGGCTTTTAATGCATCTAGGAAAAGTCCACCTTATTGGAAGTTTCTCGTATATATAGGAGCGGTTCTGTGAGATAGGGCTTTTTGTGAGATGGATACTTTCAACCACTCATTTTACTATCAATAACAACACGAAATCTTGAGGCCCCGTTCGGGTAGGGGACTAAACCCCCCTTTGGAGGATTTACCCCTCTTAACCCATTCTTTCTCTCTCCCATGTAGACATCACTTTTTCTCTTTTTTATTACATTAAACAATCAATTCTCTTTCATTAATTAATAATATATTATATCATCATATCATATAAAAAATATAAACTACTCTACTTCTACTCACTTTTCCAGACTTCAGTACAATCACATCACAATAACTATTCACTTTTTCAAACTTCAATACAATCATATCACAACAAATCCACCCTCAGTTTAGCTCTTTGTCCAAACACCCAAACACAAAAATGGATTACCCTCTACCAGTTTAACTCACCCTAACCCGCATACCAAACACACCCTGAAGGACTTTGATCACCACATATAACATGGTGTTATTCCAAATTCAACTTAATTTGAAACATATATCCCATGCATCAAGACTATCAAATTTCAACGGTCATAGAATTGTTGAAATCGAGAGAACAAAATGGACATGTTAAGGGTGTTTTTTAAATGTAATTTGAAATACTCATTCCACTTATTATTTTATCTAAATCCCCCAAGGTCTCCCCGTTATTGATGGTAAAATGAGTGGCTAAGAGTACCCATCTCATTAAACCCTCATCTCATAGGATCAGTCCTTGCTTCAAAAGTTCAAATTAGATGGGGGCTCACCGCCCCTATGGTGAGCCCTAGTTACATATCGTTGGATTTTTACAATTGCTACTGCTAAAACCACTATATGCACCCAAAACCACTCCCCATACCACCCTATATCAACAACTTTGTGGAAATAATCATGTCAACCTAACGTCCAAACCGTCAAACCTAGAATTACATAATCGATTAAATTCGACTACCATAATTTCCTAATGGGATATTTTCACCCATAACCACGAGTAGTTCCGCAATTACGTACATAAGCTCAATAATCCATAATTATACCAAGAATCCCGAATAATGCTTAACTCTTACATGACATAATCATGTGTTAACCTCCACACATTTTATTGTTAACTATGATGGAATCCGTCAAATATAAGTATTCCACCCTTTAAGTTCATATTATTTTCAATTTATGCCACTCCTCCCTCTATTTCTTCTTCCACACATGAATGCAAATTCATCCCAACTTAAGTTTATCTTTTTCCTCCTCCCTCTCCATTGCTGCTGCTCTTCTCTTAGCTTTGCTGCATCTCGTGGCTACCATCTTCCCACTGGCCTTTTTATCCGGCATTGACCAACTTCTCGAGGTATAATGGTATAATGGCATATCCATGGTGGTCGCTGTGGAATGCAATGAAAACATTCAAGGCGTCCGGGCCACATGCATTGTGCTAACGTCTCATGTCTCCATCGTCCTCGGTTCGATCTGTTGTTCACAAAAATGGCAGAATAGGTGGTGGCGATTATGGTATCATCATAGGTGAAGGCAGAGGGGGTGGCTCTACAGTCCAACAAACATCAAGCTATACGCTAAGGAGTATCTCGAGGAGGCGCCAATGCTGCAGTGGTTTTGCTACAATAAGTTACGACCTTCGCAGAGGGGGTGGCAGAGGGGGCTTGGATGGGGCTAGAAGAGGGGTCTTGAGGCAGAAATGGAGGGGGTGACAGAGCCGCGTAGGGGGATGGAGGAGGGTCTTGAGGAGGGCAATGGAGGGAGCTGGAGAAGGGGGCGCATATAGGCTGGAGGAGGGGGCCACGGTGGGGGCGATGGAGCTACAGAGGGGATCTGGAGGAAGGAACAGAGGGGGAGGTGGAGGGGTTGGAGGATGGGCCGTCGCAGGATGGCAAGGCTAGAGAAGGATGCGGAGGAGGAGGGTGAGGGAGGGAGGGGAGGCGGTGGAGAACACGGAGTTGATGCTGAGTGGGAGGAGAGGAGGAGAGAGAGGGAAAGGGATGAGGGGAGGGGGAGGGGGAGGAGGAGGGTGCTCTTGATTAAAAAATAGAAAAATTTTAAAAATCATTAATGGTAATTCTTGGATATAGTATAGTTAGATTAACTCACACCAGTGGTTGAGTTATTGGAGCAACTTAATAACGGGTTATATGTATGAGACAAAGTGAGTATTCAGGATTTCTCGTGATTGTGAATTATCGTGGATATTTATATAATTATGAAACTACTAAGGATTATAGGTGTAAATGTCCCTTTCATAATTATGGAATAGATTAGATACAACATCATTCTCTAATCATAATTTTCTTTTCAACCTCACTCCATGAACACTTCTCCATTGGCAATCGCTCCTTACACAGACTGCCGAATGATACTTCGAACTTTGATGGCATCCAAGTACAATTTATGCATATTTTAATCCTAAATTTTATTTTCTATTACATTTTATTTCGATGGATTCATTTCATAATCTTGTCAGTTTCACATTCTCTCGATCACTTCAAAAAATTTTATGGAGTGTACACATTCTTTTGAGTTTTGATGATATTTAAGTACCCAATGATCATCATTACAATAAAATAGTTATTTTTCAGTGTAATCCATATTTTTGTCCATTTCTGATCTATTCACTCACATAATTTTTATCTACAAGAGATGGAGAAGGTCCAAACGAACATCCAATCAACGAAGGTATGCTCACATCAACTCACCAATTATTCGTACATACATGTAAATGTTACAAACATGCATTTTACAGTTATAAATTATTTTTAATTATTACAAATCTCAATCAATAAAGAAGTAAAGTTTTATTTCCTTTTTATTTATAATTCAATCCTTATTCTCTGTTTCTTATTGGAATAATCATCAAGCTTTTGGACCATTTAGAAAGCATTGGATATCACATCACAGATGAAACAATCATATTTAGATCAGATCATCTTTTGTTTTGTAATTCTCCTTGTTGAAATAGTTTCTACATCATGTAATATGTGATGGCTTGAAACATCATGTAATTTCAATTTTTAATTTATGTTAATATTTCCTATTGAATACAGTTGTTTGCAGTATTCTATTTGTTTGTAAGCGTTTTCATTTCTTTAAACTTGAAGGTCCTTTATTTTACTCAATATATTTTATCACATTTCTTATGATCAGTTTATTGTATCAGAACATTGCATTTTTAATACCATTAATATTCACTTTGTACGAAAATTCATTTATTTTTTAGCATCATATAACAATTGTAATGGCATATTTTGGCCAGTAGATGTGATATTTCCTCTAGCCCTTTGAATATGATGAACTACATACACAAGTGCATCTATTGTGATTTTTTCATATTTTTTCAAGACAACTAAAAATATTACAAAGAAGAATGCAAAATAGAGGTTCCTCATTTTTTAGTAAAGTAAAGATTGAATGAATAAACCTCGTAAAATTAGATATGATAGATCATTAAAGAGATGTCACACATATTTTTGGCTTTTAAAAGCGATGCAATATATTCACAAAATATATCAAAGGGTCTAAATCTTTCATAATATCTATAAAAGTTCCAAAACCTTAACTGTCATTCCAAAATTAACCTTTAATGCTACATTTATCCAAAAAGTTTATTTTATGACACATGATAAGCTTGAAAAGAGGAATGCAACAAAACTAAAGATTTCAAAATTGTTTTAGGATGAAGTGGATATAAATAGATGAGTACATGTGGGGGGGGTTATAATTTTCCAGTATAAAATGCTTCAAATTGATCTAGAAATAATTCCTTGTAATATTCAAAACTCAGAGAGGTTATTTGGCAATTTTCCCATGATGCCACATGCGTCGAAGACGTTGGACCCATGTGCGATATATAGAAGAAGCATGGGTAGAATATCTGATGAAACATTAGACACCACATTGAGTTGTCGCATACTACTGATGGCGACGTCGAAGCTTCTATATGAGGGTTGAAATTTAGGCATGGTTCGATCATGTAGATTGAATGTGAGGTTTATCCAGCATTATCTACATTTCCTCTTATGTCTCATGTTCTTCAACGCAACGCGAGGAGATGAGGAATTTACTTCGATAATGGGGCGATGGAGTGGCTCCTTAGGTGGACCTAAGCTTTCGAATACCTGCAAGCGGATGTGTAATTCGAGCAAAAAATGTTCGATCTAGGGTTAGCTCCAACTAAGCCTTTTAGAAATAGGGAATGAATGGAGTTACCTTTTCACATTAGGGAGTTAGGAGCGACTCCTCTAACCATGGACCCAATCAGAGGTTGAATAGGATGCGAGAGAGATGTGGAGCAATGAGGGGAGACAGATGACGATGGCAGCAGGTTGAGCAAAGAGAAAAGGTTGACAAGTACGAGTAGAGTGTGTACAAAAGCAAATGAAAAGAAGAAGACAAAGGGCAAAGAAGGCGATTACCTGCGTTTGGTTGCTGGGTTGGGTTGGGTTGGATTGGGGTAACCTTGTGAATAGTAAACTGTGAGGAGGATTGGGAGGGTTGGAAGGAGGGGTACACCGGTGTAGCCCAACCCAACCCTGCAACCAAACACAACTATAGATTTGCGGATGGTGAACGGCATATGAGAGAATGGAAGCTGAGAGCTTTAATTGGGTCGTGGCCCCTATCTTTGTGATGAACGGAGGAGAATCAAAAGCAATCATTGGCTTTTATGTCAGATTTGGGTAATCTCTCAAAATATTATGTTGAAGAAGAAAATCCCATCATCGCTTGCACTCAACCTTACAGTTTTCATGATCACGTAGAGAGGAGCTGGAGGTTCTTTGTTCAAGTAAAAGGAGAGTTGATGGGTTCTATTTATAGGCAAAGGATAAGGCCCGAATCAAAGAGAATGTGGGAATTAAGTGATTTGTCTGGATTGTGGTTATCGAGAGGGTGTCTGTTGAATCTGTGGATTCTGGAGGTCGGTAGCATTGGGGTTTGAGATGTTTTTAGAGAGTGGAGGTTAGATGATGGCAGATAGTAGCTTTTTGCTAATGAAGCATGTGGATGAGGAGGAAGAAGAGATTGGGGACAAGAATGTTGAGGTTTCATCATTGAGTGGAGAGAAAGCATGGACTCAGATGATGGTTGGGGGTGGTGGAGATTGGTTGTTGTAGATGAGTTGTGGAATCGAGAAAGGAGGCGATTGCAGTTGGGTCTTCATTGCAGTGAAAGCAGGGAGAAAAGGGAGATCTAGGAGGTGTAGTTGAGTAGAGAGATAGAGAGGAACTATTGGGAATGGGGGAAGGGATGACAAACACATGAGGAAGGGATGGAGCGTAAGCGGAAGGAGAAGCAGTTGACTCGAGAGCCAACGGTGAAGGGAGACGAGTGAGGAAGTGGACTAATATGAAAGAGAGGAAGTCTAAATCAACATGCGAAGATCTAACTTGATTTAACTTGATTGGGCATGGGTTGTGCCCAATCGTAGAGAGCAAAGTGGCGAGGTGGACTCTTGTTGACTACAAATTTAGATGAACAAACTATATTCAAGAAAGATAAATGCAAAAGGAAAATCAAAAGAAAATAGCAAATACCCTTTAACTAAAATATGATGGACATGAAAGTTATAGATCTGGATGAATTTTGCAACTTTTATGAAGAAAGTAAATCCAAATAAGCTATTTATTCATATTTCTTCTTTTTATAAGTATTTTTTATGTATGAAATACCTACGTTTCTCAACAACTTAACTTTTTCTTGATTTTCCGTTAAATAATGTATACATGTTATATTTCAATATTATAACATTATACTTAATATATAGTTTATGATTTTTCAAGACTTTTTATAGCTTAAGGATAATTCTACAGAAATTATATAAGCAACTAACATGGGTTTATAATAAAATAGATGACATGATTTTCATAATTACTTTTCTAGGATTCTTTGTTTTTGTCTTTATATTTTTGTGCCGTTAGTTATATTACATAATAAGGAAATTAAAGCAAAATAAATTAAAGAAGAAGGAGGTTGTTGTGTACATGAAATGATAGTATCCTGCTCAGTTATTCATACAAAATACCACTTAGCTCAAAGCCCTAATTCTTATATACAATCTCCAAAAAAAACCTTAAAAGTGGTCTTACTTTTAAGAGAATTGAGATCTCAATACTTTAAAGATGAGTAGAGATCCATATGACATTATATGCATGATATATTTGCTTTGAATGCAGGTCTACACACAAATAGGGTTTGGATTTATTTAATGTACATACAAATCGATATTGTTTTTATGGATTTTCACAAGTTGGTATGATTGATATATAGAATGTGGGCATGGTTTCACATCAATTGGAGTTGAAATAAGTTAATTGAAATCAGTGAAGATTTTACGCTATATACACGTAAGACTAGATGCCATTGAGTAGTCCTTATTTCCTCTTTTCGTTAGGTTTTCTTTATTGTCTCTTGGGTATTTTTGTGCTTATTTTTGTGTTAATTTACGTTTTTTGTCTTTAGACAAATATTTATAGTAATGTTCTATTAACACATGAATGCACGTATTTTATTAAGGATTTTAGATTAATTTTCATGTTTTACATCGATAAAACGTGGATTCATTAAATGCAATAATTGATTAATTAGTGCAAAATTGTTTTGGAATCTATTTTTAGTTGGTAGTTTTAGACCTTGATATAAGATATGATCATTACAACAAGTTAGGAGTATGTTTTGTATGAGTTTTTCAAATATTCAAGATAGAAATCAAGAAAATATAATAATTAAGTCATCATAAATAACAAATTGGACACAATATACATGATTGTTTGATTGCGACATTTAAATAATTGAATTGTACTTTTTATTGATATTTTAGAACTCAATCCAAGTTCCGGTCATCAAAAATAGGAATACATTCAATGGAAATTCTTATAATATTTGGAAAATAAATCAAGTAAACCCACCAACTAGATTGTCCTAGGTAATTAAAATAATACACACAATATACACCTGTTAATTTCAATTGTTGCAAATCAATTACTAAATTATACTTTTGACTGATATTTCAAATAGTGGGACAAGTTTTGTATGATCATAAGGTTTCATCACATTGAATGCAATAACTCTACGTTGCCTTTTGCAAGTCCACAAAGAAAGGTTACATATGTCATTTACACAACATAGATATGCATCTAGGAACCTATAAACATGGTTTCAGATTTTGCGAAATATAAGTGGTATTTCACCAAAATATCGGTTACAAATTTCGAGCGAAATGCTAATATGGGGGTTTTCCTTCACAAATGTTGCTCGGTTTGGGAAAAATGTGATCGAAATTTGGATGAAATTTCATCTCGACATAGTTGATGAATATATGATTTATCACTTTGATTAGCTGAAAATAGAGCTTCGTGATGAGAAATTAGGTTCATTCAACTGTTAATATAATAAAATTAACATTCATGCACTTGTAAATAATTGGTATAAATTAACATTCATTTCTGCATTCACCATAATATGTACATTTTCACCTAATTTCTTACATTTTTAATTAATTCATGTTAACTCCAATTGACATGAAGCTGACTTCAGTGTGAACATATTATTAACTTTAATCAATGAAAAATTCTAAAAAATACTAACTTGTATATATTTAAAATAAATTCAAACCCTAATTTCAGAACAAAAGGTTGCAAACATTGATCTCTCTCTCATACAGTGTCCAATTTCACTAAACTTGCTTTGAATTAATGTGCATTCAATTATTTACAAATCAGGATCAAATTCAAAAGAATCGGAGTTTGTTTGTAAAAAATAGATTTTGGGACCTAACTGTGCATTGCACATTTTTAACTGATTTTAACTTGTCATTTCAAGTGTATATTTGACTTTTTTATTTATTTCCCTTTCATTTCTTTATTTCATTTCATATTCTAAATAATTACATAAAATCAAAATCCAAAAAATCGGAAAATAAATAAAAAGACATATTCTAACTTGGGCACACTAACTAATTCATTTGTATAAATATCGCATTTTCTAATTAATTTTAACTCATAAAAATACTCCAAAAATTGAATTCTTATCCATTGCATTATTTTATAGCATGGTTGATTTTTGCATGCATTATTCGTTCCCAAAAAATAAAATAAAAATTACAAAGCTAATAAAATGGTATTTTATATACATTAAATATCACCAAAGAGATCATATCTTTCCTAATTCATTCCGTTTGCATCCAAGTCCTTCATGTGCATTGTAGATCACATTAAGATGAACATTTTCATGTTTGGCATTTTCATATTTGAGATCATTTGATATTTCTAATCTATTTATTGCTACATTATTCTACACTTGTCAAAGGCATGCCTTGGTCAACTCACCATTATGCCATCCTCCCATTAGTCCACTTCAGCCCCCTCCACCCTACAGTCAACCTCCACGTCAGGTTAACACATGTTTGTCCTCTAGCGCGAACCAACTCCAGGGTTGGATCAATTTTGATCCAACAACGGAGCCCATTCTCACCTAACCCTCTCTCCTCCCGCATGCATCGCACATGTCTTCCTCAAGACGTTGGATCGTAAGAATCTAATGGTAGTTGTGCATCCTCCTACCACTATCCACGCTGCCTCCTTCTGTATCATGCCACTGATTAAGCACAATCCCGATGACCTCCTTATCCCCTTAATCTCTCTATCCTCTCCAACCTCCAACGCCAAAACCCCAACCATCTCCGGCCGACCCATATCCCATCTAACCACCCTTCATCTTGATCCCATTATCTCCCTCAACCGCCTCACTGCCGATGGAGCCCATCCATCTCCAACTCCCTTATCCCTAATCAAAGCCCAACTTCCTTATCTCTCTCTAATTAAAAACCCATCTCATCCACCATCCAAAATCATCCGTCGATATCAGTTCTGAATCGATAGGAAGGGAGAGCTGAGGATACTTTAATGGTGACAACACCCAAATCACCTCAGGCGAAGAACCCTCCTGACCGACGAGATCCAGAGGTCATTCTGACCTCTGCAGCTGCTCCGTCCCCCAACGAGCGGGGGAGCTTCGTCGTGCTCTGCCTGCGACTGAGGCAAGGATCTGGAGAGGCCTACAACTCCTTCCATTGTGGTGACAAACCCCCTTCACCTTCTTCTTCTTCTTCTTTTTCCTCTTCTTCTTCCGTTATTTTGCATTTCGTCTTCAACCTAAACACCAAAATCATCACTGATTCTTCCTCTTTCCATCACCCCCTCGATTCACCTTCTTCTCGTCGCAACATTCCACCACTCGTGCTCCTTTCCACCACCATCAGAGCCTTGCCATCACCGTCCTCCGCGAAGCAACAACCACCATAGTCAGTCGTTCCTCCATTGCCGGAGAAAGAGATTCTCCATGAAGAATATATTCCCCATGAGCAATAGGAGGCGTACGATCAAGAACACCGGCCATCCCAACCATCAGGCCACACCCAAATCTTAGCTCTTAGATCATATTCCATTAGACGGCCCCGTCATTCCCGAACCTAGTACTAGAGCCTCACGCCTCGAGTGCTATCAAAGCAAGGATGAGGAGACGTGTGAAGGGTCGATCAACCAAGCCTAGTCGCTACCTGAGCCTGAGCCACATGCCACACACGTGATTTGAGGAATAATAGCTCCCAACCCCTCACGTTTTCAAGGATCAGCAGAGCGGACCCCTCATGTGCTCACACATGTGCGGCGATGGTAAATTATAGCAAAGACCTCCATGCTTCCAGATATTTCAAGAATACCACCCACGGCCAAATTTGTCAGGAACCCCTCTGGGTTCCACAATTTGCACAATCAGCATCAACAAGGGTATAAACGAAAATTTTTTAATGGTTTTTATTACATTTAGGTCCTTAAACTTCGTGTAATTATTTCTTGAGCACTATTTGTCAGATTTCATTGATCTTTATGCCATTTTGGACCTATTGACCAGTTCTATCATACATAACATTGATATACGGATTGTGAGACGTTATTTTGTACTAATAAATTGAGAAATTCGTTTATCAAGTTTTGAGCACCTTAATTGCATTTCATTGATTTCTCATTGCTCGATAAACATGGAAATAGGTGCAAGGATGTGGAATCATTTTGAAAAATAATTTAACATTTAGTGAATAATTATTTATATGATTAAATAAATGGGTGGTACAGATTAACTTCTTGACTTGGCTTGCTAATTGCTTGCTCCCGCATCTGTTGCACCTACATTTATCCTTGTATACATCTTGAATTATTCATTCATCATTTAAAATTCACAAAAAAATGCATTTGTTTATTTATTTATTGTCCCACGAAGTATAGCATTATTTCATTGTATTAAAATTATTTTGAAAATTCATGCATCATATTTCTTTTTTATTAATTACATCTTCTACTTAAAAAAACCTTAAAAATCGGAAAAATACAAAAAAAAAATGCCAAAAATATTTACTTGTTCTCCTTCTAAAAATCCAATTTTCTAAATTATTTAACTATAAATTCTAAACCCTCATATTACTTCCCCAAATTCGACCTTGTGACTTACTCAAGTAAAATAAATAAACTTGACTACATCGAGATTTAATCTTATGTATTATTTCTCGGTGTAGTCATCTTTATTGTATCTCTAAAATCACCTGGCTACAACAACAGATTAAATTACAAGGGTGATTTCTGGGAGTCGTCAATGATGTCGATACGATATCCGATATTAAAAATTTAAAACCTTGCCTATAAACACATGAATAGTGGCATAACATCTACAAATCCTCAATAAGTGAGGAACTATAGGGAATTGGGGAAGGGATGGCAAACACATGAGGAAGGGATGGAGCGTAAGAGGAAGGAGAAGCAGTTGACTCGAGAGCCAACGGTGAAGGGAGACGAGTGAGGAAGTGGACTAATATGAAAGAGAGGAAGTCTGAATCAACATGCATTGATCTAACTTGATTGGGCATGGGTTGCGCCCAATCATAGAGAGCTAAGTGGCGAGGTGGACTCTTGTTGACTACACATTTAGAGGAACAACAATATTCAAGAAAGATAAATGCAAAAGGAAAATCAAAAGAAAATAGCAAATACCCTTCAACTAAAATATGATGGACATGAAAGTTATAGATCTGGATGAATTTGCAACTTTCATGAAGAAAGTAAATCCAAATAAGCAATTTATTCGTATTTCTTCTTTTTATAAGTATTTTTTATGTATGAAATACCTGTGTTTCTCAACAACTTATCTTTTTCTTGATTTTCCTTTAAATGATGCATACTTGTTATATTTCAATATTATAACATAATACTTAATATATAGCTTATGATTATTCCAGAGTTTTTATAGCTTAAGGATAATTCTACATAAATTATATAAGCAAGTAACATGGGTTTAAAATAACATAGATGACATGATCTTTTTAATTACTTTTCTGGGATTCTTTATTTTTGTGCACATAATAAGGAAATTAAAGCAAAATAACTTAAAGAAGAAGGAGGCAGTTGTGTACATGAAATGATAGTATCCTGCTCAGGTATTCGTACAAAATACCATCTAACTCAAAGCCCTAATTCTTATATACAATCTCCAAAAGCCTTAAAAGTGATCTTATTTTTAAGAGAATCGAGATTTCATTACTTTAAAGATGAGTAGAGATCCATATGACATTATATGCTTGATATATTTGCTTTGAATGCATGTCTACACACAAGCAGGGTTTGGATTTATTTACTATACATACAAATCGATATTTTTTTTTGGATTTTTCAAAAGTTGGTATGATTGATATGTAGAATGTGGATATGGTTTCACATCAATTGGAGTTGATATAAGTTAATTGAAATCAGTGAAGATTTTACACTATATACACGTAAGACTGAATGCAATTGAGAAGTCCTCATTTCTTCTTTTCGTTGGATTTTCTTGATTGTATCTTGAGTATTTTTGTGCTTATTTTTTGTTAATTTATGCCATTTGTCTTTATACAGTTATTTATAGTAATGTCCTATTAACACGTGAATGTGTATATTTTATTAAGGATTTTAGATTAATTTTCATGTTTAATGTCAATAAAACATGGGTTCATTAGGTGTAATAATTAATTAATTAGTGCACATTTTTTATGGAATCTATTTTTAGTTGATAGTTTTAGACATTGATATGAGATATAATCATTACGAAAATTTAGGAGTATGTTTTGTACGAGTTTTTAAAATATTCAAGATAGAAATCAAGCTAATCTAATAATTAGGTCGCCATAAATAACATATTAAACATACATATACATGTTTGTTTAATTGCAACATTTAAATAATTGAATTGTACCTTTTATTGATCTTTTAAAACTCAATCCAAGTTCCAATCATCATAAAAAATATGAATACATTCAGTGAAAATTCTTATAATATTTCGAAAATAAATAAAGTAAACCCACCGGCTAGATTGTCCTAGATAATTAAAATAATACACATACTTATATACACATGTTAATTTCAATTGTTGCAAATCAATTACTAAATGATACTTTTGACTAATATTTCAAATAGTGAGACAAGTTCTGAATGATCATAAGGTCTCATCACATTGGATGCAATAAGGTCTCATCACATTTGTGCAAGCCCACACAAAAAGGTTACATATGTTCATTTACACAATATAGACATGCATCTAGGAACCTATAAACATGGTTTCAGATTTTGTGAAATATCGGTGATATTTCATCAAAATTTTGGTTTCAACATGGGATCAAAATTTCGACGAAATGCCGATATGGGCGTCTTCTGCCACAAATGTTGCTCGATTTGGGAGAAATGTGAACAAAATTGCGGTGAAATATCATTTCGATATGGTTGATGAATCTACGATTTGTCACTCTAATTAGCTGAAAATAGAGCTTCATGCTGAGAAATTAGGTTCATTCAATGGTTAATATAATAAAATTAACATTCGTGCACTTGTAAATAATTTACATAAATTAACATTCATTTCTACATTCATTATCATATATACATTTTCACTTCATACATTTTTAATATATTCATGCTAACTCCAATTGACATGAAGCTGACTTCACTGTGCACATATCACTAATCTTAATATATGAAAAATTCTAAAAAAATAGTAACTTTTGTATATTTAAAATAAATTCAAACCCTAATTTCGGGACAAAAGGTTGCAAACATTGATCTCTCTCTCATACAGTGTCCAATTTCACTAAACTCACTTTCTATTAATGTGCATTCATTTATCTACAAATTAGGATCAAATTCAAAAGAATCGGAGTTCATTTGTAAAAAAAATAGGTCTTGGGACCTATCTGTGCATTGCACATTTTTTAACTGATTTTAACTTGTCATTTCAAGTGCATATTTCACTTTTCTTGATTTATTTCTCTTTCATTTCTTTATTTCATTTCATATTCTAAATAATTACATAACATCAAAATCCAAAAAATCAGAAAATAAATAAAAAGATATATTCTAACTTGGGCACACTAACTAATTCATCTGTATAAATATCACATTTTCTAATTACTTTAAAACGCAAAATACCTAAAAAATTGAATTCTTATTCATTGCATTATTTCATAGCAAGTTTGATTTTTGCATGCATTATTCAACCCCAGAAAATCAAATAAAAATTACAAAGCTAATAAAATGATATTTTATATACTCTAAATATCACCAAAGAGATATATCTTGCCCAATTCATTCTGTTTGCATCCAAGTTCTTCATGTGCATTGTAGATCACATTAATATGAACATTTTCATGTTGGGCATTTCCGCATTTGAGATCATTTGATATTTTTAATCTATTTATTTCTACATTATTCTACACTAGTCAAAGTCTGGCCTTGGTCAACTCACCCACATGTCATCCTCCCATTAGTCCACTTCAACCCCCCTCCCCCCACAGTCTACGTCCACGTCAGGTCAACACATGTTTGTCCTATAGCATGAACCACCTCCACCGTTGGATCGATTTTGATCCAACAACGGAGCCCATTCCCTCCTAAAACTCTCTCCTTCCTGCGTGCATCTCACGTGTCTTCCTCAAGACGTTGGATCGCAAGAATCCAATGGTATTTGTACATCCTCTTACCACTAGCCACGCTGCCTCCTTCAATCTCATGCCGCTGATCAAGCACAATCCTGACGACCCCCTTATGCCCTTCCTCTCTCTATCCTCCCCAACCTCCAATGCCAAAACCCCAACCATCTCCGACCAAGCCATATCCCATCTATCCGCCCTTCACCTCGATCGCATTATCTCCCTCAACTATCTCACTGCCGATGGAGCCCATCCATCTCCAACTCCCTTATCCCTAATCAAACCACAACTTCCTTATCTCTCTCTACTTAAAAATGCATCCCGTCCATCATTTAAAATCATTTGTCGATACCAGTTCTGAATCGATAGGGATGGATAGCCAAGGATACTTGAGTGGTGACAGCACCCGAATCTCCTCAGGTGAAGAACCCTTCTAATCGGCGAGATCCAAAGGTCATTCTGACCTTTGTTGTTGCTCTGTCCCCCAATGAGCGATGGAGCTTCGTCATGCTCCGCCTGCGATTGAGGCAAGGATCTGGAGAATCCTACAACTCCTCCCATACATGCGACAAACCCCCTTCACCTTTTTTTTCTTCTTTTTCCTTTTCTTCTTCTATTATTTCGCATATCGTCTTCAATCTAAACACCAAAATCATCACAGATTCTGCCTCATTCCATCACCCCCTCGATTCACCTTCTTCTCCTCGCGACCTTCCACCACCCTTGCTCCTTTCCACCACCATCGGAGCTTTGCCATCACCGTGCTCCACGAAGCAACACCCACCATAGCCAAACGTTAATCCATCGTCGGAGAAAGAGATCCTACATGAAGAAGATACTCCCCATGAGCAATAGGAGGCGTACGATCAAGAACACGAGCCATCTCAACCGTCGGGCCATGCCCAAATCTTGGCTCTTAGATCATATTCCATCATACGACCCCAATCGTTCCCAAACCTGGTACTCGAGCCTCACGCTTCGAGTGCTACCAAGCAAGGATGCGGAGATGTGTAAACGGTCGATCAACCAAGCCTAGCCACTACCTGAGCTTGAGCCACGTACCACACACCTGATTTGATGAACAATTGCTCCCAACACCTCACATTTTCAAGGATCAGCAGAACAGACCCCTCATGTGCCCACACATGTGCGGCGGCGGTAAATTACAGCAAAGACCTATAGACTTCCAGATATTTCAAGAATACCCCCATGGCGAAATTTCACAGGAACCCCTCTGGGTTCCACAACACAATCAACATCAACAAGGGTATAAACGAAAACATTTTATCAATTTGTATTACATTTAGATCCTTAAACTTCATGTAATTAGTTATTGATCACTATTCATCAGATTTCATTGATATTTATGCCATTTTGGACCTATTAACCTGTCCTATCGTACATAACCTTGATATATCGATTCTGAGACATTATTTTATATTAATAAATTGAGAAATTCATTTATCAAGTTGTGAGCACCTTCATTGCATTCATTGATTTCTCATTGCTCGATAAACATGGAAATAGGTGCAAGGATGTGGAATCATTTTAAAAATTAATTAACATTAAGTGAATAATTATTTCTGTGATTAAATAAAGGGTGGTACAGATTGGCTTGCTAATTGCTTGCTCCCGCATCTGTTGCACCTGTTTATGTTTGCATATATCTTGCATTATTCATTCATCACTTAAAAATCACAAAAAAATTGCATTTGTTTATTATTTATTATCCACATAGCATACCCATTATTTCGTTGCACTAAAATTATTTTGAAAATTCATGCATCATATTTCTTTTTTATTACGTTTATCTTTACTTTAAAAACCCGTAAAAATACAAAAAAAACAAAAATATTCACTTCTTCTTTTTATAAAAATCTAATTTTCTAAATTATTTAACTATTAATTCTAAACCCTCATATTACTTCCATGATTTCGACCTTGGGACTTACCCAAGTAAAATAAATAAACTTGACTACGTCGAGATTTAATCTTCTGTATTATTTCTCGGTGTAGTCATCTTTGATGTATCTCTAAAATTACCCAACTACAACAACATATTAAATTACAAGGGTGCTTTCTGGGAGTCGTCAATGATGTCGATACGATATTCGAGAGTTCAATGGTACACGTATATGCTTCTAATCACTTCCCGCATGTGGATCAAAGTCTATGATGTCATGATCATGACATGAATATTTGATCCTTACTCATAAATATAAAAAAGATGTAAGAAATAATGAAGCTTATGGATCTTAAAATAAAATATGGAGAGAAACTTCTCCTTCTAGCCCTATTACATTTTGCTCGAGCTTCTCCCTTATTTCAGGAGTCTTCATCAAGCACTCTTGCACCCCACTCTAAAATTGGACGAAGATGATAAACAATAGTCAAATAGGATTTTAAAGATCGGTACTAGAGTCTTAGATATGTTTACAAATAGGGATACCCAATTATTTGTAATATTCTCCAACATATACATGCACATATCTTGTACTATTGATGTCAGAATTGTACATCCTTGGGCTCGTCATCTCAATGAGAGATGCCTATGGTGAATCCAAATTTTGGCATGGTATAACAAATAATCAACATATGTGCACCTATCACAAGCCCAAAAAACAGAAATAAAAATTATATATCTCATAGTGTCAAAGAGTAAGGTAATTCAAAGGAAAGCTAAAAAACAACAAATCATAACCATAATATTATAAAATTTACAAATTTATCTTTTGGAAAAAATAAAGAAAAAAACTCACAAGTCTTGTAACGTTCAAGCCCTAGACCGGTCTGTTATTGGAGGGTTATTAGTCGATATAATTTGTTGGGCTTGGGACAACTGGAGCCCTTGACTACAACAAAATTCTTAAGCCCAAATTGTCTAGTAGTAGCCCACACTACTTATAAGCTACTACCCACTTTGTGATTACTAGATGTTGTACTATGTTTGAAGTTCTACGATCACTCCCACTTATATTCGTGACGTCTCCGTTGCGGCTTCATCTCTTGATTAGCCCTTTTCTCCAAACTCTATGGTAGGGGTGGTTCCACCTCTTGAGTATCCCTTTTCCATGATTAGAGAGAAACTACTCTGATACCATCTATAACGTCTCAGGTCCTAGACCATGCCCAATATCCGGAACTACTTGGTCAAATAACTTGGGCAAAATTGATGCCCTTGACCACAATCCAAAATGTTTATGCCTAAGTTGTCTAGTAATGGCCCACTACATATAAGCTATTACCATACTTTGTTATTACTAGATGCGGTACTATGTTGGGGTTTCACATGTCTAGTTTGACACACATGATAACCCTCGTTTTCAAATAATGGACATGTTTAGTATGATGAAAAACATAACCTAGAAAAAGAGGGATTAGTCCTCTCTTTTTTTAATCTTACTTGGAGACAGAAGAATGATAACTCATGTGCTTTTATCCAACAAGAATCATTCATCATTAAATCAAATGAAGGACGTACATGAGTGAGCACTTAATTAAGAGAGCATTGAGAGCTCCTAAGTAAGGGAGTTCACCCCAACAAAAACAATTGCAAAGAGATAAGACTGAATGTGTCATGGAGTAAACCACCTCGATTAATGGTGGACTTTTCACTGAGCGACCATGCTCAAGGGGCAAGCATATCAATATGCAATATTATAATAAAAATAGACACCATAAATTGAAATGTAGATCTCACGAAAGCTGAAACTCGAAGTCTAGTGGGCTTAATTGTGTGACGCCTAGCCTCCCTGCGTCTTATTCCGATGAGTGAGACGGGATGTTCGATCATCTTTTGTCCTCTTCTATTGACTTTCCGGATCTGGATACTCAAGAATTATCACAATGAGTACATATAATCACCACTCCAAACATAACGAAGAGGGCATATACAATGTCTCAATGTAACAATGTCCATTGTATCGTTAACAATGTACAACTCCAACACAATCCTTAATTTCAAGCGTACAATTCTTCTCAATCTTGCAATACAATTCCAAAATAGTTCCAAAATTCTCTAATTAAAAGCTACAACATACTACAACATGGTTAAAATGAGTAAGGAGATCAGAGATTGAATCTTTTGAATGTTGCCAATCATATATTAATATACCATTGCCTGCATATCATCCCAACTGTCTAAGCAGTAAACCTGCATCCTGATTAGAGAAACCGAAAGATAAAATGGATGAGCCAAATGGTCCAGTAATGGAGAATGGCATATGTCGCATATAACCATCATATATACGAAAAAGACAAGTAAAGTGTGCTAGTATTTCATAGACAACCATGTAAATAAGCAAAAGGTTATATGCACAATGTATAAGTATCTCATTTTTTTTGTAAGAGTAAGTAACCATCTCAACAAAGTTCAAGTTAAGGAAGAACTAAAAGAATGTATGAGAAGAATGATTTCATGCATCATAATTTACCAGGCCCAGACCCATGCTTTCTAGATATGTATTTTTTGTCAACATATATTCTCAAGATATGAATATATGAATCAATCATATCATATTAATAAGATTTCCATGTTTCAAAAATAAGAGTTGACTATAACCAAAATTAAGTGCGTCTGCACTCATCCTACTCTTGGAAATCTCATGTCATGTAGGGCATCAATACAAATTTATAACCATCTCAACAAAGTGCAAGTTAAAGAAGAACTAAAAAGAGCTTATGAGAAGAATGATCTCATGCATCACAATTTACCTGGCTCAAACCCATGCTTTCTAGATATGTATTTTTTGTCAACATATATTCTCAAGATATGAAAATATGAACCAATCATATCGTATTAATAAGATTTCCATGTTTCAAAAATAATAGTTGACTATAACCAAAATTATGTGCGTCTGCACTCATCCTACTCATGGAAAATCCTACTCTTGGAAATCTCATGTCATGTAGGACATCAATACAAATTTAAAACCATGGTCCAACTCACTCATATCTCATGCTAGGGTTTCGACCAACAATTCACCAGTGATCATATTTATTATTCCCCGAGATATTTTATATTATTTGCATTAATAAATTTGTCCTGATCAATGCCATAGAACAATTTATTTTTTATTATCACGTTATTATTTGTGTTTAGAGTGGCTTACCTTGAGTAGTAGGCAGTTTAGGACATAAACTCCTGGTTAGTAGGTAGTTTAGGATATAAACTCCGGGCCAAAGAAGGTTATACCCTAAGCTCACGAACCAAAAACAAACGTGGATAATAGCTCATGTCATGAAGCTCCAAAACAAAACAACTCTAGAAATATTGGAACCGTACAAGCAAAGATGGCATACTCAACATATGCCAGGGTCATCAAGGTAGAACAAGAACTAGTATAAACCTCTTGTCATCTAGCTCTGTGCTGCATGCATGGAATGCACCAGCTACAATGGCGGAAGCACCAGAAGTTCGATCACTCACCAAAGTGCAATGGGATGCTTACCAGTAAGATCCAGCCAAACCGCAAAGGTGTATGCCCCTCCTCGGTATTATTTATCATATCCCACAAAATGTTTTCCTTTAACTAAATATGTTAAGTATTAGAAAATCACATGGGTTTATAATTCATTTGAGGCTCAGACAAGAATTTACATTTGATAAAAGATTTATCACGAGGGAGACAATAGCAACTGTTATAATCATCCCATAAACTCATTATTGTATACCCAAACGAATAATCATATTGCAGGTGGTCTAAAAGATATATCCCCACACAGATTTGTTGGAAGATCATAGAATCAAGTTTTACCTCAGATCAGACACAACACATTCATACTCTCAGTTCCAATCCGTGCATGATTCATCGTCATCAGTGGAACTCCCACCTAATATGACTACTTTATAATCGCAAGATTGTTGCCCCCATCACATAATTTTGATCTAGTAGAATAAAGTCTAGATATTGAGATCATTACATTAACCATGGATAATTAACAAGATGTATCCTTTCATGGCTAATTAAATATACTCAATATCAACACAACCAAACATGGCACCAAGATTTGATAGATCCAGATACAGGGATTCCTTGATTCGTCACAACATCAAGTCTCATACTTTGCATCCAACTTTGGAATCATACTCATATACATACTTAATATGACATCGTATATGATCTATCATCATAGGTAGCACTCTACCACCTTGCATTGCTATGCACAACACCGTTAAATAGCCAACTTTTAAATCAATTTCCTGATGCATTCCTTAACGGATTTGAGTGTTACTGGATGTTTCATAAATATATCAAAATACTCTTCAAAAATCATTAGGAAGTTTTATGATTTGATGTCATTTATACCTTGAAATTTGATCTCGAAGTTAGAATATTTTCATATTGTGTTGTAGAAAACTGCACCATGTCGTCTTTCAAATCTGATTCCAAGTATGTTTATACATGGTTTGTATTTGATTTCAATTTTTCTAGAAATATCTTTAGATCCTGTACATAATAGAGTAATTAAACTTGAGAATACAATTTGAATTGACCATAATTCATGACATAAAAGCTGACAATTTCTTTCTTGTTTGTACCAAAATACAACCTTTAAAAATCAATTCTCCTTGCATCTCTCATATAAATCACTTGATTTTAAAAAAATATGGAGAGGTATTTAACCTACGTACTATTCTTATAATGGACTATTTGCATTATCATCTCGTTTGAACCATCAAAATTCAAGTTCAAAGCATCGCATTGAATTTTGTGAAGTAGTGGGTTATAAGACTAGTTGGTCTTCAAATTCACATTCTTTTGCTCCCAATGAAAATAAATGAGTTTGGATTCATGCAAAAGATGATTGTTGTGTATACAACTTTTGTAAAGGATATTTTGTGATTGGACTCCATTTGAATAATTTTTTCAAGTATGAACAGAACCTTAACTTTTCTTCGAATCTTCATATCTTCATACACGTTATATGGCTATTTGATCAAGCCTTGAAGTGGTCTCTGCCTATATACACCTCCGCATACAAGTCCAAACATATGCATGTGATTGCTTGAGTACCAACCTGAATTAGTCCTTGTCATCTAGAAGTTCTTTCCTAATAACAACAAGACAACAAGACAAGTTAAGGTTTTGTAAGGCATATCCAAATTTTTTCTGGTTGATACACATGCTGGTATGGGTTTCTTAAGCATATACATCTCCAAGTATCATTCATAGTTGTTTTCATGCTACAATCTCATTCCACAAATCAATAAATTCATTTAAACAAAATATACATAAATACATATATGCCAAACATCGAGATTGATAACTATAGAAATAAAATAAATGTGAATGCAAAGAGGGAAATTCAAGTCCCTCAAGAACAAGAATAACAACATGCCATATGCTATAATGAGAGAATATGAGAAAAACTTGTTATCTTAACACATAGATGCGTTTACGTGTAGTGTTTCCATGATCTACAACTTCTCCTCATCGATACCAATGCTTGCACTAACTTTTAAAAATATAGATAATAATTTGGATGATAGAAGGATTTGAGAATCAAGAACCCCTTACAAATATTCAATCTACAGAAAAGATCTTACCTATGATCTTAAAATCGTGAAGATATTCTTATACTCTACACTTTCCTCGCGAGAATGACGATAACAATGCACTCCAGTGACCTTCAACGAGCCCATGATGGCCAAAATAATGGATATGAAGATGGGGGACGATTTGAGGAAGAAGAAGATGGGTTAGGACATCGATGTTTGTCCATATGGTCTATTTGAAGGGTTTGTGCATTTACATTTTTGTAACTGATGAAACCCAATTTCATCATCTTAATTTCCAATTATTAACCCACTTGCTTAGTTTTGTGTCAATAAAACTCAGATAATGTCCTGTAATTATCAGAGTCCTTAAAAAATTAAAAATCACAAAAAAAATGGCAAAACAAAGTTCTGTGGTATTTTTAGCCTTAAAAATACCCTCCAAAATATTCCGAGTCTTTGTTTGATCTCATCTTTAATTTTGGTCAACATGAAACTTGTAGATCTCATCGAGATCTACAACTTTCATGTTTTGAGTTTTCTCAAAATCGGCCATCTAGGCCTTCAAACATCAACTGGAAGGTTAGAATAATCTGATTGGGCCACGTGGCCCGTTCTGGGTGCGCCACGTGGCCCGCCTCCCTTGTCTCTTCCGCCTCCACTTCCAGCCATCGGATCGCCTTCTTGATCCAACAGCCATAGCACTTCCACACCTGCTACTTTCCTCAGCCGTCTGATCTTCCCCGCCTCTTGATCATCACCGCACGTTAGTGCCTCGCGCAGAGCGCGCCACGTGGCAGTTTGTAGACCGCTCGATCGCAACTTCATCTATCCATCACAGTTGCTTCTTCTAAGCGCGCGCCTAAGCCATTTGATCTATCCTCCATCCTATCGTGGCCGTCCTTTAGCGCCTCGCTCTCGATATGCCACGTGGCTCATCCACTGCCCTTCGTTCACGTCGTATCAGATCTGATCACACCCATTCCTTAGCGCCTCCACTCAAACCGTTGGATCTCCAGATCCAACGGCTGACCATCGTCGTCAACCTCCCGCAGCTCCACTCGCCCCACGTTCTCCACCTCGCACAACCCGTTTGCCCTTTCTTTTTTCCCCGCATCTACGGTCATCCTCTCCCATCGCCAACCGCCTCAAGGTCAACCTCCACCTTCCACGATCCTCGCGAGCCAAACCTCCAACTTCATCATCCTCCCAGTCGCTCCACACCTCCCTCGAAACCCACGAGCTCCATCATTGGAACCGCCACCTTCAAACTTCAAATACACCGCCACAGCCCTCGATCCACCTCATCCACCTTTACGCGGGGCACGGCCCAGCCCTCCGCCACCTCCCAGTGACAGGGGGAGGTGGCTGGATCGAGCGACGACGACCGTCGCCCCCGGTGAGATCCTCCGCCAATCCCGATGGTGTCGTGGTGCCTTCAGGCCCGCTTGAGCTGCACCAGATGGCTGCAGGTGTCCAGCGAAGACCCGGGGCTCGATTCGAGCCCCAGCCCAAGCCTCTGTCCACCTGTCTCTCCAGGTAAGCTTCCTCCGATCTCTTCTGCATTTTTCTTAATTTTTGCTTAATTTTATAGGTCACTTCCCCCATCTCCGTCCTCCGATGAACACCCTACAATCTCCGCCACGCTCCCCCCATTCACGCGCCACCCTCCGGTCATCTTCTCCTTTCCTACATACCTCGGACTACACTCGACCCACCTCCTCTGCCAACCACGGCGGAGGAGCTTCGAGCTCCCATGTTCTCCGCCCCCACACGAGCTCCCATCCATTCCACCTCGCACGCACAAGTGTTTGCTTGCTTCGGCTATGTCACTAATCCTGCAGGTCGATATCTACTTCAATGGCCGGAGACCCGCCGGAGATAACTTCATCCGTGTCGCCTGCTACGACCGAGCTTCTGTGGCCAGATCCCGGAGGTCCATCACCTCGCCCGAGCTCCCAGCTTCATCGACAATCCTTCAGGAGCATCGGGCGAGCTCCACAGTGCCAAGGATGGAGCGGCGGAGCTGGAGCTCCTTCGCCGGAGCTCTGTTCTCGCCGCCAGTCGAGGATGAAGATGAAGGAGCAGTTGCCGTCGGATGGTCATCATCTGACAGATCAGAAACAACCATGTCGCTCAGGAACTTCCTCTCCAGCAACCGTTGGATCATCTCGATCCAACGGCCTTCGTGCAGCCACGTAGCTCTTGGCCGACTATACAGGAGCCATCGGATCCTCAAAGATCTGATGGCTTCGAAGCAGCCACACATACGACTTCGGGAGCCCTTCGATCCTTGTGATCAAAGGGTCCGTCTTCGGCCACGTGTCATCTCCAGAGCCGCCCTCGAACCTCAGCACCTGAGCTCCAGGCTTGGATGACCCGAGCCTCATCCGAGCCCAAGCCTAGAGGCTCGTATCTTCCGAGCCTAGCCGAAGCAGCCGAGCCTCCTCCGAGCCTTAGATTGATCCGAGCCTGGATATAGCACGTGCACATCACGTGCCATCTGGGCAAATTGCAGGGAGCTCCCGCCGTCTTCTCTAATTTGCAGATAGGTCCCTGGAGCACGTGCAGTCCACGTGCATTTGGGTATTTTGCAATTATGCCCTCGTGGGGTTTAATAATTACAAAAATGCCCCTGTGTGTATGGGTATTTTACAGGGAAGGCCTCGTACTTTTCATATTTACATTTTAGTCCCTCCCAGGGACCTATTTGTAGATATCGTTTTTATGTTTTATTGCACTTATGCCTCTGGCTTCTTTTATGCATATCTTGAGCTACATGTATCCGATTGAGATGATTTCAGTTTCATTTTGAAGCTCTCCTTGTTGTCTTCCTTATGGGCATGCTTAACTTTTATATTTAACACTATGATCCGTAGTGTATTATTCCATTATCTAAGTGTCGTGATTTCCTTGTTTCTCGTGCCTACTTGCTATATAAATGGAAATTGCTTCATTATCTGATTCTGATTGACTTGTATTAATTATGGCTCAAGTAGTTATAATTTCGAGCATATTATTTGCATTGCATTTCCTTGCATTTATCTGCATGATACAATAAAATTAAAAAAAATGCATGTTTTGTTTGCATTGTTGTGCCTCTTTGCATGAATTTGACCTATATACTTTTACTCCACGCTTAATTAGATAGACTAAAATCCGACTAATACGAGAGAGGCTCGTGTCCCTGAGTTCGACCTTGGTATCTTACCAAGTAAAAAAATTACGACCATCGCATTTTGATTGCATATATTTAAATGAGATGGTCTTTTGATGACCCGAATTGGCCCGACTGCTACGACATTTTCAAGTGCTAATTCAACACTATTAGAGAGCCGATTTTAAGGTCTATCAAATGGCGTCGTTGCCGGGGACACGGCTCATTTCTTATATTTTTTGGATTTCTATTTATTTAATTTAGTGTTCATTTTATAGGTCATTTTGTTTATTTATTTTGCATTATAAAATTTTTCTTTTTTATTTGATCTCTAATCCTTGTATCTGTGGCAGGGCCCTTGATCAATCAAGGAGGCGAGGAGCTGGTGTCTCCCGTTGCGAGGAACCGCAGGAGCATGCTTGGAGCACATAGAAAAGAAAGAAAAAAAATTGTTGTCTTGCATTTTTATTTTCATACTTGTAATAATAATTCGTCTTTTACAGCGGTCTTCGATCGAAGGCTCGCGATTGTAATCGAACGATTATATGTGGTTGTGTGGGGATCATCCCCACTTGAGTGTCGACCTAGGACCAGGTACGCGGCTCTCTGAGCTCATTTTATTTTCTCCATCTTTTACGTGCTTGCTCGTAGGTAGGACACACTATTAAACAAAGACGCACGTAGCATTGCCTCACTTAGCCAAATTAAAAGAAAATTTTCCCCGCTAATAGAAGCATGTTAAGTGCGACTTTTTGATCGACTTGCATACATGAGTTTTGGTTTTCAAAACGGCCCAAGTTTTCACGAATTTTTTGCTAAGTCACTGCATGATTTCTCGCTTAGCTTATATCATGGTTTTCATCGAATATGCGGCTTTTCCTTGATTTCTTTTTCCTACCTTGATCACCTAGGATTAATGGAAAATGGAATGAACGGTAGACGATGATTGCTTGATTTTGTGCTAACTTTAATTCAGTGACAACATTAAATAAAAATCGGGACTGTTAATTGAAGTCAACATAAAATGGGGTAAAACTTTGGTTTTGGAAGAGCAACACCCGCGCGTACGCCTTGATTTCCACTTCACATTTTCTTCGCGTAAAAATCTAATGTTTTATCACCAATAAAACTGACAAGATATTAAATCAACCGTGGTTGGTTTCATGTGTGAGTTGGTGAAATTAAGGGTCTTGCTTGCTTGAATTGAGCCATCTTTGCTTCGATACATTCTCCATAACCTTAGTCACTCCATTCATCTCCGCAGATTCAACCGCTCACCTGTGCATCCATCCTTCTCCTTCGTTCCCCTTGGGTCCCTCCCAACATTAATTTCCATCTTTATACTTAGGCTAATCTCAGCCTAAGTATAGGGGGGACCGGAGTCCCCATGATTTTCTCTCCTCTCCTTTCCTTGCCTTTATACTTGGGTTATTTCTAACCTAAGTATAGGGGGGCCCCTCTTAGCTCCCGTATATTCCTATATATTTAAATGGACCTATGTACTTGTAACATCTAGTGCTATGAGGACATAGCAAAGTTTAAGTACAGGGGGGTATACCGTATATACCGTATACTTACTTTAGCTATAATCTGAAAATTTTGAAAAATTTAAAACTTTTTGGCTAAGGTAAAACTCTTTGGACTAAGAGAACTCAAATGATTTCGCGGCTTTTCGATATTATGTTACGCTATTTTTATAAAAATATTTTCGAAAATGATTTTTCCTTATTTTGAAAAATTCTTTTGAAAATGTTTTGAAAATTTTTTTATTTGTGTGACATGGTTTTGAAAAATCTCCATCTCTTTTCAAGGAAAGTTGAGTTTAACTTGTGTTTTAACCTTTATTTAAATCCATAAAAATGAGAAAAACCCAAAACCCTTTAAGAGTCATTGGTGACTACTAAACCCAATTAAGTAAGCCGCATTCAGTGAGGGTTCGTGCTAAGTCAAAGAGCTTCCACCAAAGGCGAGCGCTCCCAAACTTTTAAAAGTGTCCACTTGGACCACCGCTTTTAGGACCAGGAGTCGGTCTTGCACCAAAAAAGGGCTCTGCATCGTAAATGCTACAAGTCTGGGTGTCGAAGGTACGATAGGTACTCAAAAGAGACACACCCCGGTATATTCCCAGGAAAACAAGTGCAGACGGCTCCAACTTCTCTTGACGGACGCACTGATCAACACAAAAAAAAATGTGTTGCGTAAATGGCACTAGAGAGAATCCTTGTTCCAATGAGAGGGAGAGAAGAAATGACACAATCCCATACCTTCCATTACTGGCCTGCCATCTATATTTTCTAACTCTGACAATTAAAGAGACGGTGGACTGAATGCAAGATTTGATTTATTCTCTAGTGTTGAGGATTGGATCCTTAGGAGATTTTCTCGGACCAAGACTTTGGGTGATGATTTGACTCTTCTCTCAGAATCACAGTCAACACTAAAGTTCATATCCATTAGATTATATGTACATCAGAGAGAGTCTGAAGAATTAGAGGAATTGGGAACCTCTTGGTTAAGGCTGAGTTGAATTCTAGGATTTTTTGACCTCTAAAGTCGAGTCGACTTGATCGGATTTGATCCTGAACTCACATGCACAAGGGGGTTAATCCAACTTAGTCATTCTCTTTGATGCTCGAGGACGAGCATAGTTTAAGTATAGGGGGGTGATGAAACCTAATTTCATCATTTTAATTTCCAATTATTAACCCCCTTGCTTAGTTTTGTGGCAATAAAACCCAGATAATGTCTTGTAATTATCAGAGTCCTTGAAAAATTAAAAATCACAAAAAATGGCAAAACAAAGTTCTGTGGTATTTTTAGCCTTAAAAATACCCTCCAAAATATTTCGAGTCTTTGTTTGATCTCATCTCCAGTTTTGTCAACATGAAACTTGTAGATCTCATCGAGATCAACAACTTTCATGTTTTGAGTTTTCTCAAATTCGGCCATCTAGGCCTTCAAACATCAACTGGAAGGTTAGAGTAATCTGATTGGGCCACGTGGCCCGTTCTGGGTGCGCCACGTGGTCCGCCTCCCTTGTCTCTTCCACCTCCACTTCCAGCCGTCGGATCGCCTTCTTGATCCAACGGCCCGAGCACTTCCACGCTTGCTACTTTCCTCAGCCGTCTGATCTTCCCCGCCTCTTGATCATCACCGCACGTTAGCGCCTCGCGCAGAGCGCGCCACGTGACGGTTTGTAGACCGCTCGATCGTGACTTCATCTATCCATCACAACCGCTTCTTCTAAGCGTACGTCTGAGCCATTTGATCTATCCTCCATCCTATTGTGGTCGTCCTTTAGCGCCTTGCTCTCGATACGCCACGTGGCTCATCCACTGCCCTTCATTCACGTCGTATCAGATCTGATCACACCCGTTCCTTAGCGCCTCCACTCAGACCGTTGGATCTCCAGATCCAATGGCTGGCCATCGTCGTCAACCTCCTGCAGCTCCACTCGCCCCACGTTCTCCACCTCGCACAGCCCGTTCGCCCTTTCTTTTTCCCCCCACATCTATGGCCATCCTCTCCCATCGCCAACCACCTCAAGGTCAACCTCCACCTTCCACGATCCTCGTGGGCCAAACCTCCAACTTCATCATCCTCCCAGTCGCTCCATACCTCCCTCGAAACCCACGACCTCCATTACTGGAACCGCCACCTTCAAACTTCAAATATGCCGCCACCGCCCTCGATCCACCTCATCCACCTTTACGCGAGGCACGGCCCAGCCCTCCGCCACCTCCCAGTGACAGGGGGAGTGGTTGGATCGAGCGACGACGATCGTCGCCCCCGGTGAGATCCTCCGCCAATCCCGGCGGTGTCGCGGCACCTTCAGGCCCGCTTGAGCTGCACCAGATGGCTGCAGGTGTCCAGCGAAGACCCGGGACTCGATTCGAGCCCCAGCCCAAGCCTCCGTCCACCTATCTCTCCAGGTAAGCTTCCTCCGATCTCTTCTGCATTTTTGTTAATTTTTGCTTAAATTTACAGGTCACTTCCCCCATCTCTGTCCTCCGATGAACACCCTACAATCTCCGCCACGCTCCTCGGACCACACTCGACCCACCTCCTCCGCCAACCACGGTGGAGGAGCTCCGAGCTCCCATGTTCTCTGCTCCCATCCATTCCACCTCGCACGCACAAGTGTTTGCTTGCTTCGGCTATGTCACTAATCCTGCAGGTCGATATCTACTTCAATGGTCGGAGACCCGTCGAAGATAACTTCATCCGTGTCGCCTGCTACAACCGAGCTTCTGTGGCCAGATCCCGGAGGTCCATCACCTTGCCCGAGCTCCCAGCTTCATCGACAATCCTTCAGGAGCATCGGGCGAGCTCCACCGTGCCAAGGATGGAGCGACGGAGCTGGAGCTCCTTCGTCGGAGCTATGTTCTCGCCGCTAGTTGAGGATGAAGACGAAGGAGTAGTTGTCGTCGGATGGTCATCATCTGACGGCTCGGATACAGCCACGTCGCTCAAGAACTTCCTCTCCAGCAACCGTTGGATCATCTCGATCCAACGGCCTTCGTGCAACCACGTAGCTCTTGGACGACTGTACAGGAGCCATCGGATCCTCAAAGATCTAATGGCTTAGAAGCAGCCACGCATACGACTTCGGAAGCCCTTCGATCCTTGTGATCAGAGGGTCCATCTTCGGCCACGTGTCATCTCCAGAGCCGCCCGAACCTCAGCACCCGAGCTTCAGGCTTGGATGACCCGAGCCTCATCCGAGCCCAAGCATGGAGGCTCGTATCTTCCGAGCCTTCTCTGAGCCTAGCCGAAGCAGCCGAGCCTCCTCCGAGCCTTAGATCGATCCGAGCCTGGATATAGCACGTGTCATCTGGGAAAATTGCAGGGAGCTCCCACCGTCTTCTCCAATTTGCAGATAGGTCCTTGGAGCACGTGCAGTCCACGTGCATTTGGGTATTTTGCAATTATGCCCTCGCGGGTTTTAATAATTGCAAAAATGCCCCTGTGTGTGTGGGTATTTTACAGAGAAGGCCTCGTACTTTTCATGTTTACATTTTAGTCTCTCCCAGGGACCTATTTGTAGATATCTTTTTTATGTTTTATTGCACTTATGCCCCTAGCTTCTTTTATGCATATCTTGAGCTACATATATCCGACTGAGATGATTTCAGTTTCATTTTGAAGCTCTCCTTGCTGTCTTCCTTATGGCATGCTTAACTTTTATATTTGACACTATGATCCGTAGTGTATTATTCCATTATCTAAGTGTCATGATTTCCTTGTTTCTCTTGCCTACTTGCTATATAAATGGAAATTGCTTCATTATCTGATTCTGATTGACTTGCATTAATTATGGCTCAAGTACTTATAATTTCGGGCATATTATTTGCATTGCATTTCCTTGCATTTATCTGCATGATACAATAAAATTAAAAAAATGTATGTTTTGTTTGCATTGTTGTGCCTCTTTGCATGAATTTGACCTATATACTTTGACTCCACGCTTAATTAGATAGACTAAAATCCGACTTATACGAGAGAGGCTCGTGTCCCTGAGTTCGACCTTGGTATCTTACCAAGTAAAACAATTACGACCATCGCATTTTGATTGCATATATTTAAATGAGATGGTCTTTTGATGACCCGAATTGGCCCGACTGCTATGACATTTTCAAGTGCTAATTCAGCACTATTAAAGAGACGATTTTGAGGTCTATCAGTAACCCGCGACAATTTTTTAGAGCTAGATACCTCCTCACTAAAAATGCCATATCTCCCTTGTCCGAAGTCAGAATTCAAAATTTTTGGATGAGTTGGAAAGCTAATGATGATATGCTTCTAACAAATCTTATATTGCATTTGTTTGATCAAATTGAATTTTAGGTTCAGTTAGATCTCTGGGTGAAAAATGTTGCATTTAAAATTAATGTAATTAGGTTTTAACTTAGTAAATCTATGTAATTACATTGGATTAATAAATGTCTTTCAATTGAAAAACTAAATGGTGTTGGAGGGGAAGTTGGGAATTCCCTACTTTGAAACAAGGAGAGCTTGGGTGGAGCTTTAGTACCACATCTAGCAGTTCTAAAATTTTGGTGGACTTATATATGAGTTCATACTTCAAGATCTTGTAGAGTAGAGAGGAGGACTAGAGTACCACACACGCACCACGTGCACGCTCCGTCTCAGGCTCGAGAGAGCCAATTCAGATCTTGGATCTCGATAGCCAAATAAATTAATCATATAGATTATTTGTGTTAGATTGTTGTGGGAATATGATGAGACCCGACGGCTCAGACTCAGTCGTCGTTTTGAAATCCCAAGAGACACCAATTGAGGTTCATTGCCAGAAATCGAAAGGTCGAGCACTGGGTCTTCTTAAACCCATACCCATACATCCTTTTTTCCTCAAGAAAGAAAGCCTCCCTCTCTTTTGTGACCTCTGTTCATCTACTACGACTGCGACAATTCTTGTTCTTGTAGACTTGGCCAAAATGCGGACTAGGTCGAACGGGTCGAGGTTCAAGAACCTCTGTCCAAAGCTCGCCATGGGCCGACCCGTGGCCCATTTCGTTCCTTTTTCATTGAATTTTTTAATGGTATTTAATATGTGTAAATGATTTTATTAATACCATTTATACTTTATATAACTAATATAAGTAGTTTACATATTACTTGACATGTAAACTACTAAATTTTATTTAAAACTAGTGTCACATATGAGAAACTTAAAGTGAATCATATTAATACATATATTATTCAGCTTATATTTATATATTTTTTATTTTTTACGGGTCGGGTGGCCCATTTCCAAATCTCCTAGTCTAAGCCCGGCCCATGAGTTGGCTGAGTGGGCGGGCCCCTAGCCCGTTGGCTAGGTCTATTCTTGTCTCGGATGTAGTTCTCTGATGTACTTTCGAGGATGATCTAGTCGGTGTGCACGGATGACGATCATCTACCTTCGTGTCTTGTGAGCATATCATCAGTACCCAATGCACCAGTATTGTGGGGCGATATCCTCTCAAAGGACAGTCCTTCATGGGTGCTTTGATGATCTCTTCTCTGATCCTTTTACTATTTTATTTATCGTGTTCGATTGATTCTTTTTCTCTTATACATTCCTACCTTAATTTATTGTATTCCATATCGATTCACATTTACATTTTGTAATTGGATCATGAATCGGAAATGATTAATTAACTGTTTGCTAATTGATGATGCTATTATAATGATTCATGTTCATTGGGATGATTAGTGTTTAATGTATGTCTTGATGATCCTATTAACAACAATCTTGGAGAGGATATCTGGAATCAGGATTAAAAATATATCGGATTTAATACTTAAATCGAGGTGGATATGATCGGGATGATTGTAAAATTCAGTGGTCAAAATTTTGAGGGCTGGCAACAATGCATGAAAATCTGGTTAACCATAAAAGGGTTGATCTCGATGCTTAAAAGTGAATGCCCTACAATGGAAAAGGAAAACCCCTCACTCGATAACCAGAAGGCGTAATCTGCATGGAATGAACGTGATCATATATATCATGGTTGCATCTTGTTGGCTCTCTCCAACATGTTGTTTGACATGCACTATTTGTCCATGTAGAGTGCGAAGGGGCTACGAGAAGAACTAGACTTGAAGTATAACACTGAGGGTCTCGGTATAGAGAAATACTATCTCGCAAAATTCTTGAAGTTTTCTATGACTGAAGGAACGTTGATTTCTAGACATGCACACAAGTTTCTACTCCTACTCCATGGAATAGAAGATGCCAAAATTAAACTGTGTCGCGACCCTATTTCCCGGGCCGTCGGATCCTCCCATAAGCGGATCTGGTTACTCATCAATAATTTATTCAGCAATCACAACTAACATTCAGAAACAGACTACAAATAAAGTATGTTCAGAAGAAAGTATTTCAACACTTTTCCATTCACAAAATAAAGTTCAGATGATACATTGTCCCACCATAACCATTTACATGTACATCATCTTGAAAGGAAAATATACAAAAGAATACTAACTACCTTAAAGAAGTAAAGCTACTGTGGCTGGCTGGATGTCTAGTATGTAAGCCAGATGAATTTTTAAAGTCCTTGCGATGGCTCACCGATACCTGTTGGGTTTTCTATAAATCATAGGATAAAAATTAGCGAATGCTAAGTAACAAAGAAGAGAAAAGCAAACAAATTGTGTAATTTTTCAAAACTTGATATCACAAAAATTTCAATCTTTCTCATTAATTTAAGTCCTATTCCTTTCTATTCCACGCCCAGGATTAGTCCAGGGGAACCCCACCATTTTTGGACTCCGAAGCTATGGATGCTTCAGGATTGGAGATTGTGTTGATCTTGGTAAGCTTATGCCGCCGCACGTCGCCTCAACCAATCCTCCAATACTACCCTGATAATTTTCTTTTCTTTTATTAAACAGGGTCTCAACTCTCAGCCTGGAAAAACAAATGAGCACACCATCCTCGAGGACTCGGTTGCTTAAAACCTCAGGCTAACATTTAATCATATAACCTAGCGGCTTTAAATACATGCTATCGTGACCCAGCCGCTATTGAACCACCCGTGCCTCCACATGGCACGACCACAGCTTCCGTCGTTCCAACCCGAATATATTGGCTCCCAGTACCACGCGTTGCAAAACATTCATTTCGTGCGCACTTATCATAACGGGGCAACCGTGTACCACCTAGGTAGGGAAACGCCAATACGGGTTCCTTCCGACAAACCTACAGGTTGCATGCCCGACCTGTAGTTCTACTCCCAGTCATCCTTAACGTGATACATGATCCTTTTCAGGATCCAACTCAAATCACACCAATTCACATGATGTAATTCTTTTGTTAAGTCTTTGATTTGTATAATCAACTATACTTAGTATATACTCACATATATATTACTCATAACCATATATATATATTCATATTTATGCCTTTTAACTCCCAAACCCTAATTTTCAAAGCCACCGCATCAATTTGATGCTTAAACCTTATTTTAGTGGAAACCACAAAGCAATTCCTCAGACTTTTTCAAAAATAACCAAAATTAGGGTTCTTCGTAGCAAAGAACACAAAATCAAGAATTTCAATAATTTCGTATGAAAACCCAACAACAAAAGGAAGGATTTCGTTACCTAATCGAGCTCTCTCTCGTGTATGCAAGGCTTTATCGAGTTTCATTTTTAGAAAGGCTATTTTAAGGCTCCTGAAAAGATCGAACTTCATTTTTCGTATCAAAATACTAAGAACATGTTAAGAACGCGAAGAACGAACGAATAACGCGAAGAACGCGAAGAACACGAAGAACGTCAAGAACATATTTTCTCTTAAAATTTCGGCAGAGTTTCCCCTTATATCGGGACATATTTCTCGGAAAATTTCGGCAGAGTTTCCTCTTATATCGGGACATATTTCTTGGAAAATTTCGGCAGAGTTTCCCCTTATATTGGGACATATTTCAAAATAAAAACGAAAAGAGTTTCCTTTATAAAATCAATCGAGAGGAAAATAACAACGAAACTGAAAGAATATACTCAACAACAAGAGATGAAGAACCGGTAGACACCACACATCTTAGATGAGTGAACGTGTGATGAATCACAGGGTCGCTGACGTGCATAGCCGCCCGCACCTAAGTAGGGTATTACACAGATTTCTCTATCAAAATAACTATAAAAGCATAATGCAAAGAATAGAAACATAAACGATGGAGAATCGGTAGACACCACGCGTCTTAGATGAGTGAACGTGTGATGAATCACAGGGTCACTGACGTGCATAGCCTCCCACACCTAAGTAGGGTGTTACACAGATTTCTCCTCGGACCACAACAAGAAAACGAATCGGAAAGAAAGATGAATCACGAACAAAACTTGGAAGAACAAGAGTATGAATTGAAAGCCTAGCTTACGAAGCAACTAAGAGGGATCATACCTTTCTCCTCCTCGTTCTCCCGGCAGCGCTTCGCTAGCGCTCCTCCCTCGCCTCCCACTCCTCCTCCCAACCTCTCGACCTTAGCCCTTGGGGTGGTGGTGGTAGTGGAAGTTGTAGAGAATGAATGAGTGGGGGGGTCTATTTATAGGCCCCAGAAAACCACTAACCATGGTTAGAAAACCATGGTTTAGACCTTAACCATGGTTTAGCGGCCCATGGTTTTGGCCCATGGTTTTAGCCAAAACTTATCCCAAACTTGGAGCTTAAGTTAGAACATTCTAGAGGATTCTAGATTCGCTAATGACGCTTAATTAACACTAATCGTGATTATCTTTCACTAATCGCGATTTAACTTTCGCGGCTTACGCTTATCTTTTGCTAACTATTGATTAGTGTTTACTAATGATCATCAGCGACTTTCAATCGTCGTTAATTTCTTTAATCATGTTTAAGTAGTCTTAATGACAGTCATTATAGATTAATGACTTCTCTTTCTTCGGAAAATCATAACAATTTGAAACGAAGTCCGATTCACACGAAACAAATTTCGTTGGTTTTCTCTTGACGAGCCGGATCTTATTATATAGGATCCGAGATATTCCAAGTTCAAGGCTTTACAAACTACTAGAAAAGTTTCAAGTCACATACATTATAAAAGAATTCTCCAAGTCATGGGAAGACTTCGCTATGACCCTGATCACAGAAAGCGGAAGATTTCTATGGATGATGTGATGATTGCAATTGTCATAGAGGTGGAACATGTGAAGAAAAAGCATTTGATTCATGTTGATGTTCATGCTAAGATTAATTTCATGACCTCGAAGGGCAAAGAGAAAAGGGGAGAGGGTAGTCACAACTATAAAATAAAACCAAAAGGTAAGATCTAGAAAAAGGCAAAGAATAAACCATGTTGACACTGTAATCATGTCAGCAATCGAAAGAAGGATTGTCCGTCCTTAAGCGCTCAACCAAAGACTGTGATGGGAGTCTTCAAGTGAATATGATCACTGTGGGATTTAAGGTTAGCGAGGGGTATGTCTCTGTAAAAATTTGAACTATACCATATCCATGATTCTAATGAGTGTCTCGTGGACACGAGAGACAATGTGCATATATGTTTTGATAGAACCTTATTTTCTTCTTATCAAACCTGTAGTGGTGGGATTGTGAAGATGGGGAATGATTTTGCCATCAAGATGCTGGGGTCAGGACAAGCCAATTTGAGATTCTCCTATGGATGTGCCTAGACTTTGTACATGGTGTTGCATGTCCCCAAAATGAAGAAGAATGTCTTATCTGACTCTATTTTAGTTAGAAATGGTTTTGAATTGAACTTTAAATGTAATAAAGTTGTCATTCTGAAAAAATGCCATTTTTTTTTGGAAAAGGCTACTTGGCCGATTTTGATTTGTTATTCGAAATTAGATGGATTTCAATAAACATTAATTTAACGAATGTTTTGAGTTCTGAATGCTCTATGTGTCTCATGTTGTTAATAGTTTAGAATCTTGTGATCTGTGACATGGTAGATTGAGACATGTGAACTTGAATTTAATTAAAAGAATAAATTTAAAGTTGATCACTAAACATACTGCTGATAAAAATAAACAATGTGGAATTTTTGTGCAAGTTAAGACACCTAGGAAGTCTGTTAGTCTGTCTCTAGAGATAATGAGATCTTGGATCTAACAGACATGAACATTTGTGAGTTTAATATTATGTTTATCAGAGGCAATAAGAAATATTTTACCACCTTTATAGATGATGGTAATGGATACTGCTATGTTTATCTAATAAAAATCAAGGACAAAATATTAGAGAATTTTCTCATCTTTAAGAATGAGGCTGAGACACAAACAGGAAAAGTGCTTAAGCACCATAAGTTAGATAGAGGAGATGAATATACTTCTAACTGGTTTGATGAACAATGCAAGTTGTTTGTCATAGTTGATGAAGTTACTGCTCCATATTCACCACAATCAAATAGGATAGCAGAGCGGAAAAATTAGACCTTAACTGACATGATCAATGCTCTCCTACAGTGTTCTGGACTTCCAACATATATGTGAGGAGAGACCTTGAATACATAATACCATATTCTAAATAGGGTCTCTCCA
>JAZKJV010006710.1:0-323377 GCA_037367405.1 Ottelia alismoides | reverse complement strand
TAAACATGCTAATTATTTACTTTTATACAATGCATGCACTTTGGTAATTATTTGAATTACAGAGATATACATGTATTTGCAACGGCTTTTGTAGCTAAAATATAAGAATAAAGAGTAATGAATGGGTATTCATCACCCCCCTATACTTAACTTTGCTAGTCCCTTAGCAAACACTTATTTGAAAAAGAAGTGAAAAAGAGAAAGAAAAAGAAAAAGAAAAGGAAGAGAATATACATGGATTAAGGCTGATTATTAAAGTTGCTTTCATTAAATTGAAATATGGAGCTCGATCAGATCTTTGGATTATTAATGTGTCGGAACCTTATTTGGACTTAAGTTTAAAACTCAATAGCCTCTAAGTTCCACCAATCTATGGACAAGACTCCTCAATAAACCAGATCAGAACAAGTCTACATACACAAACTCTAATGACCATGAATCTTTCCATGTAGTGTAAGTGATATGTAGCTCCCCACCTCAGAATTAACAAAGAAACAACCTCCCCCAACCTGGTAACTCTAATGCCTCAATCTAGCAACTCTTTCCTCGAGAAGCGGGGTATTCCCTTCTAAGTTCAAGTGCAACTGGCTCAAGAAGAGGGGGAAGAAGATGAAGAATGGACCATGGCCAGTGTAGCCATGTATCCTTGGAAGCTCAACCAGTGTAGCTGAGTCTCCCGCTGCAAGCTTCATGAGATGTAACATATATACCATAAGCTTTTGCTTTATTTGACTATATACACTCCGGTGGGGTTATTAAATTTTCAATCCGACCCACCACTTTTTTGGAGTTCTTTTCTTTTTGCACATTTTTTATGTGCAACTGTACAACATATGTACATGGTGCAGCATATATACAAGGAGTTTTTCTTCTTGAGCCAGTAGACTATCCCTCTTTTGAAGCTTTATTGCAACCCACAACTCCTGTCTTTAGACTTCATCACCACCAGACCAAGTTGAGACGCACTTCCTTCAATAGAAGAAGAAGAGAGGTTCCGCCTAGAAGTACTACCCTCATATGCTAAACCCCAAGCCAAAGGAAACTGCCTCCTCATCACCTCATCCGTGGAGAGCTATGTGTAAGTGCTGGTGCAAGTAAAGCCATTGTCTCTAAGAGACATGCATGTGTTGTTAAGTGCTCTACTTAGGCTCATCAAGATGACATATGCTCATAGCCTAGTGGACTCAAAGAATTAAGTCCCAATGGACCTGAAAAGCCTTAACCCTAAGCCCTATAAGGTTCCTCTTAGAATTAGGTGGATTAAGATCTTAATCAAGCTCCATTTCCCAATTTAATTCCAAACTAGTTTAAATATCAACTATAATTCAGGAAAAACTATACAAATATTTACAAAGATGTTATTTACAAATATTTACAATCGTGCAAAATTTTTGAAAAATGTTTGAAAACATGGATGTATGCATGAATGCGAGTTTTGCAAAATATTTACAAACATTTACAAGGTTTTTGCAAACTTTTTTGTTTTCAAAACATTTTGGAAAAATTTTATACTATATACATAACTTTGATATGAAAATATTTACAAATCCTTTACACAAATCTTTTTACAATCATTTGTACAAAAATAATTTGTATAAATAAATAGGTATGTGCAAGATGAATTTTATATACAAGGGAAATTTTTTTAATTTTTATGAGTTTTTAGCCATTTTTATTTATTCACACACTCACACAAAGTACGAGTTATGGTTAAAGAATATATGAAATATATACACACCCCCTATACTTAGCTCGAACGATGTCCTCAGAGTGATCAAGAGCGATGAAGAAGATATAACTCGTGCTTAGTATAGGAAAGTGAAAAGGGAAGGCCGGATACAGAGATGAATGAAATAATAGAATGAGGAGAACTCGGTGTTTCCCCCTATACTTAGGATCAAGTAATCCTAAGTATAGCAAGCTGTACATTAAGGGAAATCCGAGTGAAGGATGTACAGAGCCTACCCCCCTATACTTAGGGTAAAATATCCCTAAGTATAGGCAGCAAAGCAGAGGTAGAAAGAATCAAAAGAATACCCGAAGGTCCTACATCCCCCTATACTTAGGGTAAAGTACACCCCATAGCATAATCATAAGATGAGAAAAGGGATGTGGAACTAAAGAATAGAGTGATATGGACAACTGGATCTATACATGTCGGAAGAACGGTGATAGTCAGGCGTGAGATGCAATAGATGTGAGTCAAGAGACCACATCTCACGCAAAATGAATAGGGGCAACATCAACGACCCACGGCTCATGATCTAGAAATGGCTTGAGCCACTGGCCGTTCACTCGAAAGGTACTCTCAGAAGACAACTCAGATCTATCAATGCTCCCGTTGTCGTGTACCTTTCTCACAAGATAAGGTCCCTTCCATTTGCTCTGTAGCTTCCCTGGAAATAGATGAAGCCTAGCATCAAACAACCATACTCTTTGTCCAGGCTCAAAATGCTTGTGGCTGATATGAGAATCATGCCACTCCTTCACTCTCTCCTTGTATTGTAGGCTGTTTGAGAAGGCGGTATCACGAAGCTCCTCCATGGCTGCTAACTCTGCCCTCCTCTGGTCTCCTACACTATCTGGATCCAAAAGAATATCTGTAACTGCCCAAAGTGACCTGTGCCTCAACTCAACAGGTAAGCCCAAAGGTGTCTTGAAAGACTTCCTATATGCCCACAAGATCGAGTCCAAAAGTTGTTATCAATCCTTTCGGTCAGGGCGGACGACTTTCTGTAAAATAGTCTTGATCTCCCCGTTCGACACCTCGGCTAGACCATTCGTCTGTGGATGGTATGGAGTGGCAACTCGATGGTCTATGCCGAAAAGGGCCTTCACCTGGTCGTTGATGAAATGAGACCCCCCATCTGAAATCAATACTCGAGGTACCCCGAACTGTGTAATGATGTGCTTCCTCAAAAATCTGCAGACTGTCCTGGCATCAGTGGTTCGGGCGGGGATGGCCTCAACCCAACGACTCACATAATCAACGGCCAACAGAATGTACTCAAATTCCTGACTCTTAGGGAATGGACCCATGAAATCGATGCCCCATGCGTCAAAAACCTCACAGAAGTGAATGGGCTGCATCGGCATCATATCACGCTGTCCATAAGTGCCCATCCTCTGACAGTCAGTACATCTCTTCACGAACTCATCAGAGTCCTTGAAGAGAGTAGGCCACCATAGGCCGGATTGTATCACTTTCTGTGTCGTTCTCCTCCCAGAGTGATGTCCTCCTGCCTCAAGCTTGTGGCAATAAGTGAGGACGCTATGGTGCTCCTCCTGAGGAATGCACCTATGCCAGACGCTATCCCCTCCTTCGTGGTAAAGGATGGGATCCTTCCAGTGGTAGGACTTGGCCTTCACGAGGAAGGTCTCAAGCCTCTGCCTGGGCCAATCTTGTGGAACTTTCTTAGCAACAAGAAAGTTCACAATATGGGTATACCATGGGAGAGAGGCGATAGAAAAGATCGCCTCATCTGGGAAGGTCTCACAAATAGGGTCAATCAAGTCAGAATCCTCAAGATGCTCTAATCGGGAGAGATGATCCGCCACCACATTCTTGACTCCAGGCTTATCCTTAATCTCTATGTCAAACTCCTGGAGTAGAAGGATCCATCTAGCAAGTCTGGCCTTGGCATCCTTCTTTGCCATGAGATACCTGATGGCGGTATGATCTATGTACAGGGTCACTCTAGATCCCAATAATGTACAATCTGAACTTATCTAGGGCGAAGACTACGACTAGCATCTCCTTCTCTGTGACTGTATAGTTCCGCTGCGCGGAATCCAATGTGCGGCAAGCGTAGTGGATAGAAAATGGAACTCCATCGCTCCTCTGTCCCAACACAGCCCCCATGGCAAAATCGGAGGCATCCGTAATGATCTCAAGTGGGAGAGACCAATCAGGAGGCTGAAGAACAGGAGCCTCAACAACACATCTCTTGAGAGTCTCGAAAGACGAAAGACACTTGTCATCGACAAGGAACTCGGTGTCTTTCGTAAGCAGGTCAGTCAACGGCCGGGCAATCCTACTAAAGTCATGAATGAATCATCGGTAGAAACCGACGTACCCCCAGGAATGAGCGTAACTGCCGCAAATTGGACGGCGGTGCGAGTTTTCTAATGACATCAACCTTGGCCGGATCAACCTCCATGCCCATGTTGGAGATGATATGACCAAGCACCGTCCCTTGAGTCACCATGAAGTGACTCTTATCCCAAGATAGAACCAAGCGAACCTCTATACATCGCTGAAGTACTCGGTCTAGGCAGTCTAGACAGGAGTCGAATCCGTCGCCGTAAACCAAGAAATCATCCATGAAGACCTCCAAGCACTCCCCTACCATGTCTGAAAAGATCGACAGCATGCATCTCTGAAAAGTCATAGGAGCATTGCATAGCCCAAATGGCATGCGTCGGAAGGCGTATGTGCCGAAGGGACAGGTAAAGGTGGTCTTGTCCTGGTCCTCGAGAGTGATGGCCACCCTGTTGTAGCCTGAGTACCCATCCAGAAAACAATAGTGGCTCTTCCCTGCCATTCTCTCAATTATCTGATCTATAAAGGGCAGGGGAAAATGATCCTTCTTGGTGGCCTGGTTGAGTCTCATGTAGTTCAATGCAAACCCTCCAAGAAGTGGGTACCCGTGTAGCAATCTCCTCTCCAGACTCGCTGACCACTATAGTGATGCCCGTATTCTTGGGCACCACATGCAAAGAGCTGACCCACTTGGAGTTGGAGATGGGGTAGATAAAATCGGCGCTCCACCACTTCGAAATTTCCTTCATGACAAACCTCCCTCAGATTCGGTTCAGCCGCCGCTGGAACTCGTGCGACGGCTTCGCCTCATCCTCGAGATAAATGTGGTGGGAGCACAGAGCCGGACTGATCCCTGGAGATCTGCTACGCTCCATCCTATTGCCTTGCAGTTCTTTTCAAGAACCCCCATCAAACGGGATTCCTGTTCGCCAGTCAAATCGGCGGAGATAATGACTGGGTACATCTCATGCTCACCCGCAAGGAACCTATACTTCAGCGACGCAGGAAGCAGCTTCAGCTCTGGACAACTGGGTGTGGTGGATCTGGCCTCTGAAAACTCTGCATGAAGGCTGCCAAATCTGCATGGGAGAACTGAAACTCTCTGTCACTCTCTGAATCTGGAAAAGGCTGCCCTGATAGACTGTCTCTGCTCTACTCGGCCTCTACCTCCTCCCTAACTGCAGGCTCAGTGGAAGTCAGATCTGGTATATAATCATCACAATCTGCCCAATCAAAATCTGACTCCGAGGGATCTGTATCATCTAAGGTGGCCTCAGTACCACCATCATCACAAAAATCAGTCTCGTGGTCGAGTACCGGCTCTGTTGCCTCAAAAGTATCCTGGACCCAGGAATGTGCTCTCCAAGCTCTCCTCTGCTGGCGTCTCTGCATCAGCGGACTCTGAAGGTGAAAGGATAGCCTGTGCATCTGGATCTGCCCATACTGCCTCATCATCTATAATAACAAAGTCACAGTCATGGTCGATGTCTAACCTGGCATCTTTCATCTGCTCTGTATCGAAGCTAGTCTCTGAGCATGCTGTCTCTGGCTCTGATGTCCTCGACCGTCTCTATTTGTACACTCTCGCCCTCGACACGAAAGTATACCTTCCCGCTATCATAGTCGGTCACTGCCTTGGCTGTGGCCAAGAATGGGCGACCTAGAATGATGGGGGTATCGGTCACTGACTCAGGGATCTCCATGTCCAACACTACGAAGTCCACGGGGAATTGCAGGACCTGAATCGTGATGACAACGTTTAGAAGCAACCCCTTCGGCCTCTTGACAGATCTATCGTAGAGTGCCCAACTCTGTCGTAGAGTGCCCAACTCGAATTTGTCGAGAAGGGCTACCGGAAGTAGGTTGATCGATGATCCACTGTCTAATAGAGTACGGTCGAACCTCTGCTCACTGATATGGCATCTGACATAAGGGGCTCCTGAATCTGGTCTCTTGGTCGGCAGACGGTTCTGGATCGTGAAACAAGTGGCTCTCGTCAGCACATGAATCTCTGAGTGGTGGTTCCACCTCTTCCTCCTGACTGTGGTCCTGTCTCTAAGTGAACGCTGGAGTAGGGGGATGTGCTGCAAAGCCTCCTGAAGAGTCAGCTGAATATGAAAACGGTCTATCATCTGCTGGCTGAACTCTTCTTGCTGCCTCTTTTTTGGATTTTCATTTTTCTTCCCCTTCCCCATCTGAAGGGCCCTAGGGAAGGGGATCACAGGGTCCTTCTCAGATGAAGGACTAGGAGAGGGTCTAAACGGCTCGACGGCCGGATCCACACATACATCAAGCACCGCAGTGGGACCAGAAGAACGTAAACCTTTCCTTTATTCACAGAAGTGTTCCGAGATACATCAGTAACAGGAAAAACAACAGTAATCTCAAAAGAACTGGTGGCAACAACACCACCATCGGTTGGTAGACGGGCTGCCTCGGTACCGCGCTCTGGCTCGGCAACATGGGTGGCCTCAGTACACCTCCTCGAACTGGTGAAACAGCGGCCTCAGTACCATCGGTGGGATCAGCATCCATGGTGGCATCAGTACCACCGTTATCATCTCTAGCGGCCTCAGTACCGCTCTCCTCCTCACCTGGCGCTCTGGATGTATCCTCAGGGTGTCGCTCAGACGAGTCGTCACCTGCTGGCATCCTACCGCTCCTAAGTGTGACAAAGTCAGTATCAAAAAGATATGCAGACATATCACCAAGAACATCATTCGGGGTAGCATACTCAGTACAAACTACCTGCTCAGACTTCCTCTTGAGGTTGTTCGGATTGGGCTCTATCTGGGCAAGGATGGCGGCCTTCCCTCTCACAATGGCCCGCATCTCCTGGCGGAACTTATCCATCTCCCGTCGAAAGGTAGCTTGCTGATCTGTGAGGAGGCGGGCTATGTCATCCAAGGTGGGGTTCTCATAGGATGGCCCATGAGAACCTGACGGGTAGCCTCTTTGGTAATGAGGCTGCTGCTGCTGTGGCTGAGAGGGGTAAGAGTGTGGATGCTCCTGCTGCTGATGAGGCTGCTCATGCCTCCAAGACTATCCCTGTTGATAGGGACGATGACCATACTGCTGCGACTGATGTTACTGCTGCTGTGGGTACACTGGGGGCTGCTGTTGCTGGTGATCTTTCTGATGGCTATACTGGCCACCCTGTCCTGGCGGCTGCTGCTGGGGTTGGGCACCTCCGGCCGCCCAACGGAATCCGGGATGGTCTCGTCGGATACCGGGTTGGGGGCGGTCGTAACAAATCCGTTGACATCCATCAACGGCTCTGAATCGTAAGGGGCTGGCAGGAGTACTGCCAGAAGCTAATCCGGCTGGTATACCACCTTCTGAGTGTCAGTGGATGGTGGTGTCTGGTAGGTGAGCTGCGGCTGCTGGTACGGCTCCGCCTGTACAAGATGGACCTGTCTAGGCTGCTGGTGGGAGCTGGAGCGCTGGGACGAGCTGCTGCTGCTACTCGGATCGCCTCGTTCCTGAACACGAGGCTGTGAAGCCGTCTGTGCCTCCTGGAGACACATGAGCTGTGTCTTCAGGTCACTCAGAGTGTGCCATCTGCTCCATCTGCGTGATGCCCTGGCACTACTTCTTCTCAATAATCTCCATTTGGTCCAACTTCTTGCTGATGATCCCCATGTCGGTGGCTGTGGACTCGGCCTGTGCTGCTTCTACCGCTGACGAACTGGATGGACCAGCGTCGACCCGTGCTATCCTCTAGTACTGCACGGTCTGTGGCTGCTGGGTCTGCCCTGAGTGTACAATCGGGTCTGGGACATCACCATATAGTTCTCGGCCATCTCCTCATAGATGGCCCAGACTTGATCGTGATCCTTGGCAAAGTAAGACCCACCACAAGAAGCGTTCACCAAGCCATGAAGCTCTGGTGTCAGCCCGTTGAAAAAGATCTGAACAAGGTTCAGCTTGGAAATGTCGTGGTGCGGACATCTGTCAGTCAGCTCTCTGAACCTCTCCCATGCCTCGTGGAACTGCTCGTTGGGGAGCATGGAAAAGTTGCTGATCAGGGCTCTAGCGGCGTTCGTCCGCCCGAGTGGGTAGTACTTGTGCAAGTACTCGGCGCGGAGCTGCTCCTAGGTGTAGATGAACTTTCCCAAGTGCTTCAGCCAGGTGGCTGATCTGTCTGCTAAGGAGAAGGGGAAGTCAATCATCCGTATGGTATCCTGGTCCACCTGACGATCGTGGACAGTGCTGCATATCATCTCGAACTCCTGAAGGTGGAGGTGGGTCTCCTCAGTAGCCAGCCCATGAAACCGAGGAAGAAGCTACAAGGTGTTCGGAGGAACTTGAAGTCCCCCACGATCGCTGGAAGTATCACCCAACAGTGGGTCAAAGTCGATCCGGGGTTGCGTAACTCTCGCATCGGTCCTCGAAGGTCTTGCTGCTGCCTGGGGCGGCAGCTACCGCGGCTGCGGCTGCTGCCGCATCGTCGGGTCATCCACCTGGGCCGCACTGCTCGCGGTCAGCTCTCATCTGCTCAAGCTCGCGCCTCATCTCTATCATAAAAGCTCCCTGATCCCTCAACTACTACTGAACTGAGTCTAGGGAGGCGATCACGGTGGAGTTGATCGCACCCTAGTCCAAGACAAAAGTCTGATCTCCTCGGGGACCTGTGATGCGGTCATCACTACTGCCGGCCATAGTCTCTGCAAAATCAAAACATCCAAACTCAGGTGCCGATAAATCATGTGTTTGTCTCTCCTCTGGCACTGGTATCTCGGTCTCAGAAGAAGGGGGATCTAGGGGGAATAGGGTGGAGTCGTACTCGGGTTCGGAGTGCGGGTCTGAGCTCCCACGAACCGACCTAGATGAGTGGGCTGGAGGGCTAAAAAGCGGTGCAGCCAGAGGCTGCCTAAGAGACCTCCTGCCCATCATCGTGATCTGGCGAGTAGTGCGGATGAGATCTGGTAACAACTATGATCACAAGCAAACCCCCGATTCACCAACTCAATACGAGCTGAAGACCGTAAAGGCTCGGTCAATTATCTTGTCAATTTTATTTTGGTGATCAGTTAGGATAGCAGAGCGATTACGTGACCTATTGGGTTACTTGACATTTTCTCAACCGACTGTCCCGTACAGAAATAGCCGGTAATCAGTCGAGAAGAATATCGGAGGGCTTTACCTAGTGTGCGGGGTCACTCTCTCGTGCAAGCAAACTAGACAATGAGGGGTTGCTCTCCCTAAGGCAAATTTTTAAGTGAGGTGTCTTTTAGGGTCGATAGTGTTAGCAGTCCCAAATTTTATTGTTTTTTTTTCTTTTTATGTTATTTTCAATAATCAAACAAATCTCCTAACGAATTTTTTGGTTCTCCTGGTTATTTTAATCCAAAACAGGGGGAGAAGACGAAAAAGCTAATGCGCAAAAAATCAATGATGCATGCAGAGTAAGAAATGCGTACCTGACTCCAGCAATCTACATGCAAAATGATCCATGCAGAATTGAAAGACCGAAAATAAACTACTTAAATGGTGCAGGCGGAAAACCGAGTCCCTAAACAGCAGTGCTACTCGAAAGAACAACTAGCTGACCATCAGTCTCCAATCCAGAGAGTCCGGTCTAGACCCAGCCCTCCTCTTCTCGACAGGTCGAGTTCAGGAGTAGCGCTTGACGGGGTGGGCTCGCGGCGCGTAGGCTCGAAGGTGGTGAATCAACTATTTTATTAATCTTTTATTATAGTTCTAAATTACCACACTATAGGAACATGCAAATGTATTACGGTGTTTGGATCCTATGAATTACGTCACAATCAAGCAGAAAATCTTAAAGCCAGGGGCTCGAAAATCCGCGAGAAATCGGAAAAGGCAGTAAGGAAATAAAATCCGTGAAAAAGCTGCGTAAAACCGAGGGATCCCCCGAGCACACCGGTGCTCGGCGAAACAGACCCCGAGAGTCTAAGTGTCTAAACTGAGTGTCCTGTCCTTGTTTTATTACAATAATAGTTCAAGTACTGCAGGAAATAAAATCTAAGTTACGGCTAATCTAATCCGCGGCTATTCCGTGGCTCCCGCACTCCTGCTTGCTCCTCGCGTCTCTTGCGGCTCTGTAGAGAAGAGAGCCGCCTCCGGCTCCCGCGGTAGCTCGGCTTCCGAAGAAAGCCGCCTCGGTCCTCGGGCCCTCACAAGAAAACAAACAGAGAGTGTGATCAGACCAGATTATTATATAAACAAGTCAGAAAAATATATAAAAAAAACCGCGAAAAAGAAAGCCGCGGAAAAATCAAATGTGACTACTAAGTCGTGCTCCCCGGCAACGGCGCCATTCTGATGACCGGAAAAAATATCTCTCAAATCAATCCAGGATAAAAATAATCACTCTAGGGTCGTTGCGACCTGGATCGAGAGAAATAATTCAATCAATCAAGAAAATTATGGATTAGACCACCAACACAATATAAAAATCAAAGAAACTCAACAGTGGCCCTGGCTATTAGATTAGCCTAGTATAGCCACCAGGGTCAGACTCTGGGAGCACGTGATGGCCTTGCGGCCTACGAAGTAGTCTAAAAGAATAAAATATAAACAAGCAAATTTTGGGTTGGTTTTAGTATTTTTCAATTTTTTTTGTATTTTTAAATAATAAGGAAAATAAGAAAGTCAAGGAAACAAGAAACTTCACACAATTATTTAATTACTCAAAATTCACCCAAAAATTCAAACAAAAATGTTTTTATGTTTTTTATATTTTTATATGCTTTTGATTAATTTTTGGGGTTTTTTTGATTTTTAGGGAATTTTATAAAAATCAAACAAGGATGAAAATCAAAGACACTGTCCAGTCAGGATTGGAGGGCCAAAATAAAATAGATAATGGCTTTATCAAAGTCTGAAGGTAATTTTCCTGTAGAGTGTGAAATACAAGGAAAAATTAGGAACTGGGTTTATTATTTTTGAATTTTTCTTTAATTATTCGAATTTTTATGGGTTTTTAAGGGTTTTCTAATTTTTATAGTTTTTATAAGCCCAAAAATGACCAAAATTGGTCAAAAAATCAATCACAGCAAGACAAACAACATCTAATTTTTTGTAATTTTTAAAGTTATTTAATAATTTTTGTGATTTTTAGAACTGGACAGTAAGAAAAATGCGTGTTTTTGAATTTTTAAAAATAAAAAGAGTAAAAAATGTCTCCAAAAATGAGAGAAAATTTTACACCATGACAGGAGCCCTGTGTCCAATTTCATCGAAATTTGGAGTAATTTTGCTATTTTATTAAAAACAAACAACAAGGCACAGTGCACAGGGACCTATCTGCAATTAAAATAAATTCCTGGACCCCTTGGATAACACGTCTGGAAAACAGAGGGGCCAAAGTGTAAAAAGCCCCTAGGCCCACGCACGATACTCATGACTCGGGCTTGGAAGGGCATATTTGTCATTCCTATTTTAAAAGATGCATACAGTAACACATGAAAAACACAGGGCAAATCATGCAATTTCACCAAAACTCACGTTTCGATGCACGTGTCCATCACATACAGGGGTAAAAATGCAACTAAGACAAACAACATGTTCCTTTATGCAATATGTCCAAAATAGAAACAACTACTAAACGTATTTGCGTGACTAAGTAATAAATGCAAAAACTAAAGGGCCTAAGAGCAATTACCCCTTATTATATGCCGAAAGCTGGATGCGCGCCACGTAGCAGATCGGACGGTGTAGGGGGCACTGCGCACAACAAAGGGACCCTCCAGTGCGGATCGGACGGTGGAGGGTTAGCCACGTGGATGATCGGACGTCTCCTGTGTGATGTGGCTACACCTCGCTGATCTGACGGTCGAGATCCTCCCTCTGATGATCAAACGGCTGCTGCTGCTCCTCGGATGGACGACTCGATGAGAATCTGGAGCTGGAGGGAGATCGGACGGCTCTGGAGGATGCATGAAGAACAAGTGGCCGGCGAACTTCGCCGGCCCAGTGCACGCACGGTGACCCTCCTCGCGGGCTGCTAGTGATCGGAGAAGGAACGCCTGGGCCTCCCGCGTCTGAAGAGCCCCTCCGATGAAGCAACGGAGCTCCGGAGAGCTCAAGCGACACAGCGAAGGTGGAGCTGCAGCTCTAGAACGTCGAGCCCTCAGATAGGCTCGCTTTGACTTGCAAAGCACGGCAACAAGCTTCGGGGTCGAGGGCAAAGTGCCTCGACCCGGTTAGCGGTGGTGGGGACGGACGATGCGTCGATAGGAGGGGGCTCCGACGAAGCGACGGCGATGGAACCCTAATCCTAGTTCCTGTGCGAATTGGGTTGGATGGATGGGTGCAGAAGGTGCGCGGGGGAAAGGCGGAGGTGATAGATGATTCCGATGATTGAGATGTGGGTAAGGGTGGTCGGAATCGAAGGTCATCGGTGACGGGGTGATTTGGGCAAAAATCTAAATTAGCAAAATAGAAGGAGAACTGGGTCTACCTGATGGACGAGATCGACTGGGGAAGAGCTGGGGGAAGCTCTAGGTCCTTGCCTCGAGGGCCGTCGGTGCCCGAGGCTCGAGCACCACGTCTGGGCAGCGCACGGCGGCGCGAAACTGCCGGATCGATGGTCTGACTCCTCTTTCCTCGCAGCAACACGGCCTATCGCAAGCTGTCACTCAGGTGGTGGCTATGGAGGTCCTAGGGTGGAGTGAGCTGAGCCAAGATGCTTCAAATTACGGTCGGAGCTGATGCTTTATTCGAGTGCAGGTCCGAGAAGAGAAGGTCGGGCAGGGTTCCGCGAAGCGTGGATCCCAACGCGGATATGATGGCGAGGATCTCGGATGCAGGAGGATCAATTACGACCTGGGGTTTGGGGTTTTGACGATCGGGTCATGACGCAAAAATTCAGCGAAGTTGGGTCGGGCGTGCAGATCCGCGGGGGTTTGGTCCAAAGGGGGGAGTTGACCGGGGGGTCAACATCCCTCGGGGACCAATAGGAGGCGGCCACGTGGAAATGATTTGGAAATTCAAATTAAAATAGAAAATGGCTGATTTAAGAAAAACCTAAAACATGAAAAATGTTTATTTATTTATAAACTATTTTTTTGTGATTTTTAATATTTTTTTTGAAATAAAAATAGGTATGTATAAATAGTATTATGCATAGGTATATATACAATATAGATTTTTAATTTTTGATTTTTAATTAATTATTTTTGTACATTTTTATTCCCATTTTATATTTTATTTATTTATAGCAAAAAATTAGGAATAAAAATGTATTTTTATTTTATTTTTATTATTTATTTACAAGGGTAAAATAAATAGGTTTATACATTTGTATACATGGTATATATACAATGTTTCTTTTGGTTTTTATTTTGTTCTTTTTATTTAATTTTTGTTTTTGTAGTTTTTTTTATTTATTTACATCATGAAATATAGAATATAAACAAGTTTGATGGGATTTTGATTTATTTATTTACAAGGTAACATAAACATATGTGTGGTCTTATGTACATGGTGAATATGTACACGGGAGGTTATTTTTATTTTCTTTTTAAATTTTTTCTATTTTATTTTAATTTTGTATTTACTCATATTTACAAATATATACAAACCTATTTTTGTCTTATTTTTTGGGGAAATATTTTTATTATATTTACAGGTATATTTACACATATGAGCTTCCTTATCTCTCTCTACTTGGGTTTTTATACGGTCAGGCCCATGATGAGCCCTTCCTTGGAATTAGGTTGCTCAATATTTATTCTAAATATCTACCTCTTTTTCTTTTAATTCTTTATTCTTTTATTTTTGCACAAAAACATGCTAATTATTTACTTTTATACAATGCATGCACTTTGGTAATTATTTGTATTTACAGAGATATACATGTGTTTGCAAAGGTTTTTGTAGCTAAAATATAAGAATAAAGAGTGATGAATGGGTATTCATCAAGGAGCATTGAGGAGGTCATTGCGGATGACCTCAAGGAGCCGAAGCAGAGTTTGGGTCTCCATCCGGGAGCCAACAAGGGAAGATACTCCATCTCCTTGTTTTGAGCACATTTTGGTATTGTTAGGCACCTAGGGATAGTTGGCTACTTGTAAAAGAACTATCCATTGTGTATGGCTTGTATAATTGTTTTGTGGGCAACAAAACCGGGTAGAACATTGACTTCATTTGACCGTAGTGATTAGTTGTCGGTCCTGCCCCGTGGCTTTTCCCATACTCACATTGAGTAAGGGTTTCCATGTAAAAATTCTTGTCTCGTGTGGTGATTGCTTGTTGTGCTTGCTTGTGCTTGTCATTGTTGCCATTGAGTTCCCGTGTGGGGAACATATATTCTTGTGTGTGCCATCTTTGCTGCAGGACAGAATTAGGGGATATATCCTGGGTTGATTGGCTCATTATCTCCAACAAGTGATATCAGAGCTCAGGTTGAGCAAAATGGACAAAGATGATGAAGGCACAGTGATCAATCTCACAAGTAGCAATTGGCAGATTTGAAAGGCCAAGATGGAAGACATCTTGTATTGTAAGCACTCCACGATCCGGTGGAGGGTGAGAGCGCCAAGCCGGAGAACATGTCCGTAGGAGTGTGGACAAAGTTGAACCGAAAGGTCATTGGACCATTCAGAAGTGGTTGACATGTCTGTGTTCCATCATGTTGATGAGGAGACGAATGCGAAGGAGTTGTGGGACATGTTATCCGAACTCTATGACCAGAAGACCGCAACCAACAAGGCTTTCTTGATTAGAAAGCTTGTTAACTTGAAATACAAGGACGGGACCAAAGTAGCATAGCACTTGAATGACTTCCAAAGCATTATCAACCAGTTGACCTCCATGGGGTTGGTACTTGATGATGAGTTACAGGCACTTCTCTTGTTGGGTTCATTGCCAGACAGTTGGGAGACTCTAGTAGTCACCGGGAGCAACTCTGCGAAGGATAGCAAGTTGACCATGGCTATGGTCAAGGGCAGTCTCCTCAATGAGGAGATTAGACGTCGCTCTTCGGGAGAGACATCCTCCTCTTCACATGTGTATGCAGTTGAGAGGAGAGGAAGGTCCAACAGCAAAGGAGTATCACAAGAGAGGCAGAAATCCAGAGACAAGTACAAGGGCAAAGGAAAGTGTTATCATTGCCAGAAGGCCGGTCACTGGAAGAGAGATTGCAGGGTTTGGAAGAGAGAACAAGCTGAAGCCAAGAAAGATCAGAAAAAGGAAGATGGGAATGTAACTGCAGTTGTGGCAGATGACAATGCAGAAGAGGTGATTCTAACCATCCAGGACCAGTGCTTGCATGTAGGGAGTGATTTGGAGTGTGTCGTTGACACGACCGCCTCCTATCATGTGACTCCACACAGGGAGTTCTTCACCACCTACACTAGAGGTGATTATGGGAGAGTCCTGATGGGGAACGAGAGTTACTCTAAGATCATTGGCATGGGCACCATCTCGGTTCAGACGGATGTTGGGTGCTCAATGACTCTTCAGAATGTGAGGCATGTTCCTGATGTGTGGCTTAGCCTTATATCTGGTTCACAGCTAGATAGTGAAGGCTACCATCTGAAGTTTGGCGACAACAAGTACTCTCATCATGACAAGAGGCAGTTTGTGTCACACGCTCTACATGACTAGAGTGAAGGTCATGGATGGCAGTTTGCATGCTAGTGAGGCAGATAATTCAGATTTGTGGCACCATCGGCTTGACCACATGAGCCAGAAGGGCTTGCAGCTTCTAAGCAAGAGAGAGTTGATATCCTACCACAATGACATCACTTTGTCTCCGTGTGATGCATGTGAGGTTGGGAAGAGCAGGAGTGCGCCATACAGAGCCAGATCCAAGGTGAAGGGAGACCTTCTACAGTTGGTTCACTCAGACATTTGTGGTCCCATGGGCACGGACTCTTTGGTAGGTAACATGTACTTTGTCACCTTCATTGATGATGCATCTAGGAAGGTGTGTGTGTGTGTGTATGCTGAGATCGAAGGATCATGTATTTGATTTCTTCAAGAAATTCCATGCCATAGTTGAACGTGAGACAGGAAAATTGTTAAAGTGTCTACGCACGGATAATGGGGGAGAGTACACCTCCCATAGCTTTCGGGGATATTGTGCAGAGCACGACATCAAGCATGAGAGGATAAAGCCAGGTACACCCAAACACAATGGTCTAGTTGAGAGGATGAACAGGACCATTGTTGAGAGAGTCCGTTGTATGTTGAAGACAATGAAGTTAGCCAAGACCTTTTGGGCTGAGGCGGTTCGCACCGCATGTTACTTGATCAATCGATGTCCATCAGTTCCTTTGGGTTTTTAGATTTCAGAGCGTGTTTAGACAGGGAAAGACCCCTCATATGCTCATTTGAGGGTGTTTGGATGCAAGGCGCATGCATTGGTATCCAAGGAGCAACAAAAGAAGTTAGATGACAAGGCGGTGCCTTGTATTTTTCTTGGCTATGGAGATCAGGAGTTTGGATACTGTCTTTAGGATCCAAGGAAGAAGACAGTCACCAGGCACAGGATGTGATTTTTTTTGAGAATCAGACGTTGGTTGAGGACACCACTGAGAGTGGTGATGCAGATGAGTTTTCCATGGATGATGACAGTGATGAGGACATGGATACCTCTCCAGTACATGGTACAGGTGGAGAGGATGGGCACCTAGAGCAGCGTGAGCCAGATGCAGACACCGTTGATGCAGGTCCAGGGGACCTAGGGCAGGGGGAGCAGCCTCAGGTCAGGAGATCTGAGAGGACACACCAACCATCATCCCGTTACCCACTTCTAGGTACGTGATGCTCACAGATGCAGGTGAGCCACACACCCTTGAGGAGGCACAGGAGCACAAGGATAATGGTCATTGGTAAAATGCAATGAATGAAGAGATGTTATCTCTCAAGAAAAATTACACTTATGACCTTGTTGAGCTTCCTAAAGGGAAGAGAGCCTTGAAGAACAAGTGGGTTTACAAGTTAAAGTCTGATGACAGTGGCAAGTAGATCAAGTATAAGGACAGGTTAGTAGTGAAAGGATTCAGCCAGAAGGAAGGAGTGGACTATGATGAGATCTTCTCCCCAGTGGTAAAGATGAATTCAATGAGAATGGTGCTAGGACTTGTTGCTAGCATGGACCTTGAGCTGGAGCAGATGGATGTGAAGACGACGTTTCTTAACGGTGATTTGAAAGAAGAGATCTACGTGGAGCAGTGTTGAACAGGATTTTCCACGGGTCTAAAGTAATCCACACAAGGTGGGATCACAATGTCGCTGAGGCGACCCGTAAGAAAATCCCAAATTCAAACAACAATTAACCCACAACAATCAAATACGTCAATCAAAGTGAGTGTGGAGTTAAAATTTATTATAACTCTACAACAAGGGTGTGTATAGGTGCAAGTATGTGTAGAGGTCGAACACAGGGAGCAAGCAGGTAGAACGGGGCAATACGCACAAAATGAATGTAATGACTTGTCTATAAATGCTATTTTTGTGGGTTTTATTTTTGTGACTTCTTTATGTTTTTATTCTTGTTTTAATGTACAAACATATTATAAATAATATTTAAAAAAATTATAAAAAATATAAAATAATAATAATAAATAAAATGAATATTTTAATCTGTACAACTATACAAAGAGGGTCCAAAACTCAACATTCAAACCATAGCTCCGCAAAAATGCGAAACCACCTTCATTAAATAGCTTATTTCAAATATATACAATTAAAGGGTGAGTTTGACACATTTGGAGTTTTTATTTGAGAGATATGGGTCTGGGAAGTTGGGATTCTGGAATCTTATTCAGATCACAACTTTTTATCTGTACAATATTTTTGTTTGAAATAAATTTTGTATTTTTTTATATTTAATTATCTACAACTTTCATGTTCAAAGTTTCTTTATTTGAAGTATAAAAAGTAGAACCAAAATAGGTCCCAAAATGAATAAAGTATGAATGAAATAAAAGGTGTTTTTATTGTATTTTGGCCCTTATCTCCCCATACTTTATTCTTTGTCGACCTAGTCATCGAGATGCCTAGGTCTCGGGGTTTCGGGTCATAAAATATTTTTAATATTTTATTCTTTTTATTTTCTTGTCTTTATTCTATAATTTTGGCTTTAAAAACCTCATTTTATACAATATTTACACAATGATGCATGAATGCTAAAATGCCTAAATTAAGCCTATTTACACGCATTTACTCGGATTTTTAAGGCCAAAATGATAGAATAAAGATGATAAAATATGGATTCATCATCCCCCTACACTTGCCTTTGCTAGTCTCTAGCAAACACTTATGCAATAAGTGCAGAAAAGAAAAATAAAGAAAAGGAAATGAAGAAAATTGGATTAAATTTAACAATCAAACTTGTCTTCACAAAATCAAAGTTTGGAGCTTAAGTCGGACCTTTGGAATTTTAGTGCGGTCGGAATCTTAATGAGAACCGGATTTGAAATCCAACAGCCTTTGAGAATCCCAAAACTCTGCTCAAGTCTCCTCAATAGCCAGGTTAGAAATACTTCAACTCATACGCAAACCCTTACGACTATGAATCTGACTCGTACAGTGTAAGTGATTGTGGCTCTTCCCAACTGAAATGACAAAGAGACTGACTTCTCCAATATGACAACCCAATGATTCCTCAATCCAACAACTCATTCCTCAAGGAGCAGGGTATTCCCTTCTAAGTACAAGTTGCAACCAGCTCAAGAGAAGGGGGTGAAGAGAAGAATGGATGGTAGCCAGTGTAGCTACCTATCCTAGGATGCAAGACCACGGTAGTCAAGTCATCCAACTGCAGGCTCACATGGTTTGACTTTGAAGCTCAAGCTTTCTTATTGACTATACACATATGTACACTCCGTCAAGCATTTTTATTTTTGCACATGCCTGTCCACTTTTTTGGAGTTTTTTCTTTTTGCATTTTTTCTTTCTTTCTTTTTGAATACTATATACAACAGCATTTACATAGGGAGTTTTTCCTCTTGAGTCAGTAGACTATCCCTTTTTTGAAGCTTTATTGCAACCCACAATCTCCAGTCCTCAAAACTCATCATTACTGGATGGGTTGGGGTGCACTTCCCTCCCTAGAGGAGGACAAGTGTTTCCACTTGTGTGCGTCTCATACCGGCGAATCCAACCTCCTCACCACTCCAACTGAGTTGAGCCAAGTGAAAGGTGCAGATGTCCAAATTAGGTCATTATCAACAAGAGTCGTGTGTGTGCTCCGAAATACTCTACTTAGACAGTCAAGAATCCATTGAACCAAGTCTCGTAATCCTCAAAGAATTAAGTCAACTAGACCTGAAGTACCTGAATTCCAGCTCCTATAAGGTTCCTGTTAATTAGGTAGATTTTAAGGTCCAACCAAGATCCAATCTTCGGATTTCACTTAGACTCGTTCAAAATGATCATGCTATGCGGAAAATATTTTTGTGATGCAATTTTCAAAGATTTTGAACTTTTTATGGATTATTTTTTGAATAGATGATGCATATGCATTTTTTTTAGATTTTTCAAAAAGGTTTTTCGAATGTTTTTGGTATTTTATTTTTGCAAATGTTTTTGGGATTTTTGAAAACAAAATATTTTGGATAAAATCTAGGTATAAATATTTACATAGGGATGCATCTTATATATACAAGATGTGGATTTTAAGAATTTACAAGGGTAAGTAGTCAATTTTATAGGTATATATAATGAATTTTGGTGTGATGTATATACTCCTCAAACTTATTTGAAAAGGTTTTCTAAATAATTTTGAAAACTATAGTCCAAAATAATTTTGGCAAACACTTTTACAAACATGTATACACATTTGAAAATTATTTTGCAAAGTTTTTCGAAACAGTATATATGGATTCTTCAAATATTCTTGCAAACATTTTTCAAACCTTTTGCAAATCGTTTTTCAAACTTTTTATTTCACACAAAGAAAATAATTTTCAATCAAAATATTTTTACAAAGGTTGACAACATGTAACAAAGCGTTTTCCAAATAGTTTTCAAAATATTTTTTCATAAAGGTTTTCAAACTATTTTTCAAACAATTTGCAAAAAATGTTTTCACCTGATTTATTAATCAGTAAATACAAAAGAATTTGAGGAATAGTAACATCTTTTTATTAAGATTTTTAATAAATTTGATAAGTATAATTAGCCATATTTATTAGTAAAAATACGAAAGTATGAGTTATGGCTAAAGTATATACGCAGTATACACGACCCCCTATACTTAGCTTGAGCTATATCCTCATAGATCAGAGAGAAAAGAGAAGACATAACTCATACTGAGTATAGAAAAGTCTAAGAATAATAAATAAGAGATGAATGAATAAAAAAAGGAGAAGTCGACCGTCCCCCCTGTACTTAGGATCAAGTAATCCTAAGTATAGCAGACTGTACACAAAGAAGGGAGGGTCAAGGGTGGGAATGAACATATCATACTCAGACTATCTCCCCCTATACTTAGGATAAGATACCCCTAAGTATAGACAAGAAGAGGAGACAGTCGAGAGGATCAAAGAATAGAATCGACTCGGGTGCACACCCCCAATACTTAGGAAAAAGTATGTCCTAAGTATAGAAGTCTGACAAAAGGGGTGGCACCTTTTCGGTAGATAAAGACGATAGAAGAGGAAAAGAAGAAAAGATATGTACACATCACTCCCCCTATACTTAGGGTAAAAGAAGCCCTAAGTATAGACAACAACAGGAGCGATGAAACGGAACGACGAATAAAAACTCGGATTGTCCACCCCGCTATACTTAGGACAAAGTACGTCCTAAGCAAGGCAAACACGAGAATGGGTGGACGAGCAATAAGGTAGAGGGACAGAGGTGAACAAAATGAATCTACAACAGGATGGATATATAGAGGGTCAAGAAGGTCGAAAGCAAACCTTCTTGCGAGACCGCTAAGGAATGGATCTAGTGTGGTGCAGGTCGACATCGGGGTCACCAGATGACACTAACCGATCAGGGTCGACAGGATGTAAGTCCTCAGTGGTCCTAGGGTATGAAGGCACAGACGAGTGAGTGGAAGAAGTGTGGTCAGGTCTGGTCTTGGGAGTCTCGTTGATATCAAAGTGAAATGGGACGAACTCATCATCATCGGAAGAAGTGTACTCAGTATCGTCCTGCGAGCTCTCGTCCAGGTCAAAACCAACAGGAACGAACTCATCAGTAGAAGTAGTCAAACTCTGTTCGTCCTCAATAATCTCAACCGGATCATCTTTCTCATCAAAAGGATCGAATTCTCGAATAAAAGCAATCAAATCAAATTCGGCCCTTGTCTCATTCGAATCTAAATGAATAGGAGTAGGACTCATCAGTGGAAATAGTCAAATCATGTACGTCCTGTCTAATCTCTGAATCTACCCTCTGCTCAATGGTATCAATCATGTAAATTCCGCGGATGTCATCAACACAACGTCAATCACAAGAAGCAGAAACTCCCAGGTCTATGCTTTCCAAGCCTTCCTCCTTAGAGAGGAATTATCGGGTCTCATCATCGGTCATAAAGAAGGTCTCTCTGATATCCTCATATAGATCAAAGTTCTCGGGGTCAACCAAGATAGGTGAAGGTGCATCAGGTGCAGGTCTTTGGTCAACATTCTGTGTGGTGATCAACACCTCGCTTTCGTCAACAAGACAGAAGCAAATCTCTTCTGATCCATAGTCAATAACAACCCTCGTAGAGGCGAGGAATGGTCTCCCAAGATGATTGGAGAGTGCTCCCTTGTGGAGGTCTCCATGGGTTATACGACAAAATCAACTGTGTGTCTCGTGCCTTGAATCGAAATGACGACGTTTTCAAGGATACCCTTCAGCCTCTTGATAGATCCATCAGCAAATTGAAATATCATCCTGGTTTTTTTAGAGGCCCTAAGTGAAGAGATTGTCCCAGCGAGAAGGGTAATATGCTAATCGAAGCACCGCCGTCGAGGAGAGTGTGATTACATGTATGGTCAGAGATGGTGCAGCTAATGAAAGGTGTGGCAGTGTTCCTCTTCCTAGGAATGGGACGGTGTTTGATGACGTGGGAAGTGGCCATGGTCAAAATGTGACACTCAGATCTGCTCCTCCACTTTCTCTTCTTGGGAAGAGGAGCAGATAAATCAGTCATGGCCAGCTGAAGTGGGGCACATATGATCTCATGAATGGTGGCCACCACTTAAGGTTCAATCAATATTGTTTTTTGAATTTTTGGACCTCCTCCATACAAGGCAGGAAGTCAGAATCAACATCTACATGAGGCATGCCAAGAGAAGTCTGTACAGCGACATCCTTGGGGTCAAAGGTGGGACATGGTGTGAATGAAAGTGCGGTCAAAGGTTCTGACAAGTGGGCCCTCTCCTCATAGCCTGAATCAACCAAAGGTCTCCCGAACTCTTTTTGGATTTTTATTTTTTTTCTCATTTTTTTGTATTTTGGGCGATTGCAATATCTCATGGAAATCCTCGAGTGAACCCATATCATCATGGTGGAATATCATGGTCGCTCTTATTTATGCTAGTGAGGTGGTCAATCCTCTGTCTCATATGATCCATCATCTGGGTCAAGTGCTCAAGGATGGACTCCATGAAAGGTGACTCCAACATATTAGTCTCGGGTGAATGTGAAGGTGGAAATTGTGGAGGTGGTGGTGGAAGTGGGCAGAAACTAGTCCTGATACTGCAGTTGAGGCGGATATGTACAAATGTCAGGAGCAAAGTCCTCCTGGAAAAAGAGAGGGTGGACCGACTGGAGGAACAAGGGATCCGCAAAGTCCGGATAAAAGAAGCTCCAGGGGTCCATCTCGAAACAAAAAGAGATGATAGTCGGAAGAACATGAAGGTCAAGTCAAGAGAGTGAACAAGAAGGTGCAAATGCACAGAGATGATCTAGTAAGCACACAAACAATCACAAGCAAACTTACACAAAACAAACCCTCAGTTCACCTACTCAACTCGGTAGAGACCGAAAAGTCGGTCTTTTTATCTTGTCTGTTTTAGAGTTAGGTGAGAAGTCAAGAATTGCACAAACACTTAGGGGATGAATAGGATTTGGGAACTAACCTTAGTATATGCGCGAGCAATGTAAAATGAAGACAATGTGGGGATTAATCGCCCCAAGAGATTTTTTTTCTTTTTGGTTGATTTTAGGGTCGAGTAATTTTAGCAGTCCCAATTTTATTTGTTATCATTTTTTTTTATTTTTAGTGAGAAATGCACGCACCTAACGAGAAATCAATTTTACTTAGCACTAGGTGGTCAAAATCAGAAGTAGAGGAGCGGAAAAGCAATGCAAGCGTCAAAACGATGATGTATGCTAAAGCGTAAATACTCACCTTGCCTCCGGCACTCTACATGCAAGTATGCTCAATAGAATTGAAACCTAATCTATATGCAGATGCAAGCCGATGAAATCGCCCTAGGGTGAGAAGCTGCTATTAGCGTAAAGAACAGTTTTTCAAAATTTGACTAAGTCCAATCAAGACTATAGGCACAGACAATTATATTAGGTGTTTGGACCTAATGCTATCGACAAGCAACTCCTACAACTAAGGGCTCAATCACACAAAATAAAGAAAACAAAATCGGAAAAAATGCGAAGAAAATCGAAAAAAACGCGGTGAGCCCCCAAGTGTACAAATACTTGGAAATTAGGCCTGAAAGTCCAAGAGTCCAGTGTACCTGTATTATTACAATAATATAAAGTATCTCAATTAATTCAAACTACAAAAATAAATGCAGAAACTAAAAAGGAGCTCGGTCTTCAAAATCTCTAAGTCTCCTAAGTGCTAGGCTGGCAGACTGTCGCCGGCTTCACGTGGGTGCGTAGGCGCCTAAGGTGGAGTGCCTCCCTTGATCCGCGGTTCCCCTCACAAAGTCAACAAGAGAGGAGGTTCGACAACTCAACAGATATATAACAAATAAGGAAAATGAAATAAGTGAAAATAAAAGCTGCGAAAATAGACAGATAATCACAAGCACAAGGAAAAATCGAACTACGCGCTGTTGCTCCCCGGCAACGGTGACATTTGTTGAACGGGATTTTCCACAGATCTAGAGTTATCCACACAAGGCGGGATCGCAATGTCGCTGAGGCGACCCACAAGAAAATCCCAAATTCAAACAACAATTAACCCACAACAACCAAATAAGGAGATCAAAGTGAGGTGGAGTTAAAATTTATTATAACTCTACAACAAGGGTGTATATAGGTGCAAGTATGTGAAGAGGTTGAACACAAGGAGCCAATAGGTAGAACGGGGCAATAATGCACAACATGAATGTGATGACTTGTTTATAAATGCTATTTTTGTGGGTTTTTATTTGTATGACTTCTTTATGTTTTTATTCTTGTTTTAATGTACAAATATATTATAAATAATATTTACAAAATTATAAAAAATTTAAAATTATAAAAATAATGAATAATAAATAAAAATGAATATTTTAATCTGTACAACTATACAAGGAGGGTCCAAAACTCAACTTTCAAACCGTAGCTCCGCAAAATGCGAAATCCTTCATTAAAGAGCTTATTTCAAATTATATACAATTAAAGGTGAGTTTGATACATTTGGAGTTTTTATTTGAGAGATACGGGTCTGGGAAGTTGGGATTCTGGAATCTTATTCAGATCACAACTTTTTATCTGTACAATATTTTTGTGTGAAATCAATTTTGTATTTTTCTATATTTAATTATCTACAATTTTCATGTTTAAAGTTTCTTTATTTGAAGTATAAAAAGTGGAACCAAAAATAGGTCCCAAAATGAATAAAGAATGAATGAAATAAAAGGTGTTTTTATTGTATTTTGGCCCTTATCTCCTCCTACTTTATTCTTTGTCGACCTAGTCATCGAGATGCCTAGGTCTCGGGGTTTCGGGTCATAAAATATTTTCAATATTTTATACTTTTTCTTTTCTTTATTCTATAATTTTGGCTTTAAAAACTGCATTTTGTACAATATTTACACAATGATGCATGGATGCTAAAATGCCTAAATTAAGCCAATTTACATGCATTTACTAGGGTTTTTAAGGCCAAAATGATAGAATAAAGATGATGAAACATGGATTCATCAAGCAGCCACAGGGATTTCAAGAGAAATGGAAAGAGCATATGGTTTGCAGGTTGAGGAAGAGTCTCTATGGCTTGAAGCAAGCCCCGAGACAGTGGTACTTGAAGTTTGAAGCCTTCATGGCAAAGTAGGGTTTCAAGAGGACTGCAACCGACCCATGTGTATATTTTCATCGTCTTCCCAGTGACAGGTTCGTCATTCTTTTGATCTACGTGGATGACATGTTGATTGTAGGTTATGATGCCAATCTCATTGCAAAGCTCAAGAGGGAACTCTCCAAGGAGTTTGAGATGAAAGATTTGGGCAAGGCTAGTCACATCCTTGGGATGCAGATTACGAGGGATAAGAAGAAGCACAAGCCGTGGTTGTCACAGGAGAGCTATGTTGAACGCGTGTTGGAGTGGTTCAACATGAAGAATGCCAAGCCTATCAGCATGCCTTTAGCCTCTCATTTCAAGCTGACCAAAGTGTCATGTCTTTCTACTTCTGAGGAAATGCAGTGGGTGTGGTGAGTAGATTCATGTCCAATCCAAGGAAGGACCATTGGGAGGCAGTGAAGTGGATCTTGAGATACTTGAGAGGGACCTCAAGTATGTGACTTGTGTTTAGGAGGTCAGATCCCAAACTATGTGGATTCACTGATGCAGATATGGCAGGAGATATGGACCATAGAAAGTCTACTTCCGGCTACATTTTCACATTTGCAGGGGGAGCCATATCATGGCAATCCAAGCTACAGAAATGTGTTGCTCTCTCAATTACCAAGGCAGAATACATTGCAGCAGCAGAGGCTGAGAAAGAAGTGTTGTGGCTACAATGCTTCCTTGGTGAGTTTGGATTGAATGACAGTGAGCCGGTTGTGTTTTGTGATAGCCAGAGCGCTATAGATTTGAGCAAGAGTACGATGCACCATGCTCGCACAAAACACATTGATGTGAGATATCATTGGTTGAGGGATGCAATTGATCAGAAGCAGCTCATGTTGAAGAAGATTCACACTGATGAGAATCCCTCAGACATGTTGACAAAGGCAGTCACTCGTGACAAGCTTCAGCTCTGTAGAGAGCTGAGCGGTGTCACCTCTTCTTGATCTCCATCACTGATTGACACCTCCCCGTTGAGGCTGGATGGGGAAGTTGTTGGGTTTACTTGCAAGTCCAGCCCCAACTTGGGGGTAGCAATAATTTGCCCTTTGACAAGGGGAATTACTGAAATATTTCCAACAATTGGGCAGGCCCATTCCAGGGATGGGAGTGCCCCATCCGAGAACCCATTCATTGGGTGTTTCCAGTGAGCGTTGGCCACATTCGAGAGAGAGGGAACGACACCCTAACTTTCTCCCATTTCCAGCAGATCCGTGAGATGCTGCAGCAAGGGTTTCGAACCCTTTCATTCCTCCAAGCAAGAGAGCGAGAGAGAGAGAGAGAGAGAGAGAGAGAGAGAGAAGCCGAGTGGGAGAGGAGCTACTGCTAGGGCTAAGGTGCAGCAGAAACTCGGTCAAAGGCAACATGGGTTGGCTTGGAGATTGGTAGGTTTCTTTGGCCGAGCTCGAGAGGATCATCGAGGAGGTTGTTGCGGACGACCTCAAGGAGCCGAAGCCGAGTTTGGGTCTCCATCCTGGAGCCTACAAGGGAAGATACTCTATCTCCTTGTTTTTACGCACATTTTTGTATTGTTTGATACCTAGAGATAGTTGTCTACTTGTAAAAGAACTATCCATTGTGTGTGGCTTGTACCTCGATTTTGTGGGCAACAAAACCGAGAAGGACATTGACTCCATTTGACCATAGTGATTAGTTGCCGGTCTTGCCCCATGGTTTTTCCCTTACATCGAGTAAGGGTTTCCACATAAAAATTCTTGTCTCGTGTGGTGATTGCTTTTTGTGCTTGCTTGTGCTTGTCATTGTTGCCATTGAGTTCCCGTGTGGGGAACATATATTCTTGTGTGTGCCATCTTTGTTGCAGGACAGAATTAGGGGATATATCCTATGTTGATTGCCTCATTATCCCCAACAATTCACAATATAAAGCACATTACATGCCATTCATATGCATAATACATTATACACACTACTTACTATTTTAGATAACTACTAAATAATCAAATATATGCATGATTGCATAAATATGAAGAATATTTATATCATATCCAATACAAAAAAATTAACTAGCTAAAGGGACTCAAACAAAATTTCAAATAGCAAGAGTTACTAAAAGTGAATACTAAATAACAATGTTATGTTCTTTAACAAAGTTCTTAAAATTTAAAAACTAAATATTCTAGTAAATCATCATCGTTATTTTCCGGTGGGATAGTAGGATGATGACTCTGGCTTGAACATGTGAAATGAGTATTCTCATCATTTCCTCTATTCTTTTATTGCTCGCCCCCAATTCATCAATTTGCTCTTGTTACCTTCTAATTTTGCCCACGAAGACAATATCATTACCAACTTGAGAAGAGGAACCTCCATCTTTGAAAAAAACTACTGATAGTAGTTCAACGATCAGTACAATGCACATGTCCATGTTGCTCACGACCTATAAAAGCATCGTCAGGGGAGAATTGATTAGACAGGAATCGACATTCACTTTCAGTAGCAGGTGTTCCCATCACAAGTTTACATATATCAACCTAGATTAGAAATACATGTACACTTATAAGAAGTAATAACTAAAATATTCCAATCATTAATTAAAGACCTCTATTATCTTACATGTTGCTTTTGATGTGTCATGCACCAACTCCCTGCCACCATCTTCCTTATGTATGCTTTTTATCATTTTAAAGACTTACATCTGATTTGGCTCACGTCCTTCTTTCTTCTCCTGTAAAAATTAAGTTTATTTTGTACTTAGAATTATACAATATTGTTTAAAATAAAAAAAATCAATGAAATATAATAAAAAATGATGAAGTCTTCCACCACTATAATTAGGATCAACTAGATGGATTCCATGTTAAAAGATTCAATTATTTTTTATGCTAGTTGTCAACTACCTAACACGACCCCCACAAGGGGGGTTTTGAACCCTAGTCTTTTGGGTGGTACACACGGTGCACTACCATGACACCATTCTAAGGATTCTTACAAAAAATACTTTGAATATGTTTAGACCGAGTAATACTTTGACGACCCATTTTGCGTGTTGATTCGATCACTTCTGCTCCATCTTTGACTCTTCCTATTAACGAGAAAAACAAACAATGATTAGTAAAATAATAAATTAATTGTAAATAACAAAGATAACACCATCACGAAAGTATTTTGCCTACATTATACCTTGTCGTATAGAGTGATTTGATCATAATAGTAAGAAATTAAAAGCATTTCAATGCTAGCAACAAATAAAAACCATTTCTCTAAAACATAAGAAACTGCATATATAGCTTTCTTCGAACGGGGATGGACCTGGGTGCACCACACTACCTACACATATGTCACCATATAATTTATAAATGTGTATCAAGAACATAATGTTAGAGCTCAAATATGCTCTAATCTCACAACACAGTAATGACTGCATGTCAGTCAGACAATTCCAATGGCTACAAACTGGTATTTGGATGTAGCCTATCATCTCAATCGCCACACCCATGACTCCATGAGTAACAAGGCTAATAACATAACCATTTATCTTCATCGCCCATTTTTTTTCATTGAGATGGAACTATGACAACCATTCAAACTTTCAGAAATCTAAACAGAAAGGACATGAATTATGAAGTAAGAGATTCATAACAACACATTTAAGCACACATACAAATAATCAAAACTGGACAGATTTAAGCTACTTCACGTGACAAACTATAGGAAAAGGACACCAATCAAATAAATATTGGCCACTTATTTATTGTAGGAATTCAAAACAATTATGTACCATTTAAGAATTGTAGGAGAATAACGGTGGATTTGAATAGAACAAGTGCATATAAAAAGTGGAGTTTGCCAGCTTTGTTTCAAGAAGGAATCAATGGATGTTAGATGTATAGGGAATGTTTAGAGCTTGTTCCAAGATCAATAGATAACATGGTGGTGGATCATAACACAATATTTTTTCTTGTAATGCCTGCGCACGAGGGATAGTCCAAATAGTCAACCAAAGCTTACCACTCATTGCGATCAATATGCTTTGACATGCTATCATGTACCATAGACAATTCCTTTCCCACAAAATACTATTTCATTTAAACAAAATATTTTTAGCAAAAAATACATTAATAATGATTAAAATAAAAAAGCTAGACAGGTTTACCTTTCTCTTAAGATATTTCATATATTTACGATATAAATCACCAACATCATTTATAATTTCATTATATATCTTTCTTCTCACTTCTCTTCTAAGAAAAAAGTATTTTGAAAAATAATCTTGTTTAGTTATCCTGTTTAATTAAAATTTCAATAATAAACTACATATGACATACCACCAATTCCCAAAGTACACCTTGTTTTAGATCATTAAAAACCTTCTTCTAGTTAAAGATCAAAAGTGGTACATGCGATTTTACAACGACTAAAAAGTTCGCAAATCGTTGGGGGTTTGCATCAACATCCTCTCCATTCGTCGTCATGCGCCGCCGCGAGGTGCGCTGAGCCTCGGACCTTGACGTTTCTTGAGGCCAAGACCCCCAGAAGCTTCCTTAGCTCGTCCCTAGTCGACTTCCTGCATCAGGTAACCTTGATTCTTCCTAGGATAGGCTAATTTCGATTTTCTCCCAAATCGCTCCTCCGCCGTCGCCGATCGATTCCCATCGCTCCGATCACCTATTTCATCATCCGACCCGACCAGCACCCTCGTGAGACTTCTCCTCACGTTCTTCACCCAGCCATTCCCCTTGGTTTGCCCCGGAACCAAGGTTCAACCTCTACCGCTGTCGCTTCGCCGGAGGTCACCGCTGCGACCCATCCAGCCATCCATTTCACCCCTAACATGGTCGAGGCAATTTGCCCTCGACACAGGAGCTCCCCTGTGTTGTTTTGCAGGCCGAAGGAGACCCATCTGTGAGTCTAAGAGTTCTTGCACAGGAGCTTACCTCCCGCCGTCGTCAGTCCGCTCCGGTGGTTCCCGACCTCATCAGAGGAGTCCATCAGCTGCGGAAGTCTCTGAGCATCATTTCCACCCTCTCAGCAGCTCCAGAGGAGGACCTCGGCGTGTGCATTGGGCCAGCAAACTTCGCCAGCGTCGAGTTCTTAGAGGATCCTCCTTCACCATCGGATCAGCCCTTCAGCTCCAGACTCAATCCTAGCCGTCCACCCGAGGAGCTTCAGCCACCGCCCGATCTCCTTAGGGCTCGATCCTGACCGTCCAGCTATGAAGAGGCGTGCGCGAACCACGGCCACCCTATCCTCCACGTGGCGCCTCTCCAGCCATCGACCGTTAATAATAGGGGTAAATATCACTTAGGCTCCTCCTTTTGTTGCATTTACAGTTGAGTCTTGTAAATATTTTAGCACGTTGTTTTAATTAGGGTAAATTGCACTGTTGACCTCTATTTTTATTTTAATTGCATTTTAGTCCCTATCTACGTGGAACACGTGCATCGTCACGTGGCTTTTTGGACAAATTGCATTGTATGGGCTTGTGGTTTGTATGTGTTATGGAATGAAGTTAACTTTCTGATATTTGCATTTATGCCCCTGTGAGTGGTTTTATTTGACATGGGTTGATTTATCTGGATATTTTGCGCATTTTCCCCTGACCTTTTAGCACGTGTTGCTATTAAGCCCCTAGAACTATTTTTCTTTGCATTTAGGTCCCTATGTGTTGTATACCTTGTTTTGATTGAATAAAATAGCAAATTAAATTCAAAGTAAGTGAAATTTGGATACGTGGCTCCTGCCACTGTGTAAAACTTTTCCTAACTTTTTGGTACATTTTTGAGGCGTTTTGATATTTTTAAAATGATTTTTTCTACTGTCTGACTTAGAAAATCAAAGAAAAATATAAAAACTCTTTTGAAAATTCTAAAAAAATTAGTGTAATTTAGCTTTAGTGTCTTTTAATTTCTATCAAATTTTGTGCTTTTTGGATTTATAAAAACCTTGAAAATTGCAAAACACTAAAAATATTAAAAAAAATCTAAAAAAATCTAGAAAAATCAAAAAAATATAAACTCTTTTTCTGAACCTTAGTTGTTGTTTATAATTTTCATAAAAATTGCCTCCAGACTTTTATAGGTCTATTTTATATTTTTAATGGACCTTTCAAGTTTGGTTGTACAGTGACCATTGTTTTTCTCATTTATTAATTTTTAGAAAATTATATAAAAATTATAAAATTCTGTAAAATTAACCAAAAACATTAAAAAACCTAAAAAACATAAAAATATTTTTGTTTGAATTTTTGGATAATTTTTGGTTGATTAAATAATTGGTTGTGAGTGCTCGTCTTTACATTTCTTTAAAAAATCAAAAATACAAAAACATTAAAAAATTATAAAAACCCCACCAAAAAATATTTTATCCCTTTTTATTGATTTTGACTACTTTGTAGGCCGCAAGGCCATCACGTGCTCTCTGAGTCTGACCCCGATTGCTATACCAGGTTAATAAAAGTAGCGAGGACCGCTTCTTTGTTTTGATTGATTTATCATTTGATTTGGTTGTTCTTTGATATTTTCTTGTTGACTGAGTCTCTCTATTCGGGTGGCAACGACATCGAATATCTTTACCTTGGCCGGGTAGAGAGATCCTCGTGATTTTTCGGTCATCAGAATGGCGCCGTTACCGGGGAGCACGGCTTAGTAGTCATTTTCGATTTTTTCGCGGCTTTTCTTTTTCGTAGCTTTTTGTAGATATTTTTGTAGATATTTTCTCTGATTTGATTATATATATATTTTTGGACTGACACACTTTGGTTTCCCTTTTTTACGAGGGCCCGAGGATGAGGCGGCTTTTTCGGAAGCCGGAGCAACAACGGGAGTCGGAGGCAGCTTCCTTCTTTACGAAGCCGCAGGAGAGCACGAGGAGAAGGAGCTAAAGTTCAGGAGCCGTGGAATAGCCGCGATATTAGTCGTTGTTTAGTTTAGTGTAGTTTAGAGTTATTTTCAGCCGAACCATTTAATTTGTAATAATACATAGAACTTGGATACTTGTGACATTTCGGGGTCTGTTTCGCCGAGCACTAGTGTGCTCGGGGGACCTCACCGAGTTTTTTGCGGTTTTTCGCGGTTTTGACCGTTTTTTTACTGCTTATTCGATTTACACAGTTTTCAGCCTTAGCTTAGCATTTTCATTGATTGTGACGTAATTAATTAGGATCCAAACATATTGATGCCTCACCACTATTCGGGTGAGACCCCAACTCATTTGAAGGGGTCCCTATATATATAGGAAAAAATGGGGCTGCCCCCTGGGGGCAGCCAACATGGCTGCCCCCGCCCCATTTTTCGGCGTTTTTTTTTGAAAAATAAAACCATGTATATTCATTCATATATCCCTCCTACTTGCCATTCGAATTTCGTCAGAAACAGAGACTCCTACGGCCTCCATCTCGATGGTATCGATTTAAAAAAATCCTGTTACCGTTAAAAAATTACTGTCCGGATGGAGGCCGTAGGAGTCTCTGTTTCTGACGAAATTCGAATGGTATATAGGAGGGATATAGGGATGAATGTAAATGGTGTTATTTTTCAAAAAAAAATAAAAAATTTTGCCCAAATATGGCGGGGGCAGCCACATATGACCCATATATATATATAGGAAAAACTTGAATTAAGATGGAGCCTCATTTCAAGCACTGTGCGACAACTCATTTTACCCGTCAGATTGCAGTATACGGCCTGCGTAAAAATCACTATCCGAGAGGCAAAACCACTAAGACTCTATTAGTGAATTTCTGTTTATAAGAATTTACCATATTTTATTAATGAAGACAAATATGGTGTTATTAAATTGAAATCCACATTTACCGCGGATTATTTATGGTCTTATTTGAATTCGCTTTATTCATAAAATATGATTTTTTCATTAACATTCCATTGCCCTACTATTCAGAAATTCTCGACATTTCTCTAGTTCTTTTCAAATATTTCTTATCAAACTCCGTGATATTCAATGGAACTCGACGAAATAGCAGATTCTGTATTTAACAGAGATAATGCAGAGGTAATGTACGTTTTATATTTTTTAATCGATATGTATGCAAATCACGAGAACTATTTTAATTTTCGTTGAAAGACGATCTGGTTCTAGAATCGAAGTTGTATGATGCGTTAATATTTTGGGCTTTTATATATTAATATGTGACATTAATATATTTATTTCGTCCAGTTATCTGACGGAGAGGGTGAAGTTATTAACGAGCAGTTTCACGAGGCATGGGAGAGGTTCAGAGAGCATACTGATAGATGCCCGCACCACGATATCAAGAAGCTGAACATAGTTGAGAGCTTTTTCTACGGGTTAACATCAGAACTGCAGGGCCTGGTGAATGCTTCTTGTGGCGGTTCCTACTTCGCCAAGGATGAGGATCAGGTCTGGGCCTTCTACGAGGAGATGGCCGAGAACTATACAGTGATGTCCTAGACCCGACTCTACACTCAGGGATGCCCCAGCCACAGTCCGTGCAATTTCAGAGGATAGCACGGGTCGACGTCGGTCCTTCCACTTCGTCAGCGGCAGCCGCACAGGCCGAGTCCATAGTCACCGACATGGGCATTATCAGTGAGAAGTTGGATCAGATGGAGCTGATCGAGAAGAAGCAGTGTCAGAGCATATCGCAGATGGAGCAGATGGCACAGTTGTTGAGTGATCTGAAGACACATGTCATGTGTCTCCAGGAGGCACTGATAAATACCCATTTATCACACTTTATTCTTTTATTTTCTCTACAAAACCTTTGCCAAACACATGTAGATATATGTAAATAATAATAATTAGCATTTGGCATGCATTGTGTAAAAATAAATAATTAGCATGTTTTTGTGCATAAATAAAAGAATAAAGAAATAAAAGCAAAAGAGGGAGATATTTAGAATAAATATTGAGCGACCTAATCCCAAGGGAGGGCTCAGCATGGGTCTGACCGCATAAAAATCCAAGTAGAGAGAGATAAGGAAGCTCACACATGTGTACACATACCTGTAAATAAATAAAAATATTTTCCTCTAAACAAAAATAAAAATGAGTGTATTTATATGTATATATTTGTAAATATTAAATTAAAACAAAAATGAGAAAATTAAAAAGAAATAAAAAATCCTTCATCCTTGTACATAGACCATGTGTATATAAACCACATATGTATTTATTTCACCTTGTAAATAAATCAATAAAATTCCATAAAAATATGTGTGTATTACCTTATTCCATAATGTATATAAATAAAATAAAAATCACAAAAATAAAATAAAAATAAAAATAAATAAAAATAAAAATCAAAAGCCACATTGTATATATACCATACATGTATATAAATAAAGGTATTTATTTAACCCTTGTAAATAATTAATAAAAACAACATAAAAATATCATATTATTCCAAATTTTATCCTATAAATGAATAATTTATAAAATTGGAACAATTTGTATAAAAATAAATAATTAAAAATCAAAAATAAAAAATACATATGTATATACATGTATATAATAATAATATTTTGTAAATACCTAAATTATATTTCAAAAAATAAATAAAAATCATAAAAAATAGTTTATAAAAAAATAAACATTTTTTATGTTTTAACTTTTTCCAAAATCGAACATTTACTATTTTATATTGAATTTCCAAATATTTATGACGTGGCCGCATCCCATTGGTCCACGGGGGATGTTGACCCCCCGGTCAACTCCCCCCCTTGGACCACCAAACCGCGGATCTGAGTACCAACCCGATTTCGCCCATTTATCCAAACTAGATCCGAGTCCCAAATCACTAAACCCCAGGTCCTGATTAAAGAGGAATCAACCGAGATCCACGCCCGGTGGTTTCCCCTCGGGGTCCGAGCTCTGATTTCCATGGCCGACCCCATCTTCTCGGACCCCTAGGACTATTTAGTCTGAGCTTCGCCGCACGATTCCAGCTATCTCTGGTCCTCCCCCTCGACGCCAGTGACCTCCTCCACCTCGCCTGAGTGACAGCGGAGCGAGAGAGAGTAGCAGTGAGGCTCGGGCAGCCGGGAGCCGTTGATCCGGCAGCTTTTCGCCGCCGTGCACCACCGTGATCGCGCCAAGCCTCGGGACTCGACGCCCCCTTGAGGCCATAACCCCTAGAGCTCCTGGAGCTCCAGTCTAGTCGACTACGCCCGCCAGGTAACTTCTTTAGCTTGTAGGTTAGCGTAATTTTAGGTTTCCCCCAAATTGCTCCGCCACCATCTCCGATCAATTCAGCCCGCTCCGTCCACCCATTCGTCCACCTGGCCCGACCACCACTTCGCCAGACCTCTCCCCATCTTCTTCACCCAGCCACCCCCTGTCTCGCCCCGGAGAAGGTCCTCCACCCTCCTCCGTCGTCGCATCGCTGGAGGGTGTCGCCCCGACCCATCTAGTCACCTATTTCACCTTTAACCGGGTCGAGGCACTTTGCCCTCGACCCGAGATTGCTTTGGTGCCACTGTGCAGGTCAAAGGACCCCATCTGGGAGGTCAAATCGTTTGGATACCCGAGCTCCAGGCCGCTTCGTCGTCGGAGCGGTCTCCGATGCCTTCAGCATCATCGGAGGCCTCCATTGGCTGCGTACCACCGAGGCGAATCCATTCACCATCTCAGCAGCTCTCCAGGAGTTCCTCAGTGCGCACAGGAGGCCGGCGAAGATCGTCGGCGTTAAGTTCTTGGAGGACCTTCCTCAGCCGTCCATTCAGCCCTCCAGCTCCAGATTCGTCCAGAGCCGTCCATTTGAGGAGCCATGCCACTGTCCGATCCATCGGGGGATTGATCAGGACCGCACGATCAGATGAAGAGGCGCCCTTGAGCCAGCACCGTTCGATCTCCACGTGCCCTCTTCCGAGCCGCTGATCCAGTGAGGTTTAGCCACTGCGTACTTTAGCCGTTGGATTCTCCACGTGGCAAGCCCTCCACCATTCGATCATATCTGAGGGTTCCTTGAAGAGGCGCCAGCAATTCACAACCGTCAGATCAGCCACGTGGCTCCATCCCATCCCTCAGATAATAAGTGGGGTAATATCACTTAGGCCCCCCTTCTGTTTTGTTTTATCATTTAGTCCTGTAAAATATTTTATAGGGTTCATTTTATTTTGGAATATTTGTACTTACGACCTTGTCGTTTATTTTAATTGCATTTATACCCCTGTCTATGTGGAACACGTGCGTCGATACGTGATTTTTTTGGGATATTTGCATATTTTTGGCTGATGTTTGGAATTGTTAATGAATGAAATATCTTTCTTGTTAGTTGCACTTATGCCCCTGTGAATGGTTTATTTCCACATGTGTTGAATTTGTTGGGCATTTTGCAATATCCCCTGGACTTTTAGCACCTGTTGCTAAGAAGCCCGGGGAAGTATTTTTATTGCAACAAGGTCCCTATGCACTGTGGGCTCTTATTGGATTTAAATAAAATATCAATTTTCATCCAAATTGAGTGAAAATTTGACACATGGCTCGTGCCACTATGTAGAATTTTCACTAATTTTTGGGTACATTTTTTACCCTTTTATTATTTTTAAAAATTCAAAAACATCCATTTTTACCTCTGTTCATATTATAAAACCCCCAAAAAATATTAAAACTCTTTTAAAAATTCTAAAAAAATTAGGAATTGTTATTTTTGTGTGTTTGATTTTCTGTGCACTTTTGGTCATTTTTGGATATATAAAAACCTTAAAAATTGAAAACCTCTTAAAACTCATAAAAATTCTAAAAAATCATAACAAATTCCAAAAATCATAAACTCTTTTCCTAAATTTTCTTCATTGCTTCTATTTTTCATAAAAATTACCTCCAGGCCTTGAAAAGACCATTTGATATTTTTAAGTGGTCTTTGAAGCTTGGCTGGACAATGTCTTTTTGTTCCTGCCTTATTTCATTTTTAGAAAATCCCATAAAAATTATAAAATTCTCAAAAATTCACCAAAAATAGTATAAAATATAAAAAACATAAAAATATTTTTTTAAATTTTTGGAGCTTTTTAGAGTAATTAAATAAATTGTTGTTTGTACTTGTTTTCACCTTTTTATAATTTTTCTTCATAATTAAAAATCCAAAAAAAATAAAACATTAAAAATCCACCAAAAAAATATTTGTTTATATTTGTTGACTACTTCGTAGGCCGTAAGGCCAACTCGTGCTCCCTGAGTCTGATCCTGGGTGCTATACCAGGCTAATCTCATAGCTAGGGCCACTATTTGTTTTTATTGATTTTTATCTCTGTTTGGTGGTCTATCCTTCATTTTTCTTGTTGATCTGATTGATTTCCGAGACTCGGGTCGCAACGACCCTAGCTCTATTTCCTTTACCTGAGTCTTGGTGATTTTTCGGGTCACCAGAATGGCGCCGTTGCCGGGGAGCATGGCTTAGTAGTCACATTTTTTCCGCGACTTTCTTTTTCGCGGTTTTCTGTATAGATTTTTGTACATATTTTTGACCTGTTTATACAGATAACCTTGCCTGATACACTTTGCATATTTGCTTGCAAGGGCCCGAGGACCGAGGCGGTGACTTTCGAGGAGCCGACGCAACCGCGGCAATAGGAGGCGGTTCCCTTCTGCACGGAGCCGTAGGAGAGCGCGAGGAGACAGCCAAGTGCGGGAGGAGTAGTATAGCTTTAGATTAGGTTTATTTTCAGCATTACTTGGATTATTGTAATAATACAGGGACATGACACTCAGCAGAACACTTAGACTCTCGGGGTTTGTTTCGCCGAGCACCGGTGTGCTCGGGGGACCCCTCGGCTTTATCGCGTTTTTTTGCAGTTTTCTCGACTCTCTACCGTTTATTTCCTGCCTTTCTGATTCTCGCTGATTTTCAGCCCCTAGACTTAGGATTTTTGCTTAACTGTGACGTAAATAAGTAGGTCCACACACCTTAATAATTTTGCCTATACCTATAGATCGGTTAATTGGACCAATAATAAAAATTTAATAAAATAGTCGATCCATTATTTTAGAGCCTACGTGCCGCGAGCTAACCCTGTTAAGCGCTACTCCTGAACTCGATTTGTCGAGAAGAGGAGGGGTGAGCCTAGACCGAAATCTTGGATTGGAGGCTGGTGGTCGAGTAGCCGTTCTTTCGAGTAGAACTGCTTGCTTAGGGCTCGGATTTCCGCCTACATCATTTAGGTAGTTTTATTTCAGTCTTTATATTCTGCGCGGATCATTTTGGACATAGACTGCTGAAGTCAGGTAAGCATTTCTTACTCTGCATGCATCATTGATTTTCGCGCATCGGCTTTTTCGTCTTCTCCCCCTATTTTGGATTAAAATAACCAGGAGAACCGAAAAATTTGTTAGGCGATTTGTTTGATTATTGAAAAATACCTAAAAATTTGAATAATAAAATTTGGGACTGCTAACTTTATTTTGACCCTAAAAGACACCACACCTAAAAATTTGTCTTGGGGAGAGCATCCCCCTCCTTGTCTAGTTTGCTTGAGCGAGAGAGTGACCCGCACACTAGGATAGAGCCATATCCGAGCCCCGATCAGACTACCGGCCTTTTATACGAGATAGTATGTTCCGCGGATTGGATTCCCAACAGGTCACGTAACCGCTCTGCTATATTGACTTGATCACCTAATAAAATTGACAAGACAATTGACCGAACCTTTACGGTCTTCAGCTCACGTTGCGTAGGTGAATCAAGGGTTTGCTTGTGATCATTGTTGTTACCAGATCTCATCCGTCTGACTCGCCAGATCACGATGATGGGCAGGAGGTCTCTTAGGGAGCCTCTGGCTGTACCGCTTTTCAGCACTCCAGCCCACTCATCTAGGTCGGTTCATGAGAGCTCAGACCCGCTCTCCGAAATCGAGTTCGACTCCACCATGTTCCCCCTCGACCACCCTTATACCAGTTCCGAGATACCAGGGCCAAATGAGAGACTACCATCAGATAATTTATCGGCACCTGAGTTTGGATCTTTTGCCTTTGCAGAGACCATGGCCGGCAGCAGTGATGACCGCACTGGAGGTCCCCGAGGAAGCAGACATTCGTCTTTGACCAGGGTGCGATCAACTCCATCCTGATTGCCTCCCTTGACTCAGTTCAGCAACAATCGAGGGATCAGGGAGCTTTCATGATAGAGATGAGATGCGAGATGGAGCAGATGAGAGCCGACCACGAGCAGCGCGGGGACAGACCCGATGGTGCGGCAGCAGCCGCAGCAGCAGCAGCAGATGGACCTTCGAGACCGATGTGGGAGTTGCACAACCCCGGATTGACTTTGACGCACCGTTGGGTAGTACTTCTAGCGATCGTGTGGGACTTCAAGTTCCCCCCGAACACACTCTAGCTTCTACTCCGGTTCCATGGGCTGGCTACTGAGGAGCCCCATCTTCATCTCCAGGAGTTTGTGATGATCTGCAGTACAGTCCACGACAGACAGGTGGCCCAGGATACCATACGCATGATTGCCTTCCCCTTCTCACTAGCCGACAGAGAAGCCACCTGGCTGAACCACTTGGGAAAGTACGTGTACACCTGGGAGAAGCTCCGCACCGAGTACTTAAACAAGTACTATCCACTCGGGCAGACGAACGCAGCGAGGGCCCAGATCAGCAACTTCTCCATGCTCCCCAATGAGCAATTTCACGAGGCATGGGAGAGGTCGATTCTAGTTCTTTCTTTCTCTATCTCACCGCAGAGAGTTGACAGATAGATGCCCACACCATGACATCTCAAAGTCGAACCTAGTTCAGAGCTTCTTCAGCGGGCTGACACCAGAGCTACAGGGCCTGGTGAATGCTTCTTGTGGCGGGTCCTATTTCGCCAAGGATCACGAGAAGGTCTGGGCCATCTACGAGGAGATGGCAGAGAACTATATGGTGATGTCCCAGACCCGACTCTACACACAGGGACGCCCCCAGCCACAGTCCGTGTAGTACCAGAGGATAGCACGGGTCGACGCCGGTCCATTCACTTCGTCAGCGGCAGCAGCACAGGCCGAGTCCACAGTCGCTGACATGGGTATCATCAGCGAGAAGCTGGACTGGATGGAGATCATAGAGAAGAAGCAGTGCCAGGGCATCACGCAGATGGAGCAGATGGCACAGACTCTGAGTGACCTAAAGACACAGCTCATGTGTCTCCAGGAGGCACAGACGGCTTCCCAGCCACGTCTTCAAGCACGACGTGATCCGAGTAGCATCAGCAGCTCGTTCCAGACCTCCAGCGACCAGCATCCTAGACATGTTCACCTTGTACAGGCGGAGCCGTACCAGTAGCCGCAGCCCACTTACCAGTCGCCACCATCTCCAGACACGCAGATGGTGGTATACCAACCGAATCAGCCTCTGGCAGTACTCCCGCCAGCCCCTTACGAGTCAGAGCCGTTGATGGATGTCAACGGGATTTGGTACGACCGACCCCAGCCCGGTATCCGATGAGACCATCCCGGATTCCGTTGGTCGACCGGAGGTTCCAGCTCCCAGCAGCAACCGTCAGGACAAGGTGGCCAGTACAGCCATCAGAGAGATCACCAGCAGCAGCAGCCCCTAGTGCATACCCAACAGCAGTCACAGCAGTTTGGTCCTCGTCCCTGTTAGCAGGGACAATCATGGAGGCATGATCAGCCTCAGCCGCAGTATCATCCCCAGCCATACCCCTCTCACCAGTAGCACTAGACACAACAGCAACCTCACTACCGGAGAGGCTAGCCGTCAGGTTCTCATGGGCCATCCTATGAGAACTCCGCCTTAGATGACATAGCCCGCCTCCTTACCGATCAACGGGCTACATTCAGACGGGAGATGGATGAGTTCTGCCAGGAGATGCGGGACCTTGTGAGAGGGAAGGCTGCCATCACTGCCAAGATAGAGCCCAATCCAAACAACCTCAAGAGGAAGTCTGAGCAGGTAGATTTCACAGAGTATGCTACTCCTAGTGATACATTTGGTGATTTGTCTGCATATCTGTTTGATAATGATTTTGTCACATTTAGGAGCGGTAGGATGCCAGCAGGCGGCGCCTCGTCTGAGCGACACCCTGAGGCCACTTCTAGAGTGCCCGACGAGGAGGATCGCGGTACTGATGCCGCTAGAGATGATGACGGTGGTACTGATGCCACCACGGATACTGATCCCACCGGCGGTATTGAGGCCGTCATTTCACCAGCCAGAGGTGGTGGTACTGAGGCCACCGATGTTGCCGAGCCAGAGTGCGGTACTGATGTCACACGTCTACCAGTCAAGGGTGGTGCTGATACCACCATTTTCACTTCTGAGAGTCCTGTAGTCTTTCCGTCTGTACATGTATCTCAGGACATTTCTGGCAATAAAGGAAAGGGTTTGTTTTCTTTTGGTCCACCTGTGGTGCTTGATGTACGCGTGGATCCTGCCGTCGAGCAGCCTGGACCCTCTCCTAGTCCTTCATCTGAGAAGGACCCTGTGATCCCCTTCCCTAGAGCTCTTCACATGGGAAAGGGGAAGAAAATAGAAAATAAAAAAAGAGGCAGCAGGAAGAGTTCAGCCAGCAGATGATCGACCACTTTCACATTCAGCTGACTCTTCAGGAGGCTTTGCAACACATCCCTCTACTCCAGCGTTCACTTAGAGACAGGACTACAGTTAGGAGGAAGAGGAGGAATCACCATTCAGAGATCCATGTGCTGACCAGAGCCACTTGTTTCACGATCTAGAACCGTCTGTCGGCCAAGAGGTCAGATTCAGGAGCCCCTTATGTCAGATGCCATATCAGAGAGTAGAGGTTCGACCGCACTCTATTAGACAGCGGTTCTTCGATCAACCTACTTCCGGCAGCCCTTCTCGACCGCTTCGAGTTGGGCACTCTTTGACAGAGCAGGACAATCCTTCAGTTTGCAGATAGATCTGTCAAGAGGCCGAAGGGGTTGCTGAAGGATGTTGTCGTCACGATTCAGAGCCTGCAATTCCCCGTGGACTTCGTTGTGTTGGACATGGAGATCCCTGAGTCTGTGACCGATACCCCCATCATTCTAGGTCGCCCATTCTTGGCCACAACCAAGGCAGTGACCGACCATGATAGCAGGAAGGTATACTTTCGCATCGAGGGCGAGAGTGTACATATAGAGACGGTCGAGGACATCAGAGTCAGAGATTCAGCTTGCTCAGAGACTACTTCCGATTCAGAGCAGATGACAGATGCAGGGCCAGACATCCACTAGGACTGCGATTTTGTGATCATAGATGATGAGGCAGTATGGGCAGATCCAGACGCACAGGCTATCCTCTCACCTTCAGATACCGCTGATGCAGAGACACCAGCAAAGGAGAGCTTGGAGAGCGCATTCCTGGTCCAGGATACTTTTGAGGCAACAGAGCTGGTTCGGGACCACGAGACAGATTTGTTTTGTGATGACGGTGGTACTGAGGCCACCATGGATGATATAGATCCCTCGGAGTCAGATTTTGATTGGGCAAAGTTTGATGAGCTCATACCTGATCTGACTTCTTCTGAGCCGACAGCTAGGGAGGAGGTAGATGCCATGTAGAGCAGAGACAGCCCAGTTCAGCAGCCTTCTCCAGATCCAGTTTGCGATAGAGAGTTCTCATTTTCCCGAGCAGATTTGGCAGCATACACTCGGATTCTTCAGAAGCCAGATTTGCCAACACCACTTTGTCCAGAGCTGAAGCCACTACCTGCATCGTTGAAGTATAGGTTCCTTGCGGGTGAGCATGAGATGTACCCAGTCATTATCTCCGATGATTTGACTGGAGAGCAAGAATCCCGTCTGATGGAGGTTCTTTAAAAGAAACGCAAGGCGATAGGATGGAGTATAGCAGATCTCCAGGGGATCAGTCCCGCTCTGTGCTCTCACCACATCTATCTCAAGGATGAGGCAAAGCCGTCACGTGAGTTCCAGCAGCGGCTGAACCCGAATCTGAGAGAGGTTGTCATGAAGTAGATCTCGAAGTGGTGGAGCGCCCATTTTACCTACTCCATCTACGAATCCAAGTGGGTCAGTTCGTTACATGTGGTGCCCAAGAATACGGGCATCACTACAGTGGTTACGGAGTCCGGAGAGGAGATTGCTACCCGAGTACCCACTTCTTGGAGGGTCTGCGTGGATTACAGACAACTCAACGAGGCCACCAAGAAGGATAATTTCCCCCTACCCTTTATAGATCAGATCATTGAGAGATTGGCAGGGAAGAACCATTACTGTTTCTTGGATGGGTACTCCGGCTACAATCAGGTGGCCATTGCGCCCGAGGACCAAGACAAGACCACCTTCATCTGTCCCTTCGGCACATACGCCTTCAGACGCATGCCATTTGGGCTATGCAATGCCCCTGCGACTTTTCAGAGATGCATGTTGTCCATCTTTTAGGACATGGTGGGGGAGTGCTTGGAGTTCTTCATGGATGATTTCTCAGTCTATGCCGACGAGTTCGATTCTTCTCTTGACTGCCTAGATCGAGTCCTTCAGCGATGCATAGAGGTTCACCTTGTATTGTCTTGGGTGAAGAGTCACTTCATGGTGACTCAAGGGACGGTTCTTGGCCACATCATCTCCAACAGGGGCATGGAGGTTGATCCAGCCAAGGTGGATGTCATTAGAAAACTCGATCCACCGTCCAACTTGCGGCAGTTATGGTCTTTTCTGGGGCACGTCGGTTTCTACCGACGCTTCATTCATGATTTCAGCAGTCTTGCCCGACCGTTGACTGATCTGTTGATGAAAGACACCGGGTTCCTTGTAGATGATAAGTGTCTATCGTCGTTTGAGACTCTCAAGAGCTGTGTTATAGAGGTTCATGTTCTCCAGCTACCTAATTGGTCTCTCCCATTCGAGATCATGACGGACGCCTCCGATTTTGCTGTAGGGGTCGTGCTGGGACAGAGGAGGGATGGAGTCCCATTTACCATTCACTACGCTAGCTGTACATTGTATGCCGCGCATCGGAACTATACCGTCACAGAGAAGGAGATGCTAGCCGTAGTTTTCGCCCTAGATAAGTTCAGATCTTACTTCATTGGATCTAGAGTGACCATTTACACTTATCATACTGCCATCAGGTACCTCATGGCAAAGAAGGATGCCAAAGCTAGATTGACCAGATGGATCCTTCTACTCCAGGAGTTTGATATTGAGATTAAGGATAAGCCTGGAGTCAAGAATGTGGTGGCGGATCATCTCTCCCGATTGGAGTATCTTGAGGATTCTGAGCAGATTGACCCTATTTGTGAGACCTTCCCAGATGAGGCGATCCTTGCTATCGCCTCACTCCCATGGTATGCCGATATTGTGAACTATCTTGTAGCTAAGAAAGTTCTACAAGATTGGCCCAGGCAGAAACTTGAGACCTTCCTTGCGAAGGCCAAGTTTTACCATTGGGAGGATCCCATCCTTTATCATGAGGGAGGGGATAGTATCTGGCGTCGGTGCATTCCTCAGGAGGAGCACCACAACGTCCTTACTTACTGCCACCAGCTAGAGGCAGGAGGACATCACTTTGGGAGGAGAACAGCACAGAAAGTGCTCCAATCCGGCCTATAGTGGCCTACTCTCTTCAAGGACTCTGATGAGTTCGTGAAGAGGTGTACTGACTGTCAGAGGATGGGCACTTGTGGACAGCGTGATATGACGCCGATGCAGCCCATACACTTCTGTGAGGTTTTGACGCATGGGGCATCGATTTCATGGGTCCATTCCCTAGGAGTCAAGGATTTGAGTACATTCTGTTGGCCGTGGATTATGTGAGTCGTTGGGTTGAGGCCATCCATGCTCGAACCGCAGATGCTAGGACTGTTTACATATTTTTGAGGAAGAATATCATTTCACGGTTCGGGGTACCTCGAGTGTTGATATCTGACGGGGGGTCTCATTTCGTCAACGACAAGGTAAAGGCCCTTGCTAGCGAGTTCAGCATAGACCATCAAGTTACCACTCCTTTCCATCCTCAGACGAATGGTCTTGCTGAAGTGTCGAACAGGGAGATCAAGACTATATTGCAGAAAGTCGTCCGCCCTGACCGAAAGGATTGGTCACAGCTTTTGGACTCGGTCTTGTGGGCATATTGGACGTCTTTCAAGACTCCTTTGGGTACATCTCCCTTTCGCCTCGTTTATGGCAAGTCATACCATTTACCTGTTGAGTTGAGATATAGGTCACTTTGGGCAGACACTAATATACTTTTGGATCCAGAGAGTGTGGGAGATCAGAGGAAGGCAGAGTTAGCAGCCTGGAGGAGCTTCGTGACACCGCCTTTTCAAACAGCCTACATTATAAGGAGAGAGTAAAAGAGTGGCATGATTCTCATATCAGCCACAAGCAGTTTGAGCCAGGACAGAGAGTATGGTTGTTTGATGCTAGGCTTCATTTATTTCCAGGGAAGCTACAGAGCAAATGGAAGGGATCATATTTGGTTAGAAAGGTGCATGACAATGGGAGTATCGATATATCTGAGTTGTCTTCTGATGCTACCTTTCGAGTCAACGGCCAGCGGCTAGAATCATATCTAGATCATGAGCCGCGGGCCGTTGATGTTGCCCCTATTCACTTTGCGTGAGATGTGGTCTCTTGACTCACATCTATTGCATCTCACGCCTGATTATCACTGCTCTTCCGACCTGTATAGATCCAGTTTTCCATATCACTCTATTCTTTAGTCCCACATCCCTTCTCTCATCTTATGATTATGCTATACTTAGGGTGTACTTTACCCTAAGTATAGGGGGTATGTAGGACTCTCGGGTATTCTTTTGATTCTTTCTACCCCTGTTTTGCTGCCTATACTTAGGGATATTTCACCCTAAGTATAGGGGGGGTAGACTATGTACATCCTTTACTCTGATTTCCCTTTATGTACAACTTGCTATACTTAGGATTACTTGATCCTAAGTATAGGGGGAAACACCGAGTTCTCTTCATTCTATTCTTTGATTCGTCTTCGTATATACCATTCCCTTTCACTTCCCTATACTAAGCACGAGTTATGTCTTCTTCATCGCTCTTGATCACTCTGAGGACATCGTTTGAGCTATGTATAGGGGGTGTGTATATATTTCATATATACTTTAGCCATAACTCGTACTTTGTGTAAGTGTGTAAATAAATAAAAATGGCTAAAAATCCATAAAAATCAATAAAAATTTAAAAAAATGAATATAAAATTCATCTTGCACATACTTATTTATTTATAAATATATTTTTGTACAAATGATTGTAAAATCTTTTTGTGTAAATAGTTTGTAAATATTTTCATATCAAAATTATGTATATAGTATAAAATTTTTGTAAATGTTTTGAAAACAAAAAGTTTGCAAAAACCTTGTGTAAATTTTTGTAAATATTTTGCAAAACTTCGCATTCATGCATACATCCATGTTTTCAAACATTTTTCAAAAATTTTGCACATTTGTAAATATTTGTGAATAGCATCTTTGTAAATACATGCACAGCTTTTCCAAATCATAGTTGACATTTAAACTGGCCTGGAACTAAATTGACTAATGGAGCTTGTTAAGACCTTAATCCACCTAACAATAAGAGGAACCTTATAAGGCTTACGATTGAGACTTTTCAGGTCCATTGGGACTTAATTCTTTGAGTCCACTAGGCTATGATCATATGTCATCTTGATGAGCCTAAGTAGAGCACTTAACAACACACGCATGACTCTCAGAGACAATGGCTTTACTTGCACCAGCACCTTACACATAGCTCTCCACGGATGAGGTGGTGAGGAGGCAGTTTCCTTTGGCTTGGGGTAGCATATGAGGGTAGTACTTCTAGGCGGAACCTCTCTTCTTCTTATAGTGAAGGAAGTGCGTCTCAACTTGGTCTGGTGGTTATGAAGTCTAAAGACTTCAAAAGAGGGATAGTCTACTAGCTCAAGAGGAAAAACTCCTTGTATTTATGTTGCACCATGTAGATATGATGTACAGATGCACATGAAAAAAAGTGCAAAAAGAAAAGAACTCCAAAAAAGTGGTGGGTCGGATTGAAAATTTAATAATCCCACCGGAGTGTATACAATCAAATAAAGCAGAAGCCTATGGTATACATGTTCCATCTCATGAAGCTTGTAGCGGGTGACTCAGCTACACTGGTTAGAGCTCCTAAGGATACATGGCTACACTGGCCATGGTCCATTCTCTTCTTCCCCCTCTTCTGGAGCCGGTTGCACTTGAACTTAGAAGGGAATACCCCGCTTCTCGAGGAAAGAGTTGCTAAACCGAGGCATTAGAGTTACCGGGTTAAGGGAGGTTGTTTCTTTGTTACTTCTGAGGTGGGGAGCTACATATCACTTACACCGTACAAGGAAAGATTCATGGTCATTAGAGTTTGTGTATGTAAACTTGTTCTGATCTGGTTTATTAAGGAGTCTTGACCATAGCTTGGTGGAACTTAGAGGCTGTTAAGTTTTAAGCTTAAGTCCAAATAAGGTTCCGACAAATTAATAATCCAAAGGTCTGACCGAGCTCCATATTTCAATTTAATAAAGGAAAGTTTAATAATCAACCTTGATTTCTCCTCTTTTTCTTTTTCTTTCTCTTTTGCAATTCTTTTTCAAAAAAGTGTTTGCTAAGGGACTAGCAAAAGTAAAGTATAGGGGGTGATGAATCCCAATTCATCACTCTTTATTCCTTTATTTTAGCTAGAAACGTGAGCAAATTACCATGTAAATATGTGTAAATATCATAAATTGCCAAAATACATGCATCATGTAAATATGCATAATTAGCATGTTTTTGTTCCAAAATAAAGGAATAAAGAAACATAAGAAAAAGAGGGAAATATTTAGAATAAATATTGAGTGACCTAATCCCAAGGGAGGGATCAACATGGGCCTGACCGCAAAAGAACCCAAGTGGAGAGAGATAAGGTCATTTATACATGTCCATATCCCCATGTAAGTAAATAAAATTTATTTTCCTCAAAATAAAAATTAAAAAAGTGTTTCTTATATTTTGTACATATTCATAAAAATAAAACCAAAATAAAAATGGTAAAAACAAAGTAAAAATAAAAATAAAACATCTCCCATCAGTGTATATAAACCATGTACATAAAATAACATATCTATTTATTTTCTTCTTGTAAATAATTAATAAAAATCCAATACAAATATTCTATAATCCATATTTCATGATGTAAATAAATAAAATAAAATCAGAAAAATAAAAATAAAGTAAAAATAAAAAGAATAAAAATCAATTTCCCACTCTGTGTATATGACATGTACATATGTATATAAACATATTTATTTAAACCATGTAAATAAATAATAAAAATAAAATAAAAAATACCTTTTTATTCCAAATTTCATGTTATAATAAATAAAATATAAAATTGGAATAAATGTACAAAAATAAACAGATAAAAATTAAAATTAAAATATATATATATGTATATACCTATATATAATAATAATTTGTAAATACATAATTTATATTTCAAAAAAATAAATAAAAATCATTAAAAATTAATTTGAAAATAAATAAACATTTTTCATGTTTTAAGTTTTTATAAATTAAATAATTATTATTTTTAATTGAATTTCTAAATAATTATTGAATGGAGGCCTCCCATTGGTCCACGGAGGAATGTTGACCTCCGGTCAACTTCCCCTTGGACTACTTTTCCCGCGGATCATGCGTCCGACCCGACTTCTCATAATTTTCAGCGCTTGATCCGAGCTCCAAATATCCAAACCCCAGGTGCTAATTAATCCTTGCTGATCCGAGATTTTCGCCCGATCATCCTCCTAGGGATCCGAGCTCCAACCAACTCGCCCGACCTCCTTCTTCTCAGACCCCTAGCCGTATAAAGCTCCACCTCTGCCGCACCTTTTGACGCATCTTTGGCTATGCCCCTTCATCCCAGGACCTCCATCTTCTTCCCTAGAGTGACAGTTGCGCGAGGAGGGTGTCGAAGAGAGAAGGAGGAGCTCCCAGCCACTGATCCGGCGACCTTCGTCGCTGTGCGCCGCCGCGAGGTGTGCTGAGCCTAGGACCTCGACGTTCCTTGAGGACAAGACCCCCAGAGCTTCCTTAGCTCGTCCCTAGTCGACTTCCTGCATCAGTTAACCTTGATTCTTCCTAGGATAGGCTAATTTCGATTTTATCCCAAATCGCTCCTCCGCCGTCGTCGATCGATTCCCATCGCTCTGATCACCTATTTCTTCATCCAACCCGACCAGCACCCTCGTGAGACTTCTCCCCACGTTTTTCATGCAGTCATTCCCCTTGGTTCGCCCCGGAACCAAGGTTCGACCTCCACCGCCGTCGCTTCGCCGGAGGTCACCGCTGGGACCCATCCAGCCATCCATTTCACCCCTAACCTGGTCGAGGCAATTTGCCCTCGACCCAGGAGCTCCCCTGTACTGTTTTGCAGTGCCGAAGGAGACCCATATGAGGGTCTAAGAGTTCTTGCACAGGAGCTTACCTCCTCCGCCGTCGCTGGGCCGCTCCGGTGGTTCCCGGCCTCATCGGAGGAGTCCATCTGCTGCGGAAGTCTCTGAGCATCATTTCCACCCTCTCAGCAGCTCCAGAGGAGGACCTCGGCGGTGCATTGGGCCGGTAAACTTCGCCGGTGTCGAGTTCTTAGAGGATCCTCCTTTACCGTCGGATCAGCCCTTCAGCTCCAGACTCGATCCTAGCCGTCCACCCGAGGAGCTTCAGCCACCGCTCGATCTGCTTAGGGATCGATCCTGACCGTCCAGCCGTGAAGAGGCGTGCGCGAACCACAGCCACCCGATCCTCCACGTGGCACCTCTCCAACCGTCGACCGTTAATAATAGGGGTAAATATCACTTAGGCCCCTCCTTTTATTGCATTTATAGTTGAGTCTTGTAAATATTTTAGCACGTTGTTTTAATTAGGGTAAATTGCATTGTGGACCTCTATGTTTATTTTAATTAAATTTTAGTCCCTGTCTACGTGGAACACGTGCATCGTGACGTGACTTTTTGGACAGATTGCATTGTATGGGCTTGTGGTTTCTATGTGTTATGGAATGAAGTTAACTTTCTGATATTTGCATTTATGCCCCTGTGAGTGGTTTTATTCGACATGTGCTGATTTATCTGGACATTTTGTGCCTTTTCCCCTGAGCTTTTAGCACGTGTTGCTATTTAGCCCCTGGAACTATTTTTCTTTGCAATTAGGTCCTTGTGTACTATGTACCTTATTTTGATTGAATAAAATAGCAAATTAAATCCAAATTAGGTGAAATTTGGACACGTGGCTCCTGCCACTATGTAAAACTTTCGCTAAATTTTTGGTACATTTTTGAGGCGTTTTGATATTTTTAAAAATTCAAAAACAGTGATTTTTTCTATTGTCTGACTTAGAAAATCAAAGAAAAATATAAAAATCTGTTAAAAATTCTAAAAAAATAGTGTAAGTTAGTTTTAGTGTCTTTTAATTTCTATCAAGTTTTTATGCTTTTTGGATTTATAAAACCTTAAAAATTGCAAAACACTAAAAATCTTATAAAAATTCTAAAAAAATCTAGAAAAATAAAAAAATACAAACTCTTTTTCTGAACCTTAGTTGTTGTTTATACTTTTCATCAAAATTGCCTCCAGACTTTTATAATCTATTTTATATTTTTAATGGACCTTACAAGTCTGGCTGTACAGTGACCATTGTTTTTCTCCTTTCTTGATTTTTAGAAAATTATATAAAAATTATAAAATTCTGAAAAATTCACCAAAAACATTAAAAAAATCTAAAAAAACTTAAAAACATTTTTGTTTGAATTTTTGGATTATTTTTGGTTGATTAAATAATTGGTTGTGTGTGCTCGTCTTTACATTTCTTTAAAAAATCAAAAATACAAAAATATTAAAAAATTATAAAAACCCCACCAAAAAATATTTTATCCCTTTTTATGGATTTGACTACTTCGTAGGCCGCAAGGCCATCACGTGCTCCTTGAGTCCGACCCTGTTCGCTCTACCAGGTTAATAAAAGTAGCGAGGATCACTTCTTTGTTTTGATTGATTTATCATTTGATTTGGTGGTTCTTTGATATTTTCTTGTAGACCGAGTCTCTCTATTCAGGTCGCAATGACATTGAATATCTTTACCTTGGTCTGATAGAGAGATCCTCGTGATTTTTCGGTCATCAGGCCTCGACCGAGCTGCGGAAGGCAAGGGAGGCTAGTCGCGGTGGAACTCCGGCCATGATGGTCGAGTTGCGGTGTTGCTTCACAAAACGATCACCAAGCGACGCTCCAGGCAGCTGTCACTCAGATGGAGGTGGCTAGGGTTTCATATGGAGCGAGGCATGAGCTAGGGCACAGTGGAGGCAGAGAAGAGGTTATATAGGGTTGTCGAGGGTCTGGAAAGATCAGAGAGAAGCGTGAGACCCGAGAAGGAATCGGATTGGGCAATGGACCCGCGAAGATGTCGAAGGTACATGGATTATCAAGTCCAAATCTCAAGGCAAGACGAGAGCGTAGTCGGGCAGGAAAATATCGAGAAGAAGCTCCGGCCACGAGGATCCGGGTTTGACCCGGGAAGGAGGAGACGTTGACCCACGGTCACATTCCAGGCGACCAATCAAAAAATAGGATTTACAAAATATTTTACAAATTCAAATAAAAAGTATAAATGATTTTAAAATAAAAAGTGTATAAAATTAAAGATGTTTATTATTTTACAAACTAATTTTCTATGATTTTTATTTATTTTTTTGAAAAATAATTTAATCTACATACAATATAGAGTATTATATACATGTATATTATACCTATGTATTTTGTATAATTATTTTTATTATGTTATTTTTACAAAAATACCTCATATTTCTATTTTATTTATTTACAACTAATTTTTTTAGTACAAAGCAATTTTTGTTTTCTTTTTATTATTTATGTGTAGGTATAAATTAAATAAAGAAGGAAAGATATATGCATGTATTACGTACAAGAAGGAGAGAATTTTCTCTTTTTTTTTATTTTTCAAGTTTTTGTTTTATTTTTAGAAATATATAAAAGGACGTAAAAAGAATTATTCTTTATTTTTATTTTGGCAAAAATAATTATTTATTTATACTCATGATATGTGCAGTATAGAGTAGGCCATATCTCTCTCTACTTATTTTATTTGGCGATCAAGTCAATGCTCACTCTGTATTTATTCTAAATACCTCCTTCATTTTTATTTTCATTTATTCTTTTATTTTTGCACAAATGTATGCTAATTTTGTAATATTAACAAATGCATGCATATTGGTAAGTTATTGTATTTACACCCAATTACATGATGTGTTGCCAAGATAATTAGCTAAAATAAAAGAATAAAGAGTGATGAACAGTGATTCATCACCCCGCTATACTTTACCTTTGCAAGTCCCTTAGCAAACACTTATTTGAAAAACAAGTGAAAAGAGAAAGAACAGAAAAAGAAGGAGAATCAAGGTTGATTATTAAACTTGTCTTTATTAAATTGGAGTATGGAGCTCCGTCAGACCTTTGGATTATTAGTTTGTCGGAACCTTATTTGGACCTAGGTTTAAAACTCAACAGCCTCTAAGTTCAACCAATCTATAGTCAAGACTCGTCAATGCTCCAGATCAGAACAAGTCTACATACACAATCTCTAATGACCATGAATCCTTTCTTGTACTGTGTAAGTGATATGTAGCTCCCCACCCCAAAATGGCAAAGTAACAGCCCCCCTTAACAAGGTAACTCTAATGCCCTAGTCCAACAGCTCTTTCCTCGAGGAGCGGTGTATTCCCATCTAAGTTCAAGTTCAGCCGAATCAAGAAGAGGAGGAAGAAGAGAATGGACTATGACCAGCGTAGTCATGTATCCCTAAGAGCCCAACCAGTGTAGCTAAGTCTTCCGCTGCAAGCTTCATGAGATGAGAATGGGTAATATAAACTTTGCTTTATTTGTCTATATACACTCCGGTGGGTATTTCATTTTCTATCAAACCCACAACTTTTTAGGAGTTTTTCTTTCTTTTGCACTTTTTTTATGTGCATATGTACAACATATCTACATGATGCAACATATATACATAAGGACTTTTTCCTCTTGAGCCAGTAGACTATCCCTCTTTTGAAGCATTATTGCAACCCACAACTCCTGTCTTTAGACCTCAACACTGCCTCACCAAGTTGAGATGCACTTCCTTCACTAAAAGAAGATGAGAGGTTACGCCTAGAAGTACTACCCTCGTATGCTACCCCAAGCCAAAGGAAACTGCGTCCTCACCACCTCCTCCGTAGAGAGCCATGTGTAAGGTGTTGGTGCAACCAAAGCTGTTGTCTGTGGGAGTCACGTGTGCATTGTTAAATATTCTACCTAGGCTCATCAAGATGACATGTGATCATAGCCTAGTGGACTCAAAGAATTAAGTCCCAAATGGACTTGAAGAGTCTTAACCCCAAATCCTATAAGGTTCCTCTTAGAATTAGGTGAATTAAGGTCTTAACCGAGCTCCATTTTCCAATTTAATTCCAGGATAGTTTAAATGTCAATCATGATTCAGAAGAATGTATAAGTATAAACAAAAATATTTTTTGCAATTTTTTTTGAAAATGTGCAAAATTTTTGGAAAATGTTGGAATGTATGCATAAATGCAAAAGTTTTGCAAATTGTTTACAAATTTTTACACAAGGGTTTTTGCAAACTTCTGTTTTTCAAACATTTTACAAAAATCTTGTACTATATACATAAATTTGATATCCAAATATTTACAAACTTTTTAAAATCAAAATATATTTACAAACCTTTGTACAAAATTAATTTTTATAAATAGCTATGTATGTGCAAGAAAGAAATTTATGTACAAGAAAAATTTAAAAATTTTTATGGTTTTCAATAAAGTATTTTAGCCATTTTATTTATTACACACTCACACAAAGCATGAGTTATGGCTAAAGTATATTTGTAATATATACGACACCCCCCCATACTTAGCTCGAACGATGACCTCAGAGTGGATCAAGAGCGATGAAGAAGACATAACTCTTACTTAGTATAGGGAAGTGAAAAGGAAAGCTATACTGCAACGACGAATCAAAGAATATAATGAAGAGAGCTCGGTGTTTTCCCCATATACTTAGGATCAAGTAACCTTAAGTATAGCAGACTGTACATAAAGGGAAATCCGAGTGGTAGAATGTACATAGTCTACATCCCCTATACTTAGGGTGAAATATCCCTAAGTATATGCATCAAAACAGAGGTAAAAATAATCAAAAGAATAATCAAGAGTCTGACACCCCCCTATACTTAGGGTAAAGTGCACCCTAAGTATAGCATAATCATGAGATGAAAATGGGGTGTCAGACTAAAGAATGAGATGATATGGACATATGATCTATACAAGGAGGAAGAAATGATAATCAGGCATGAGATGCAACAGATGTGAGTCAAAGACTACATCTCATGCAAAATGAATCGGGACGACATCAACGACAAGCGGCACATGATCTTGATATGGTTTGAGACGCTGATTGTTAACACGAAAGGTAAACTCAGATGACATCTCAGATATGTCAATACTCCCATTGTTATGTTCCCTTCGGACCAGGTATGCCCCCTTCCACTTGCTCTGCAATTTCCCTGGAAAGAATCTAACCTGTCATCAAACAATCATACTCTCTGATCTGGCTCAAACTGCTTATGGCTGATATGAGAATCATGTCACTTCTTCACTCGCTCCTTGTAGTGTAGGCTGCTCGAAAAGGCCATATCTCTAAGCTCCTCTAGGGCTTTCAATTCTACTTTCCTTTGATCTCCTACACTCATTGGATCTAATAATATATCTGTGACAGCCCAAAATGACTTATGCCTACTCTCAACAGTTAAATGGCAGGGCTTGCCATAAATGAGACAAAAGGGAGATGTACCCAAAGGAGTCTTGAAGGAAGTCCGATATGCTCAGAAAATCGAGTCCAAAAGTTGTGACCAGTCCTTTCGGTTTGGGTGGACTACCTTCTACAATATTGTCTTGATCTTCCTATTTGATAGTTCAGCAAGACCATTGATCTGAGGATGATATGGAGTGGCAACTTGATGGTCTATGCTGAACTCACTAGAAAGGACCTTTACCTTGTCATTGACAAAATGAGACCCTACGTTAGATATCAAAACTCTAGGCACCTTGAACTGTGAAATGATATTCTTCCTCAAAAACTTGCAAACAGTCCTTGCATATGCAGTTCGAGTGGGGATGGCCTCAACCCAATGACTAACATAATCGACGGCCAATAGAATGTACTCGAATCTTTGACTATTAGGGAATGGACCCATGATCAATGCCCCATGTGTCAAAAACCACATAGAAGTGAATGGGTTGCATTAGCGTCATATCACGTTGTCCACAAGTGCTCATCCTCTGATAGTTTGTACACCTCTTCACGAATTCATCAGAATCCTTGAAAAGGGTAGGCCACCATAGGCCGGATTAGAGCATTTCTGTGTCGTTCTCCTCCTAGAACGATGCCCCCTACCTCTAGCTTGAGATAATAGGTCAGGACGCTATGGTGCTCCTCCTGAGGAATGCACCGACACCAGACGCTATCTCTTCCTTCATGATAAAGCATGGGAACCTTCCAATGGTAAGACTTGGCCTTCACAAGGAAGGTCTCAAGTCACTGCATGGGCCAACCTTGTAGAACTTTCTCGGCAACAAGATAGTTCATAATGTTGGCATTACCATGGGATCGAGGCGATAGCAAGGATCGCATCACCTGGGCAGGTCTCAGAAATGGGATTAGTCTGCTCAGATTCTTCAAGATTCTCTAATCGGGAGAGATGATTCGCCACCACATTCTTAACTCCATGTTTATCTTAATCTCAATATCAAACTCCTGGAGTAGAAGGATCCGTCTAGTCAATCTCGCTTTGGCATCCTTCTTTACCATGAGGTATTTGATGGCAGTATGATCAGTGAAGATAGTCAATCTGGATCCAATGATATATGATCTGAACTTATCCAAGGTAAAAACTATGGCTAGCATCTCCTTTTCAGTGACAGTGTAGTTCCGTTGCGTGACATCTAATGTACTGCTAGCGTAGTAAATGGCAAAAGGCATTCCTTCCCTCCTCTGTCCTAGTACGACCCTTGTGACAAAATCAAAGGCATCCATCATGATCTCGAGTGGGAGAGACCAATCAGGTAGCTGAAGGACAAGATCCTCAACAACTAGACTCTTGAGAGTCTCAAATGACGCAAGACACTTATCATCTACAATGAACTCGGTGTCTTTGGTCAAAAAATCAATCAATGATCAGGCAATCCTGCTAAAATCATGAATGAATCGTCGGTAGAAACCGACGTGCTCCAGAAAAGACCATAACTGTCGTAGGTTGGACGGTGGATTGGGTTTCCTGATGATATCCACCCTGGCCGGATTAACCTCCATGACCATGTTGGAGATGATATGACCAAGCACCGTCCTACGAGTCACCGTGAAGTGACTCTTCTCCAAGATAGGACAAGATGGACCTTAACGCTGAAGGACACGGTCTAGGCAGTCAAGACAAGCATCAAACCCATTGCCATAGACCGAAAAATCATCGATGAAGACCTCTAAACAGTCACCTACCATGTTCGAAAATATGGACAACATGCACCTTTGGAATGTCACCGAAGCGTTACATAGACCAAAGGACATTCGTCTGAAAGCATATGTCCCAAATGGACAGGTGAATGTCATCTTGTCCTAGTCTTCTGGCGCAATGGCTTCCTGATTGTAACTGGAATACCCGTCAGGGAAGCTGTAATGACTCTTCCTAGCTAGCTTCTCTATAATCTGATCAATAAAAGGCAGCGAGAAATGATCCGTCTTGGTGGCATGATTCAATCGTCTGTAGTCCACACAGACCTCCAAGAAGTGGGTTCCCGGTAGATATCTCCTCTACAGACTCACTCACAACTATAGTGATGTCCGTCTTCGTGGCACCACATGTAATGGACTAACCCACTTGGAGTCGGAGAAGGGGTAGATAAAATCGACACTCCACCATTTTAACATTTCCTTCATGATAACTTATGATTACATATTATACCGATATAATACCATATAAATTACATTAAGAATCCCATTAATATCTGACACATACACCTCAATACCACTTAATCCAGATATTATTTATTCTACAAATACAATGGAAAAACCTCCTCTAAATTGCACAATCAATTTAAATGAACAAATTCTCTTCTATACATTAATTATATATAATACCACATTCCAATCATTCAATTAATCATTGAAATACTTTATATATCCAAACAAAAATTGCATGGTCATCACATTCAACAACACACATTTATAATCCAAACTAGTTCTACATTTTTCCTTAACATTTTATATTGGAAAGAAAAAGGGAGGGAGACTTGTATAAAATTTCCACTCATTACTCCCATACATGGAGCCCCACGTACACACCCCTTCCTCATGAATTGAGCCTCCCATGCAATGCATGAATACTCTCTTTTTCTTCTCTCTCTTGCCCATGCAACTTCCTTATGCATGAATGTAATTACTTCTTTTGTCTTTATGTGCATGAGATGAAGACCCTTCAAAATCCAATGGATGCATACAACATCTATAAAAGGAGGAGTCCTCCAAGGCACCAGAGGCTTGTGATCTCTTCCCCAATGCACCCTCTCTATCCTACTCGCTGCTCGCTCTCTTGCAAGGCAGCCCTCCCATGCACCCGCTTCCTCGCGTAGTCAGCAACTCCAGCTCGTGGCCTCCTCTTCCTCGACACCGCCACCAACTCCAGCCAATGCATGATCAGCCCATGCATCTTCACCGCGCAACCCGTATGTGCGATCAGCCCACGCGCCTTCATCTTCGCATGCCTTCATCGCCACTACCTCCTCACCCACGTATCTAACAAGCCTTGCATCAGTCTCCGTGATCATCATCATCGTCTTCATTCTGGATCTTAATAGAGAAGCACTTATTTTTCTTCCTTGCATGACTTACATTTTATTACATTAGTTAGTTTTTTTTAAGTCGAATTTGAAAGAAACAACTCTTATTTTGTAAGCTCTCTTGCATTTGATTTGGTTTAAGTTGAAACTGAAAGCATTTTTATTTTGTAATATCTCTCTTTTCAAGTCTAAGTTTTCTTTAAATATATGCATTGCAAGTCTTATATCTCATTATTATTCTTGAAACATTGCAAGTGTCATCTCATTTCATCAATCTTAATTTGTGATTCAAGTCCTATTTTCTTATTTAGTTGCACTCATACCCTCTTTCGTTTATTTCAACTTCTAACAAATATTTTCATCGTAGATTACTTTTTACCGTTAAAAATTTCTTTAGCATAATTATTCTTTCATCGCAATAGATAAGAAGTTTAATCAATTTGAAAGAAGAACAAAAATTGTGAGTTTTCTTAGTCCCTGCGTATACGAACCTCTACTTGCACTATACATCTTATATATTTTTATCATGCTTGTAGTTGTAATGTTATTTGTTTATTTGTGGTTTTTCGTGGAACAACAACGACGTGGTAAAACCAATTTTTTAAATTGCGTAAAATCGCATCAACATTTTTTGGCACCGTTGCCGGGGACTAGGCAACATTTGCATTTTTTTTCTCCACTTTCAACTTATTTTCAATATTCTAATCTGTGCAATTTTTTTATTTCATACTTTAACCATGAAAAAGAAAAAAATGAAGAATCCATACATTTTTTTTTGCAAACTTGTAACTTGTTCTAAGTAAAAAAATTCTCCCCCCTTCTCGAAAAAGCTCGCCATCAACAGGGCAAAACATTACGGATTTAACGCCAGAAGTGCAGGCACTGTGAGCTTCCTTTTTCACTTAGCCATTCTATGATTTACATTTCTTGCATTTGTTTGCGCATCGAATTAAATCGAAAAAGATTAAAAAAGAGTTCTTGATTGCATCATCTCTGTGGTCTTCTCCCTCTGATAACTTAATTCAAAGACCACCAAAATCGTGCTTGATCACATTAAAAAGGTATGCTTGAAAGATCACCGCAATGATCCGAGCGAAAGCTGACAAAAATTTGAATGCTTGTTCGATGCACATGGTGAATGACAAAAAACTCACAAGCACATAGAATCCTAGGATAGAGACAAAAATCCTTGGTGCTATGTGAGATTGAAGAGAGAAATCGTAACTCCTCGACGCGTTGGGAACAGGTTCTTGTGGGAAGAATAGATCATTGATCTGAGTACCGCACCCAAGATCCCCCAGCCGGATTAGGACATCGATTTCTCACAATCTTCCACACCCACCTCTTCATTAAGGAGTCTTAATGCTCTGATAACATTTGTTGAATCACTAAATTAAAATCGAAAAGATAACCGCTTCCGCGGCAATTTTTGTGTTAATCTGTTGTGTACTTATCTGTACTTGAGAATCTTTATTCATGGAAAAAAATTCAAGTTATGCTCAATGAGATGCACAAGAAAACAAGGTTGGATCGAGTTATTGCATTGAATTATTTGGAGGATAGGAAACGATCTTCTTAATCCATTGTTCCACCTATTTTATTACCGATTGAGCGTGAGTGATGAAATGATGCATTTAGTACAAAAATATCAAGAAGATCAGGAACACAAAAAGAACGGATCATACGATCAAACGTCAAAACCATCCTATGATGACCCTATATTAGAGGATTCTTGCATTACCTTCTCCTGCATGCCCTTCCTTTGTCTCTTCCAAACCACTTTCACACGCATAACACTCATCCATTTCAAATACTGGACTAATCTTTGATTCTTTAAGAAATCACTCAATCTCCTTACCCCTATCACCGACCCATGAAAGTGACTTTCAACATACTCTTCATGAATTAGCTATCCAAATCCAACAAAACGAGGGAGTACTTATGGATGAGTGTAACAAGATGCATGAGAATGTCAGTAAACAACTTTTTGAAATTCGTGCTCACTTGATGAAGAGGCCAAATATTTGACGGATGAATGCAATATATCTCAACAATATTTTGAGAAACATCAAGAAAAGAAAATTAAGGATTTCAATCAGTCAAGGGAAGAAGAATAATGGGTCTCAATATCAATCAACCAAACAAAGATACTTCCTTTTGATGAACTAGATGTGAGATGTATAGAAGAAGATTTTATCGATGAAATAGTGCCATCTCCATGTCTCCTCAAACTCAGATTGGCAAAATTTTATGATATCCCCATCTTCACTCCTCCTGTGTTAGACCATGTATTAATTGATATGCCCAATGATTTAATAGATGAATGTTCTCTCTTGGAAAGACTCGAAAACTTTGAGCATGAAACTTCATTTTGTGATCTTGAGGGCATCTTATGGAATATGACTCAATGGATGAAATTGAGGAGGAATGTGATATAATTTCGGCATTCATGAATCATATTGATCAGAATGATTTTGGAGAGTATAATAAGGACATTTTGAATTTGAGATCGTGCCCCTAGTACAACTCGATCATGGCCCACTCTTGATGGATACATGTATTAATGATGGCATCGATCTTTCCTTAGACTATTCTGAAGGTGATAAACCTCAGTCTACTAATGATATCAATTGGTCTAAGATAATAGTTGAATTTGAGTAAGTATTGGTATTGACTCCAGCGAAGAAATCGAATAAGATTTGATGTTTGACGTTAATTTTGATTGTAATATTATGATTAATGAAAAAAAATCCTAAATTAGAGTTTGAATATGATGACATAGTACATAATGAATTGACTTCTTCATGCACCGAGACTCTCTTCCGACGAATACATGATTATATGTTGAAGATCTTTTATGATGATCCTTTCAAAGATGAGATTTCCAACTTCATTGCCTTCACCATTAAGAAAGAAGATCCACTCAATTCGGTTGATGACTATAAAAATACATCTTCTACTACTGAGTCAGAATCTGATCAGAATGATTTTTTTATTCTCCGATCCTTTTTGGGATGAAATCGAGGAACTACTCAAAACATTCGAAGACAATCGTCCAATCATTCATGCGACACAACCTTTGCCTAATCTGACCTCTATTGTCATACCTCCTAATTTAATAGCCAACACTCCCCTGCTCCTAACCTTTGAATACTCAAATCATATTTCTGGGAGAGAATCACTCTCGTGGCTCAAGCAGAGAACTGAAATGAAATTCACAATAGATGCCACCAAAAATAGCAATGATGATTATTTGAGGGAAAATGATGATTTATAACAATATATGTTGGAGGATCACATGCTTATAACCACTCAACCTTCTCTGATGGAAGAATCAATTCTTGGTCACTTGGAGCTTGACTTCAACCCATCATACCAACTTCTGGTCCATGAGCCCATCACCAATTCACCTATTCCCCTCCCACTACATCTAATCCAAGATCAGATAGCTTCATCTCTCATTCCTGTTCACTAATCAATTACTTTATTCTATATGTTAATGACATCGCATATCTATCAAACCAATCAACCATACTCCCACATCTTGGTCAGGATATTCATGTTGAACCAATGGTTTCATAGGGGTATCTGAACACAGCTTCTGCACTCACATGTAATATTGGATACTCTTGAAAAGATGAATCGTCGAGTTGGGATACTAAACCAATAGCATTTTGTGGGTGCACACCGATAAGTATGTTTCTTTTCTCCGCATTTTAAATTTATTTTCTTCTTCTTAGCATTAAATAAGTATGGGGATAGCCTTTTGAAAATTACAAATAAAAAAACATTAGAAAAATAATGAAATTTAAAAAAAATATATAATATAAAAACAAACAAAAATAAAAACATTATCAACTACTCATGCATCATTACACTCCCTTAATCATTTGGTCCTCTTATTCATTTTCATTTTCACCGTGTGGACATGGTTTCTGATAAGCATGGGGGTGTCTGCATATTTCTCAAAATTCCATAATGTTCAAAATTGCATATTGATCTTGAAAAATGCTTTCTAAAAAAACATTTGCATACAAATAAAATCAAATAAAATTTTGCAAAATTCCCTTAAAATATTTTTTCCAAAAACATCGTAAAACCTTTTCAAAAGCCACCAAAAATATGTCCTTTCTATTTTTATCCTATTTTTGAGAAATCATCTCTTCATTGCATAGATCATAGACAGAAGCTGAGTTAACCCTAATCCACTTAATTCCATCAGAATTTCACTAGGCATGAGTTTTTAGGCATTCTTCAGGTCCATGTGGACTTTATTCTCTCTGTTCCACTAACTCAACTGGTGAATGAACTTCTGTATCTAACTAGATCACCTGAGCAACTAGTTGGATATTAAGCAACTGTACATTCCACTTAGCTTGATTCAGTTTATTTTACGAGATACAATTACAATCTAGTTGAGGTGAGGAATTGTCCTCTTGGTTGTGCCAATGCCTGAACCTTGTCTATAGAAAGTGAAGGAACCTGACTTGGGAGCAACATGATCTCTCTAGTCTAAGTGTGTCAGCAAATAAGGCAGTATCGTGACTCCAAAGTCAATATTAAGTCGATACTATCTTTAATGCCAAACCCAAAGTAAAAACCACCAATCATGCAAAGATGTGTGAATCAAAAGAAATGAAAGAAGACCACCAAATAACCCTTCTCCACCAACAAGCCATGGTAGTAGCCCAATGATGCTACCTAATTTCTTAAAAGAGGCCCAAAGAGCCCAGGGTTATGCTCTGTAAAAGGAAAAGAATGAGAGCAACGGACCATAGCGGTCTACGGAAAATCCCAAAAATTAAGTCTCATTCTCCAATGAATTATGACCTATTTTTTATGCTGACATACTTGGGTAAAAAGAGAATATACATGAATTCAGGTGACGATTGAGGCTATATGTGTAGGGAATCATTCAGTCTTTTTTCATGAAAGACAAATGCGAGATGAGAATCGCTTTAGAAATCCTCATTGCCGGAAGCCTGATCTACTCTCTCTGGCCCTTACTAGATATATAGGCCTCAGTCAGCTTCGACTCTTTCTATTGAACGAGCCCAGATATATAGAACATTCTTCTAGGGGCCACAAAATAGCGAGGATTTGGATGATGGTACTACACTGGTTGAACTTTCTCATGAGTTCGTGGACAGGAGAATCATTGATAGATTGTGTTAGCTCGTTCTCTTGACTCATGAAAGCTAAAACAACACTAATACTATTTATATCCATTCAAGGTCAAAGAGAATACTTGTTTCTTAGGGATGAGCTGACTTGATCGACCTTCTGAAACCATGTTTGATTTTGTTGAAACTACAAAACTCAAGTCATGTCGACAATTCGAACAAATCATTAATCCATGGGTCAACTCTATTGAAGTTTGTGTATTTGTGTGGTTATGATCTGAAAACTCGAGACTTTGTGGGTGTGTCAGCTGCAAACCCTCACCCGATTTATCTTGACTATTTCCCTTGTCCTTCATTATTATTTATCTTATTCTTGCTCGAGACTAGCAAGATTTAAGAATGGGGTTGTGATGATTACATATTATACCGGTATAATACCATATAAATTACATGAAGAATCCCATTAATATCTGACACATACACCTCAATACCGCTTAATCCGGATATTATTTATTCTACAAATACAATGGGAAAACCACCTCTAAAATGCACAATCAATTTAAATGAACAAATTCTCTCCTCTACATTAATTATATATAATACCACATTCCAATCATTCAATTAATCATTGAAATACTTTATGTATCCAAACAAAAAATTGCATGGTCATCACATTAAACTACATACATTTATACATCCAAATTGGTTCTACATTTTCCCTTAACATTTTATATTGGAAAGAAAATGAGAGGGAGACTTGCGCAAAATTTCCATTCATTACTCCCATACATGGAGCCCCATGTACACACCCCTTCCCCATGAATTGAGCCTCCCATGCAATGCATGCATACTCTCTTTTTCTTCTATCTCTTGCCCATGCAACTTCCTTATCATGAATGTATTTACTTCTTTTGTCTTTATGTGCATGAGATGAAGATCCTTCAAAAGCCAAAGGATGCATACAACATCTATAAAAGAGGAGTCCTCCAAGGCACCAGAGGCTTGTGATCTCTTCCCCGATGCACCCTCTCTATCCCACTCGTTGCTCTCTCTCTTGCAAGTCAGCCCTCCCCAACACCCTCTTCCTTGCGTAGTCAGCAACTCCAGCTCGTGGCCTCCTCTTCCTCGACACTGCCACCAACTCCAGCCAACGCGTGATCAACCCATGCATCTTCAGTGCGCAACCCGCGTGTGCGATCATCCCACGCGCCTTCGTCTTCACGTGTCTTCATCGCCACTACCTCCTCGTGCATGTATCTAGCAAGTCGTGCATCCGTCTCTGTCATCGTCGTCATCGTCTTCACTCTGGATCTTTATAGAAAAGCACTTCTTTTTCTTCCTTGTACGACTTACATTTTATTACATTAGTTAGTTTTGTTTAAGTAGAATTTGAAAGAAACAACTCTCATTTTGTAAGCTCTCTTGCATTTGATTTGGTTTAAGTTGAACTTGAAAGCATTTTTATTTTGTAATATCTCTCTTTTCAAGTCTAAGTTTTCTTTAAATATATGCATTGCAAGTCTTATATCTCATTATTCTTCTTGAAACATTGCAAGTGTCATTACCTTATTTTCCCTAGTTTATTCTTTGTCGAAAAGTCAATATTGACTTAGTTTCAGGGTTCAGGGTCAGTCAATATTTGTAATACTTTATTTTCTTCTTTTGTTTATTCAATTATTTTGTATTTAAATACATGTATTTAAGCATTATTTAAGATTGTTAATTTGCACAAGTTGGTTATATTTACATGCATTATCTAGGGATTTAAAGATATAAAGGAATAAAGGTGAATGAATGGGTATTCATAGCCCCCCCCCCCTATACTTAGCTTTGCTAGTACCTAGAAAACACTTATTAGGAGAATAAGTGATGCCAAAAAAGTAAAGTAAAGTAAAAAAATATGAATGATTCTGATTTTTAAATATATTCCTTACCAAATCAATGTTTGGAGCTCAATCAAGACCTTTGGATCATTGATGTGTTCTAAACCATGTTAAGATTATGACTCGTGACTCAACAACCTCTAGGTTTGATGCTCTTTTGTTCAGTTCAATTCACAAAATTGTCATAACCATTCATTCATATGCCATATTCTTGCGACCTTGAAGTGGCATGTACCATGTGTGTGAATTTTGTTAGATTTTCCCAGACAAGTAGTTGAACTATCTAGTTATCTCCTTCTCTGGTAACTTGTCCTCAGGGAGATGAATATTTTCTTCTAAGTTCAGGTACGTGCTAGTGCTATAAGAGAGAGAAAAGAAGTGGAAATTGACCAGTTTAGTCAATTTTCCTTGTGAAGTTCAGTCGGTGTAACCAAGTCTTCACCAAGAGGTAGGCCTTTTCTGAAGATCAAATTTTTTGGAATTTGATGTAGGCTTCCTCTGGATATTTATTTGTTTTTATTGTTGTACTTCATTCTTATTTTGCCTCGAAGAATATAAAATCTTTTGTTCCGCACATGTTTTTGGGTCTTGGAGAAATTATGCTAGCAGACTATTCCTCGTATGAAGCTTTATTTCAATCCATTCTATAGTCATTATATGTCCATGTTACTAGAGAAACAACATGTTGAAGTACTGATTTCAGTAATCCCCAAGAATGATCCATGAGCTACCCTTGACGATGCAGCCTAGTATCGTCCAGACTTAGACTCTTGGATCTTTTAACAATCCATCTTACTTGAGCTAAATGTTGAGTGTGAGCTAAGCAAAATTTCAACTCCCAATATCTTGACCACAATGGTCCATTGCATGCATAGCAAAGACTTATCTATACTTGCTAGGCTCCAATTTCTTCATTATTTCTCCTTTTGATTGTACTAATAATACTTGAACTTAGAAGAAAATGCTTGATGCCTTGAGGACAAGTTGATGGAGGAGAGATTGCATAGTAGTTTAACATTTCGAATGGGAAAAGCTAACACCTTCACAAACAAGAGACAATTATTCAATGTTCATGGAATATGCTTTGGGAGAGGGTGGATCTAAGATGACTTTTGAGCCTAACATGTATAGTGGCTTGTAGAACCTAGAGATTGTTGATGTTAAGTATGCATGGGGGTGTGGGTTACGGGTATGTAGGGCCATCCAAGACGCCATGTTTAGGTTAGGGTTTCGTCGTTAAGTGACAGGTATAGGGGTCGAATAGGGTTTAACCCACACTACAAATGGAACCACGATTAGAAACAATGTTTAGTGATGATCCTTGCAAACTGTCATAAATCAAATATGCTAATGTTAGGGATGATTTCAATTCTCATTGCAAATAGCGTTGGACATATTATTTGTTGTGATTGTCATCTATGTCGAATTAAATAACCATCAAAATTATTATTTTTTTGTGACATGTGTTTATAACAATCATTAATTACTTATTTATTTACCTTAATGACGAGCATACGCTTCAATAACTTTAAACATCGCGACATGATTTTGTGAATTTATCTCAACAAATGCCTACACCCTCTCCAATCTCCCACTAGCCTTTTGGGGCCATATATTTCACTAACACCTCACGATCTCTTCTCACTCCTCTTGTCATCTTTTTTTTATTGGACTATATCTCTCATCTCCACAACTTATTCGCCTATGCATGCCTCCCTCCCCTCACCATAGTCTACCCTTTTCCATCAAGTTGGAGAACTTCATCCTATTCATGTGCAAGCCAATCTCTTCATAAATTTTGTGCAAAACTTGGGTTTATCGACTTTCTTTTAGTAGTGTCTTCTACAATTTGGTTTTCTTCTTCTTTTCTGTAATGATACAGGAGGGTCGTGGTGAGGCATCAATTAGGGACATCATGTCCAAGGATTATTTGACGACAATGAGAGTTGGTTATATGGTCATATATTAGGAGTCGGGTGGTTGGATGGCAAGAAGAAGCATTTTCCATGGTGATTCTGTTTGTTTTAGTTGACGTGACATTCTATGTACGTATGATTTTCTTCTTCTTCTTCTTCTTCCTAATCCTTCTCTTTGTCTTCATGTTATTAATACTTGAGATATATCCACACTAGAAGGTAAGAGCTTTTGTGTTTAAATATTACTAAATCAAGAATTTTTTTATTTTGGTTTTAAATTTCTTATTAAGTTTTAATGCTTCAGTTTAGATTCATATAAATTTGTAAAATCCTAACAAATTAGTTCTTGTATTGATGGTTTGAGATTAAATTCAACTAATTTCATTTTTGTTTTATTTATGTTGATGTTTTGGAAAGAATCCCATAAAATACATTTGATCCGAGTCTGCATTACTTTGTTTAGAAAGTCTATTGTGAGATAATATTGGCTTTTGAATTTGATTCAATGGGGATTGAGTAGAGATTTACCCTTCAATATGTATATCCATCTCTCCTACACAACAACAACAACAACAACAAAGTCTTTTCCCACTTTAAGTAGGGTAGACTACATGGGTTGTGTTCCTACATTCATATCTATCTTGGGTCATTCTCAGGCTTAGATCCAAAAAATTAAGATCCCTCAGTATAGTCTCATTATAACACTTCTTAGACCTGGACAATGGGGCTTGAGTAGAGATTTGCTCTTCAATATGTATATCCATCTCTCCTACACAACAACAACAACAAAGTCTTTTCCCACTTTAAGTAGGGTCGACTACATGGGTTTCGTTCCTCCATTCATATCTATCTTCGGTCATTCTCAGGCTTAGATCCAAAAAATTAAGATCCCTTAGTATAGTCTCATTATAACACTTCTTAGGCCTTCCATGTCCTCTTTTAGCCGGTTCAACATTCCAAAACTCATATGTCCTCATCGGTGCATCAGCTGACCTCCTTTGCAAATGGCACAACCACTTTATGTGATTTTCTCGCATCTTATCCTCAATCGGAGCTACACTCACTTTCATTCTGATGGAATCATTTAGCATCTGATCTTTACGTATGTATGTGTGTGTGTGTCCATGCATCTACCTTGTCATTTTCATTTCTGCTACTGCCATTCCCTTCACATGATTATGGTTCACATGCCAACATTCATATCCATAGAGCATAGCAGGCTTCACAGCTACAACCTTCCTATGATTTTCAAAGTAATTTTCTTACCACAAAGAACATTAGAGGCTCCTTTGCACTTTAGCCAACCTACATTAATTCTATTTGTAATATCTCCATCAATTTCGCCATGATGTTGCAAAATAGATCCCAAGTATCTAAAAGAATTTTTCATCTGAATGTTATCATCACAAATCTTAACATCGATTCCTTCACCATTGCTTCCATCAAAAGTATACTCCATATATTCAGTCTTAACCCTACTTATATGAAATCCTTTAGTCTCCAAAGCATGTCCCTAGACCTCAAGCTTCTCATTCACTCCATATCTAGTATCATCAATCAACACAATATCATCAGTGAATAACATACACCAAGGTATCTAATCCTAAATGTGATTTGTCAACTCATCCATAATCAAAGTAAAAAGGAATGGACTCAAAGTTGAACCTTGTTGCAGACCATTGTTGATTTCCAAATAGTCATTCATCCTAGGCCATATCCTTACACAAGATGAAGACCATCTTTCATATCTTTTATGGGGTTAATATATAGGATAGGTACTTGTCTCTTCTCTAAAACTCTCCATAGTATCTCCCATGAGACAGAATCATGAACCTTTGATAAATCAATAAAACTCATATGGAGGTTCTTCCTTTTAGCTTTGTAAATCTTCATTATTCTCCTCAACAAATTGATGGCTTCAATATTTGAGTGACTTGGCATGTATCCGAATTGATTTTCTTTTACTTTGAAAACTAGCATCAACGTTCTTTCGATCACATGTTTCAAAGTTTTCATAGTGTGACTCCTCAACTTGATACCTATGTAATTTAGACAATATTGAATGTCTCCTTTGTTCTTATATAGAGGCACCACAATGCTTCTCCTCCATTATTCAGGTAATTTCTTGCTTCCTAAAATAACATTGACTAAATTTTTAAGAAAATTCAAACCACGCTCACCTATAACTTTCCAAACTTCTACAAGAATTTCAATAGCTCCTACACCTTTTCCATGTCTCTTTTTGTAATTTCTCCATCAAATTCTCCATGATGTTGCAAAATAGATTCCAATTATCTAAAAGAATATCTCTTCTGAATGTTATCATCACAAATCTTAACATGGATTCCTTCAACATTGCTTCTATAAAAAGTACACTCCATATATTCAGTCCTAACCCTACTTATGTGAAATCCTTTAGTCTCCAAAGCATGTCTCTAGACCTCAAGCTTCTCATTCACTCCATCTCTAGTATCATCAATCAACACAATATCATCGGTGAATAACATACACCAAGGTATCTAATCCTGAGTGTGACTTGTCAACTTATCCATAATCAAAGTAAAAAGAATGGAATCAAAGTTGAACCTTGTTGCAGACATTGTTGATTTCAAAATAGTCGTTCTTCCTAGACTATATCCTAACAAGATGAAGACCATCTTTCATCTCTTTTATTAGGTTAATGTATAGGATAGATACTTGTTTCTTCTCCAAAACTCTCCATAATATCTCCCTTGAAACAGAATCACGAACCTTTGCTAAATAAATAAAAATCATATGGAGGTTATTCCTTTTAGCTTAGTAAATCTCCATTATTCTCCTCAGCAAGTTGATGGCTTCAATAGTTGAGAGACTTGGCATGTATCCAAATTAGTTTTCTTTTACTTTGAATACTAGCGTCAACCTTCTTTCGATCACACGTTCCAAAATTTTCATAGTGTGACTCATCAGCTTGATATCTATGTAATTTGAAAAATATTAAATGTCTCCTTTTGTCTTATAAAGAGGCACCATGATGCTTCTCCTCCATTCTTCAGGTATTTTCTTGCTTCGAAAAATAACATTGAATTAATTTGTACGACAAGTCAAATCATGCTCACCTACAACTTTCCAAACTTCTACAGGAATTTCATAAGCTCATACACCTTTCCAATGTCTCTATTTGTAATATCTCCATCAATTTCTCCATGATGTTGCAAAATAGATTCCAACTATCTAAAAGAACCTCTCTTCTATCCATTTTCATCACAAATCTTAACATCGTGCTTCCACCAAAAGTACACTCCAAATATTCAGTCTTAACCCTATTATATGAAATTGTTTAGTCCTTCTTCCTAGACTATATCATCGGTGAATAACATACACCAAGGTATCTAATCCTGAGTGTGACTTGTCAACTTATCCATAATCAAAGTAAAAAGAATGGAATCAAAGTTGAACCTTGTTGCAGACATTGTTGATTTCAAAATAGTCGTTCTTCCTAGACTATATCCTAACAAGATGAAGACCATCTTTCATCTCTTTTATTAGGTTAATGTATAGGATAGATACTTGTCTCTTCTCCAAAACTCTCCATAATATCTCCCTTGAAACAGAATCACGAACCTTTGCTAAATAAATAAAAATCATATGGAGGTTAGTCCTTTTAGCTTTGTAAATCTCCATTATTCTCCTCAGCAAGTTGATGGCTTCAATAGTTGAGAGACTTGGCATGTATCCAAATTAGTTTTCTTTTACTTTGAATACTAGCGTCAACCTTCTTTCGATCACACGTTCCAAAATTTTCATAGTGTGACTCATCAGCTTGATATCTATGTAATTTGAAAAATATTAAATGTCTCCTTTTGTCTTATAAAGAGGCACCATGATGCTTCTCCTCCATTCTTCAGGTATTTTCTTGCTTCGAAAAATAACATTGAATTAATTTGTACGACAAGTCAAATCATGCTCACCTACAACTTTCCAAACTTCTACAGGAATTTCATAAGCTCATACACCTTTCCAATGTCTCTATTTGTAATATCTCCATCAATTTCTCCATGATGTTGCAAAATAGATTCCAACTATCTAAAAGAACCTCTCTTCTATCCATTTTCATCACAAATCTTAACATCGTGCTTCCACCAAAAGTACACTCCAAATATTCAGTCTTAACCCTATTATATGAAATTGTTTAGTCTCCAAAGCATATCTCTATACCTCAAGCTTATCATTCACTCCATCTCTAGTATCATCAATCAACACAATATCATCGGTGAATAACATACACCAAGGTATATACTCCTGAATGTGACTTGTCAACTCGTCCATAATCAAAGTAAAAAGGAATGGAATCGAAGTTGAACCATGTTGCTGATCATTTTTTATTTCAAAATAGGCATTCTTCCTAGACTATATGCTTACACAATATGAAGACCATCTTACATATCTTTTATGAGGTTAATGTATAGGATAGGTACTTGTCTCTTCTCCAAAACTCTCCATAATGTCTCCCGTGAGACAGAATCATGAACTTTTGCTAAATCAAAAAAAAACTCATGTGGAGATTCTTCCGTTTAGCTTTTTAAATCTCCATTATTCTCCTCAGCAAGTTGATGGCTTCAAACTTGGCATGTATCCGAATTGGTTTTCTTTTACTTTGAAAACTAGCCTCTACCTTCTTTCCATCACACGTTCAAAAATTTTCATAGTGTGACTCATCAGCTTGATACCTATGTAATTTGAACAATATTAAATGTCTCCTTTGTTCTTATAAAGAGGCACCATGATGCTTCTCCTCCATTCTTCATGTATTTTCTTACTTCTTAAAATACCATTTAATAAATTTGTAAGACAAGTCAAACCATGCTCACCTACAACTTTCCAAACTTCTACAGGAATTTCATCACCTCCTACACCTTTCTCATGTCTCATAACCTTCAAAACCTTCTCTACTTTCTTCCTTTGTATTCGTCTATAGCATGCGCGATTCAAGTAACTTTTACTACTAGGTAGATTTCCTAAAGTGATCTCTCTATTTCTTTCCCCAATGAAAAGCTTATGGAAGTATTGCTTTCACCTAGTCTCTATTCCCTTCTGAGTAACAAGCACGTGACCTTCCTCATCCTTAATACATCTCACTTGAGAAAGATCTTTGGTCTTTCTTTCTCTTACTTTAACTAGCCTGAGTATATCCTTCTGACCCTCCTTAGAATCGAGATTTTTATACAAAACTTCATAAGCCTTTGACTTAGCTTCGCTTACCGCCTTCTTTGCTTCCTTTTTAGCTATTTTGCAGTTTGTGACAGTTTCATATGCTCTATCCTTATACAGAGGTTTAAAGAAAACTCTTTTAATTTTGAGCTCTCTTGCACTCCTCCACTCCACCATTAATCCTCCTTTTGGTCTGGATCTCCTCGCTTTGACTCGCCCATCATCTCTTTAGCTACCCTTAGGATACAAGATGTTACCGCCTCCCACATCTTATAGCACTTCCATCACAATCCCAAGATATGTCTTCCAAAACCTTCTCTCTGAAGTTTGATTGCTTCAATTGAAGATTCTACTATCTAATTCTAGTGTTCTTGGAAACTCTCCTTTTCCTTACTTACCCTTTTATTTTCACATCCATGATTAACAAATGATGTTGGGTGATCAGGCTCTCTCCTCGGATTACTTTAACGTCTTTGCAACACAACCGATCTCTTCTTCTCAATGAAAAGTAGTTTATATTTGTTCTAGTCGAGCTACTCTTATAAGTAATTAAAATCTCCTCCCTCTTATTGAAGAGTGTATTTGTAATGAAAAGATCATAAGCTGTTATAAAATCCAGAAAGACTTTTCCCTCTTCATTTCTATCCTTGAAGTCATGTCCTCCATGAACTAGCATGCCTTGAAGCATCCTTTGCCACATGTCCGTTAAGATCTCCACTTAGACAAATCATCTCTTTGAGGGATTCCTTGCATATCTTATCCAAATCTTCCAAAAAGCTTGTTTAATCCTATCATCTAAACCAATTTGTGGTGCATAAACTGAGATGATATTCGGAATTTCTTCTTTGAGAACAACTTTTAGAAATATAATCCGATCCCCATATCTTTGCACCTCAACCACACAATCCTTCAAATCCTTATGAACAACCACTCCAATACTATTTCTGCCCTTATCTTTACGTGAATACCAAAGTTAAAAGCATGCCTTCTCGATCTCCCTTGCTTTCTCTCCCTGAAGCCATCTCTTCTACGATTTACATAATTAGTTGTAAGGAATAAGGATAAGTATGAACAACTAATTGTAATTTATGAGTATTACCTTTTTCTTGTTTGATCTTTTTTAACATAAGTATACAATGTTATACAAATCAGTGATGGCATGTCTGGAGAAATCTCAAAATCTTTACAGCATAAGGAGTTTGATTCTACCAAATATAAGAGACTTCTGCCTTGCTAAAATGCAAGATAAATAAATTCTTAGATGCTCCTGATTGTTTATGAATAAATATGAGACAAGGACCTTCCACCTCCAAAGGCATATGCATCATTGAATGAGTATTTTTAAAAGAGTAGGAGTAAAACCATGATATCTCGGCATGTAAAAAGCATGGTTGGATGTTTATACTCTGAGTTTTTGATGCAATTAAAACATTTCTACTAGACATACTACTGCTGGTAATATCCATGAAGTGCCAATTTATAAGGTAAGCATCCTTGGAAGTGATCTCACCCAATAAAACATCCCTTGATGGAATGCTCACCACTTTTGACGACTCTCCCATAAAATCACTGCCATGTGTTAGTTTGATTGATTTTATCTTAGAATCAACATTCACGTCCATGTATGTTATTCGACTTCAAATCTCAATTTTCCTAAAAAGGAAAAATTTTGAAACTGGATATATAAAATTAAATTGGCTAGAGGATCCTCACCTTGAGCTAGGAAGGGATGTTGGTCTTATACCCACTTGCAAATACCACATAGTCGAATCTCATCTCTGTTCCATCAACAAATCTTGCTCTGTTGCTTGTGAGAGACCCAACTTATGGTACCATATGTCATTTGAAAAAATAAAGAGAAACCATGTGAGCCGAACACAAACACTCTAAAATTTACCGTTTGTTCAGGCAAGAATAGATCTTAAGTAATCACATACTTGCATGATTGTCAGAGCCACAATTTTCTGTTATGTTGATCCTAGTTGTATGGTATTTTATTTTCTTTTTTTTTGAAATTACATTATAATTGCTGTAATTATCATATTGGATACCCAAACCATTCCTAAATGAGAGATATGATTTTAAACAACTAATCAAGAGGAGCATGTGATTGATTTACTCTGTTGAATTATATCGCATCTATAGGAATGATATAATATTGCTAATGTAGGAAAATAAAATGCGGAAGCGGAATCGAAAATAAAGATAGAACAATAAGAACAAAGATTTTAACGTGGAACCCTACTCCAGAGGGAGCGGGATGAAACCACGGGAGAAGCCCCTGAACTGGGCATTTCTTCTATTGAAGTTCTCAATGAGTACAGGGGGTGTGGGGCTCCTTATATAGCCCCACGGACAGACCCAATAGTGACCGCTCCCCCATGTGGTACTAAACACATGGGTGGACTCTTTTCTTTTCCAACACTCCCCCTCAAGTTGGTAGCTGGGACAGCTGCAACTTGCAACAATAAAGAAAAATATACATCATTACATCTTCACTTGAAATCACCACAATAAATGTATGTATCCGCAACTGGTATACAAACCCGCTTGCTGACGGGTATATCAGGTCACCGGAACGTATCTCTGTCGTGCCTGGAAGGTCACCGGACTGTCTCTGTCGTGCCTGCATGGTCACTGGATCTCTGTCTCAGTCGCGCCTGCGGGTCACCGGACTTTGTCTCTATCGTGCCTTGAAGAAAATAAATCCAGTGCAGAGTCGATGTCGAGGATAGAGACACCACGACGAAGATCGATGCACAGTGAAGATGGCTTGATATTCTTTAAAATCTGGAGTGTTTGGTCTGTCAGTTAATGATGTAGGATGCATATGGCTTTTACTCCCCCTTTCTCCCAAACTTGAGAGAATAATGAAAATAATGGACAAGTTGGGAGAAGCAAACATGAATCACATTTTTTATGCGTACTACTTTTTTTGTTGTACGCGACTTTTTTTTCTTTTTTTTCGATTTTTTTATACGTATGGCTTTTTCTTGTGCACATCTCTTTTCTCTTTTTTTTTTCCTTTTTTTAACTAACAAGTCCTCTCTTTTTTTTGTTGGGCCTCTAATAACAAAGTCCCCCCCCCCATTTTTTTAGCCTCCACTGAATTCACCTCTTTTTTTTAACAATACACGGCCCAAAATAGCCCCTTCCTTTTTTTTATTAGCCCACTTGGGCCTAAGAGATGACTCATTTTTTTCACGTTTTTTTTCACACGGCACAGAGGGCCCAAAAATGGCATTTCTTTTTTTTAAACAGGGTGGAGCCCTAGGGTTTCCAACCATTTTCACGAAGAGCCCCCCTCCCCCCCCCCCCCCCCCGATGGGGGTTTCACGCCGCCAGGATCTTCAGGACACGCGCGGGTCTCGCGGGGCTGAAGGAGAGGCCTCCGACTGGATCTGAGAACGTCGGCACTGCTGGGGGGATTCAGCCGCGTGTGAAGGCGGCGGCGCAGAGGATTTGCGCAACCAGCGCGACCATCGCGCGATGACTTGCAGAGTCGAATCTACGCCTGGTGGTGCTGCTGCGTGAGGGGATATGGCCTTGCACCGCCTGGAGAGTGGAGGGACCTCCATGTAGGGGTATTCATCGTTTGGCGTCGCCTGCTGGAGGTTGGGGTTGTGCGAGTCTGGAAGGATTTGGAACGCTGCCGCCTGGGCGCCGATTGGTGGGAGGAGGAACGCCTGGGATCGCCTGGGCTCGCGTAAGGGTGCCACCTGCTGGAGGTTGACGGCACGGGCCCTGAAGAGAGGAGCTGTGCCGCTGTGCAAGGAGGGGGCCATCTGGAGTTTTGGCTCCTAGGGTTCTGGATAACTGAAAGGAGGGACGTGTGCGGGAATTCTTGCGTAGCGAGGAGGGGGCTGGCCATGTGCGGGGGCTGCGATGGTAGCCCGGAACTGGACGGCCCTTTCACGCGTGGAAAGGGCTCAAATCTGTTGGAGATGACATACGATGCAGGAATAGAAACCCTTGACGTATAAACGATGATGCCAAATATTTTTGGGGTTTCAAGAAAACCCGAACTTGAACATGATCTTAACAAATCCTCACAAATAAACAATGAATCAAATCTCGAATATAAAATCGAATCTTCGAAAATGAATCTGCGAGAATCGAACCCGCTCTGATACCATGTAGGAAAATAGAATGCGGAAGCAGAATCGGAAATAAAGATAGAACAATAAGAACAAAGATTTTAACGTGGAACCCTACTCCAGAGGGAGCGGGATGAAACCACGGGAGAAGCTCCTGAACTGGGCATTTCTTCTATTGAAGTTCTCAATGAGTACAGGGGGTGTGGGCTCCTTATATAGCCCCACAGACAGACCCAATAGTGACCGCTCCCCCATGTGGTACTAAACACATGGGTGGACTCTTTTCTTTTCCAACAGCTAATTTTGGGTGATCTGGATTTTCTATTTGGCATTCACTGACGCAAACAATTCCCTCTTGTGTAAAGAACGAGTCCACACTCAAGAAGCATTTGTGAGCAGTAGAATTCATTGTATACATTTTGGTGAGGAATGGGTACAGATACAAGGAACTAATTTTGGGTAAACTGGAGGAGATATATCTTGAATTTATAATGAGATGGCCACATTATACATAAACATTTTTTTTGAAAACAACATTAGACTATATATGCTGGACATGGCCACTGTTGCTATTACTTATTGTTCCATGTCAGACCTTGGGAGCAAAAGATGAGCTGGATGGGCGCAAGGAAGATGATGATTATGTGCAAACGAGAGCAACTTTTGTTGTACGTAAGGCCTCCTCCTCTACTTCATGGATCCAATTTTGGATTGACTTGTTGTCAAGCATGTGACACGCCCATTCATGCCGATATACCATTTTTTTCTCTTAAAGATGAACTTTTACATAGGCTAATATACACAGTCTTATAAAAATATGTATGGTCACTGATAGTAATTTGGTTAGGTTTATAAGATTGTGCGGGAGTAATTATTCCATGTAATTTACTTTCAACAAGTTTTTTCATGCAATTGATGATGGTTCGATTACTTACTGTGACATATTACATCACAAAGGTTTTCTATCTCCCTTCAACATGTTCCAAACAACAGTCCTAGATTCTAATTTGAACTAATACAATAGAAGCATTACTGTGAATCTATGATGCAAGTACTGGAGTAAATTGCTACAAATAACTATCAAACATATCCATCTTTATTCAACCAGCTTTCTGTAAGACTCCGTCCATTGCCACCTCCAAAATTCAATTCTCTTCGTCAAGAAAGAATTTCTTCTCTTTTTTGTATCCAATGCACTCCATTATATGTCATGGATCCCCAGAATATCGATATCTAAACGTAGTCTCCAACATAAGACCTTAGTATAGTATGACCGCACCTTAATTCAGCTGGGAACTTCATATCAACAAAGTTTTGATGGTTGATGAACCCCCTTAACCATTTACATCCATCAATCGTTAATCCTTCGAAATTATGAATATAGCTTCCAAAATCCAGTATATACTATCGTACGTACACTCTCAACCGTGCAAGTTTCTTCCATTAACATTTTGAACTTAGCAAATGCCAGACAAGCCCTATCATTCAATCAAAACAGTGTTCATCTGACAAACGCTCTGTGAACCAATCACTTGATTTTTTTTTCGACTCTTGAAAATTGACCCTTTTCCATCTCGACATCTTTCCATTGTATATGCATGGTCTTCCCTAATTAATTTTGTGCTCTCCTCTAAACAGAGCATTTTTTTCATAAATTAGACCAATAATAAGAGAAGAAAAACATGTAGTTAGCTTTGTGTGTGCATTGCAGATTGATATGCATACTTCTCCAACTCTTTTCTCTGTAGGTAATCCTAGTGTTGTTACAACTTAGACTGAGCAAAAGAAAACTCCCTCTCATAGCTCAATATTCCATAGAGAAAAGTGCACTCCGACAGATTTTGGCGAGTGCACTTTTTAGCAAAATAATTGAGGATATGGAGGTGTTATATGAAATGTTCATTAAACAAAAGGCAGTTTTTCAGTGTCTTCAAGTTGTTCATGCCCAAGATTTTCTCCTTACCCTTCTTATAGACGAACTTGGACTTCACATGTCACCAGTGGAGTACCGCAGTACCCTCAAATATCGTCTCATGATTCCATTATTTCCTACTGATGAGATTTGTCCAGTCTGTCGCAAGGCATGCTTGGACAATTTTGGTGATCATACCATTCATTGTAGGGAGCTCCCGGGGTTTAAGTACAGACACGATCTCGTTAGAGACGTTTTATTCGATGTCCTCAAACGGGCAGGTATTGCTGCTAAGAAAGAGACGCCAGTGAACTTTTTAACAGATCCACAGGAGGGAAGATCCACATTTAGACATGCTGATATTTTGATTTTTGGGTGGATAGGCGGAAAACATGCTTGTGTAGATTTGACAGGAGTTTCCCCGATAGTGGGGCTGAAGAGCGGGACCTTCACAGTAGGGCAGGCTGCCCTTAAAGTTTCTTTAGCAAAAGTGGTTAAACATGAGAAAGCCTGCACGGAGAATCAACATGCTTTCATCCCCTTTGGTTTTGACACCTTTGGCTTCCTAGCACCAGAATCTATTGAGCTTTTAAAGATGATCCAAAAAGTGATGAACAATAACGTGATGGTTCCCAGATCTATAGATGTAGTGTTTAGAAGGATTGGCTTTGCAATACAAAAAGGACTAGAGGCGCAGCTTGTTGCCCGCTTGCCGTCTATTTCGATGTAAACCTTTTATGTTATGATTTAAAAATGCACAGAGAAAGGTTAGTTAGAATATGTGAAAACATATGCTAATAGGTGTCAGCTACTACAAATTATCTATGATATAAATTATTTAAGTGGTTAAAAATTACAAAGCTGCACAGAACTTGTGTTTGGTTGAATCCAAATTAAGATATGGAGGTTAACATATATTTTGGTTACATGTCTGGTACTTCCTATCTAGGCTGAATCCAATAAATTTAGGCTTGGAGCTAGTGGTTGGAATCACATTGTTGGAACTTGACGTGATGAACATTAACACCAAGTAGATTCCTATTAAATGCAATGTTTTTCCTGATGTAGAGCAGAGGTTTTAAGCATTTGGTGCACACAATCATGATATAGTTAACTGAGTTTCTTAGAGATCAATTTTGATCTGTGATATGTTGTTGAGGCATAAAGCTTTTCAACTAGTTGCTTTTTGACAACCTAGATCTACTAATATTTTTGGACGTGCACTACTTATAGAATTCACATTTCACTTAGTGGATAACTGAACTTCTTAGAAAAAATAGCAAGCTCGTTAGTAAGAAAATCATCACTCCCAAAGGCATAAATTTTACTAGACTTTATTGGTGCTCTTATGTGTTGCAGAATGCAAACCCGTACCTGAGCCTCAGCATAAAAACCTTTATGGAAGGTTGACTTTTTCATTTGATCCATGGAAACCTGTAGGATTTTTCATTGTATTTTTGGTAATATAATTTTTTTTATATTTTCATATCTATACACAATTAAATGATCTGTTAGTAGTGCAGTGCGCCTAGGGGTTAAACAAGCCGAACTTGAGCGAACCCATCAAGGCTCGGCTCGGTTTGCTTAGCATAATTTCATGCTCTGGTTCGGTTCGAGTCGATAAAATGAAAATTGTAATTAGGTTCGGTTCAGCTCGGGTACGATTCGTAGAGGTTCGGTTCGGCTCATTAAAGGTTCGTTTAAGAATAAATATTGTGCAAACGGTTCTGTTCAAAGGGAATAACCGCAACTGCAATGGTGGATTCTGTAGGATTTCAGGAATAGGGAATAGGGACTTCGGGAGTGGATGACTGGATGGGTTCGAAAAAATAAGTGAATAGCCCTTATGTTAATATAGAACGTATTTTTTCCTTATATACAATATAATATATATGTATATATACTTTTATGTATGTATATGCGTATATAATCGAACTTTTTACGAACCGAACCTGAGCGAACTTATATTTTTCATGTTCGGTTCATTTATTTAATCGAGTTCGAACTCATGTTCAGGTTCGGTTTGTTTATTTTCAAATCGAATCTGAATCGAACTTTTAACGAGCCGAATTTGAGCAAATGCCGAACCTGAGAATTTTCTAACAGCCCTAAGTGTGCCTACCATCCAAAAGACCAGGGTTCAAATCCCTTTTTGTAGGAGATGTATTAGGAAGTTGACAACCATGGTAAAAAATAGTTGAATCTTTCATCATGGATTTGAATAGGAATCCACATAGATGGCCGTACTTATAGTAGGAGAAGGCTTTGTCATTTTTTTTATTTATGTAATACTGAATTTCATAACATATAAGACATGGATGCATATGCGTAACAAACTGTAGAAGGTACAAAAATGGAGTGATCAACTTTTTAGATTGGGCACTTCAAAATGATCGTATATCATTCAGAGTTCGATCTCACAAGTCTAGAATTTTTTGTCCTTGTAAGAACTGTAAGAATGATAGTCATATTTGTGAATAGTTGTTCTCGATCATCTTATATGTAATGGATTCTAGCTAAATTATTTAGTTTCAACAGCTCATGGAGAGGAAATAGAACGAGAATCAGAGCAATCTAATGAGGTTCCCAACAATGATATGCAATTGGACAATGGTTTGGAAATGCTTCGAAATGATGCATGAGTTTTTCAAAACTCAATTAATTCATAGAGTATAGAAGGATCTCGATTTATCTACAATGACCAGTTTATTGAATTGAAGGAATCAAGCTTATATGTCCTGGTCTGAGTAAAATGTCACAATTGAATTTTTTTTTCTTAAAGTTATTTAGAATGAAGGCTATGAATCAGGCAACATAAAAAAATGATATGTATCCATATATTCCTTGATGAGTTTTTGGAATGTTTAAATAAGCTTCCTAGAGATTGGAGAACAAAAAAAAGTCATTCGCCTATTGGGCTTAAAATATGATAAACTGGTGTGCGTACAAATGATTGTAGCCTCTTTTGGAAGGAAAATGTTAATTTACATAGTTGTCCTGAATACTGGTCATCAAGATTTCATGCGGATGCAAATGGAAAAAAAGTCATCCGATGAAGATACTTTGGCATTTTCCATTGATATGTAGGTTACAACAGTTATTTAGCTAAAGTAAAACATCAAAATTGATGAGATGACATATGATGGACAAAAATATAATTTGAACGAGATAATGTGTCATCCTGCAAATAGTGAAGAATGGACGTTTGTTTTTTATTCTCAAAATGTTTGTCTTGGCTTGAGCAATGCTTTTAATCCATTCAATAATATGAATGTTAAATACAGAAAATGGCCAATGATGCTTGTAGTGTATAACTTACCACCATGGTTGTGCTTAAGATCATCTTTAATGATGCTTACATAGCTCATTCCAGGACCAAGCGCACTGTTAAATGCCATATATGTTTATCTTCAACCACTATTTGATGAGTTAAAGCCATTGTGGACAGTTGGTATTGAGACTTTTGAAGCATCAATGAATGGGAAGTTCAACATGCGTGCAGCCTTGTTATGGACTATAAATGATTTTCCGGTGTATGCAAACTTATCCAATTGGAGCACAACGGGCAGGGTAGCTGTCGTATTTGCATGGATGATACGCATACTACATGGTTGAAAGAGAGCGGGAAATTTTAAGACACCAACATTTTCTGTCAATACAACATAGATGGAGGAAAATGACATTAAATAACAAATTCGATGGTACTTCATGTGGTTCAAGCACTGTTAAGATGCAAGAAGAATGCCTTGGAATTTGGAAAGCTCAACAAAAACTTGGGAATATAAGGTTTGGGAAACCTTTCAAGAAAGATGTCAAGAAGATTGTAAAAATACTTGGTGATCAGTATGAGTGGAAAAGAAAGCATTTTCTTCAGGTGGCTGCCATACTGGAACGATCCCAAGATTTGACATTGTCTTAATGTGACGCACATTGAAAAGAATGTAATAGATAACGTTCTTAGTGTTTTAAATTTGACTGGAAATACAAAGGATACAATTAATTCAAGATTGAATCTTCATCAATTGGGTGTGAGAAATGAACTTCACACAGTGCAGTTTTCAAGTAGGAAAAAAATGTTTGCATGTTGTTTTTTACACTTTAAATTCTAGTGAACAACAAAGAATCCTTTCTTTTTTGAAACGCATCAACGTTCCCGATGGCAACTCCTCATGTTTGTCATCATGTGTAAACAAGGTAGAGAAAAAGATAAATGATTTGAATAGTCATGATTATCATATCTACATGCAAGTATTACTTCCTTTAGCCGTGCATGGGATATTAAGTAAACGACTCCTCTAATGGAGATGATTAGATACTTTAAATGTTTATGTGATAAAGTTGGTAATATGCCATAATTAACCAGATGGGAGCATAATATTACCATTACACTATGTAAAATGGAGCAAATATTTCCTCCATCTTTCCTTGATGATATGGACAATCTTACTATTCACTTGGCAACCAGAGTAAGGCTTGCAGGTCCAATACAATATAGATGGATGTTTCCCATTCTACAATATGTAAAGAATTTGAAAAAATATGTTTTTAATAAAAGCTTATCTAGAGGGTTTGATTGTAGAGGGCTACCTATGGGAAGAGTATGTAATTTTTTGTGCAATATATATCGATAGATCAAATAATCTCTTGATCCAATTCTCATAAACTATGGTGGTGAATGTGAGGAAGTTGTTGGTTGACTATCAGCATTCCAGTGGTTGGTAAACCATTGTAAAGGACTATTCAAAGAATTCTTACAGAAGAAAGAGAGGGATTTATCACATCTTCATGTTCTAACACATGTAGAAATGATTGACAATTATATCAAGAAATACAATGAGACAACATGCACTATAAAAATAAATATTAAATTCTAAAATTGGTCTAGAAAATATGTGCAACAATTGAAGACAACAATCTTTGAAAGATGGTCTTCTGATATAGATTTATTATCAATGAAGATAAATATCTTTGTTATGTCTTGATAACCCCAAAATTCCGAGTGACTAAGGCAAAGGCAAAGGAATGGTCGTTGTGACCTCAATCAATCGGATGGGTATATCAAGAAAAATAGACCACTACGAGAAATAAAATCAATCGAAAATGCGAAAGCGGTCTCGCTATGTGATTAACCTGGTATAGCTCCCAGGGTCGAACACAAGGAGCACGGATTGGCCAAAGGCCTACGAAGTAGTCAAAGAATCAGAAAAAGGGAGAAAACATTTTTTAGTGGTTTTTAATGGTTTTTATATTTTTTTTTGGATTTTTAAATGTGAAGGAAATGAAAGAAGCACAAAAACAAGCAAGCTCCAACTAATTATTTAATGTATCCAGAAGTGAGCAAAAATTCGAGAAAAATTGTTTTTATGTTTTTTAAGTTTTTAAGTGTTTTTGGTTAATTTTTGAGATTTTTCCAATGTGTATTTTATTTTCTAAAAATCAAACAGTAAGAAAAAGATAGGGTATTGTCCAGCAGGGCCCAAAACCCAAAGATAAAATATCTAAGGATCTCAGATGGCCCTGGAGGTAATTTTCCTGTATTCTATAGAAAATAAGGAAAATTTGGGCACCAAAATTATTGTTTTTAGATTTTTAGATTATTTAATATGATTTTTATGAGTTTTTAGGTGTTTTTAGATTTTTAGGGTTTTTACTCAATGAAAAATAGCCAAAATTGGCTAGAAAATCAAACAACACACAAAGATCAGTAACTAATTTTTGTAGAATTTTTGGGGGTGTTCTTATATTTTTTTGTGATTTTTCAAGTGAAACAGTGCCAAAAATAGATGTTTTTGAATTTTTTAAAATAGCAAACAAGATCAAAAATGTCCTCAAAAATCTACAAAAATCCTACACCGTGGCAGGAGCCATGTGTCAAATTTTCATTAGATTTGGAGGTGATTTGATATTTTATTCAAAATCCAAAAGGGGGCACTGTGCACAAGGACCAATGTGCAAATACCCGAAAGTCTGGGGCTCAAGGTGCAAAAATCCCAGCAAGTCACGCGCGTGGCGCGTGCCTGGGACACTCAGGTGCCTTTTGGTAATAAAAACCAAGTTTCTGGACTTTTTGGTAACTCGTACCAAAAGTCCAGGGGCTTGGATGCAAAAATCCCACTAAAATCCGCACATGCGCATAAACAACACTCACAGGGGCATAAATGCAATTACTAAAAAGTTATCATTCATTTCAGAACCCAACAGAACTACAGGGAAACAGATGTAAATAGCCCAAACAAGCACGTGACGAAGCACGTGGTCTCACATACACAGGGGCATAAACGTAAATAAAAACAAGCACAAGGTCCCAGTTGCAAATTACCCTACGTAAATAAAAGCACGAAAATATTTACAGGACTAGGACTAAAAAGACAAACTAAGAGGGGGCCCTAAGTAATTTACCCCTTTATTTGTCGACGACGGGATGCGCGCCACGTGGAAGATCGGGCGGTCCTGGTGAGCTGGCGCTTTTCTTCGTCTTCCCTTGAGCCGGATCGACGGTGGAGGCGAGGACACGTGGAAGATCGAACGGGGTGGAGCTCGGGTGCCTCTCTCCTCTGCTGCTATCGGTCCAGATGAGCCCCTCCAGGTGATCGACGGTCGCTGCTCCTCGGAAGATGGACGGCTGGGATCAAGACTGGAGCGGAGGAGCCATGGGACGGTGCTGGAGGATGGTGGAAGAACACTCCGCCGGCGAGCTTCGCCGGCCTCGTGCGTGGGCTGTAGTCCTCCTCAGCTGCTCCTGATGATCGGAGAAGACCCGCTGTGATGCCCCGCAGCTGGTGGTAGCCTCCGATGGCCCAGCCGAGCCCGGGAGGGGCTCCGGCGAGGCTGGCGGCGAGCGAGCTCCTGGACTGAAATCGGGAAGCCTCAGATGGCCTCCTCGGTCCCTGCAAAGCAAACCAGAAGCTTCGCGGGTCGAGGGCAAAGTGCCTCGACCCAAAGAAGCGGGGTGACGGTGGCTGGTGGTTCGGTGCGAATGAGCTCCGGCGAGCGGTAGGTGGTGGAGCTCGACTCCCAGCTCCGGGGCGAGCTGGGTTGGATGAGTGGGCGTAGAACGTGCGTCGGAGGGTGGCGAAGGTGTGTGGGGGTTCCAATGATCGAGATATTACGCGAGATGGCCGGAATCAGGGGAACACGTCGGAGAGTCGATTTGGGCGAAATCAGAAATTAAACGAAATGGAAGAGCTAATCGACTACCTGGGTGGATCGGAAGACTGTGCTGGAGTGTGGCTAACTCCCGGTCGTCGCCTCGAAGGTCGTCACTGCCTGAGGCTCGAGCTCCAACTAGGTGGCGGAGCACGGCGGCGCACGGCTGCCGGATCGATGGTCGGGCACCCTCCTCCTCGCTGCAACACGGCAGACGGAAGCTGTCACCTTGCTGAATGCAATAGAGGTCACGGGAGTGAAGGTGGAGAGCCAAAGATGGAAAGAAAGTGTGGCGGAGCTCAGCCTTTATATGGTTGCAGGTCCGGGAAGAAGGGCTCGGGTCCGGCTCGAGTGAGCACGGATCCCTAGGATCGATGTCGGGCGAGATTCCCGGGTACCTGGGGGGTGATTAGGACCCTGGGTTAGGCTAAATGGGGATCGGATCTGGTGGGGATAATTAAAAGAAGTCGGGTCCAAAAGCAGATCCGCGACTCTGTGGTCCAGGGGGAGGTGTTGACCGGGGGTCAACAATCCCCCGTGGACCAATCAGAGCCCGCCAAGGCTTATATTTTTATTTGATTTTTTTGGGGCCTTAAATGGCCGAATTTTCAAAAACTTAAAACATAAAAAATATTTGTTTTAATTTTTTCTATTTTTTTGTGATTTTTAATTAATTTTTGGAAAAAAAAATATATACATAGTAGCTATACATAGGTATATATACACTATATTGATTTTTGATTTTTGATTTTTAATTAGTTATTTATATACATTTTTATTCCTATTTTATATTTTATTTATTTATAGGATAAAATGAGGAATAAAAGGCTATTTTTATTTTATTTTTATTATTTAGATATATAGGTGAAATAATTATTTATGTATAACTATATACATGGTGTATGTACAAGATATTTTTGTATTTTTAATTTTGTAATTTTTATTTGATTTTGTTTTGTTTCTTTTTATTTATTTTATGTACAATATGTAACATAGGATATTTACAAAAAGTTTTAGAACTAAATACATCTATTTACAAGGTTAGATAAATAAGGGGGGTGGTTTATGTACATGGTGAAAGGTGTTTTTGAGTTTTTCTATATTTTAAATTTTTATTTTGTTTTTAATAGTGTATAAATATGTACAAATATTTACAACATATTTTTGGTTGAGGAAAATATAATTTATTTATTTACATAGGTATTTACACATGAGCACCTATCTCCCTCTACTTGGCTTTTTATGCGGTCAGGCCCATGCTGAGCCCTCCCTTGGGTTAGATTGCTCAATATTTATTCTAAATATTTCCCTCTTTTTCTTTTTACTCTTTATTTTTTTATTTTTGCACAAAAACATGCTAATTACATATTTTTACAAGATGCATGCTTTTGTGAATTATTCCTATTTACACATATCTACATGCATTTGCATAGGTTTTTGTAGCTAAAATATAAGAATAAAGAGTGATGAATGGGTATTCATCACCCCCCTATACTATACTTTGCTAGTCCCTTAGCAAACACTTATTTGAAAAAGAAGTGAAAAAGAAAGAAAAAGAAAAAGAAAAAGAGGATGTACATGGATCAAGGTTGAGTTATTAAACTTGCCTGGAATTAAATTGAAATATGGAGCTTGATCAGATCTTTGGATTATTAATGTGTCGGAACCTTATTTGGACTTAAGCTTAAAACTCAACAGCCTCTAAGTTCCACCAATCTATGGGCAAGACTCCTCAATAAACCAGATCAGAACAAGTCTACATACACAAACTCTAATGACCATGAGTCTTTCCAAGCAGTGTAAGTGATATGTGGCTCCCCACCTCAGAAGTAACAAAGAAACAACCTCCCTCAACCTGGTAACTCTAATGCCTCGGTCTAGCAACTCTTTCCTCGAGAAGCGGGGTATTCCCTTCTAAGTTCGAGTGCAACCGGCTCAAGAAGAGGGGGTAGAAGTATAGAGTTTTGGAAGCCTAGCCAGTGTAGCTAAGTCTCCCGCTGCAAGCTCCATGAGATGTAACATTGATACCATAAGCTTTTGCTTTATTTGACTATGTACACTCCGGTGGGGTTATTAAATTTTCAATCCGACCCACCACTTTTTTGGAGTTCTTTTTGCATTTTTGCATATTTTTTTTTCAAGGACTTCTGTACAGCATATCTACATGGTGCAGCATATAAGAAATTTCCCCTTGAGCCAGTAGACTATCCCTCTTTTGAAGCTTTATTGCAACCCACGGCTTCTGTCTTTAGTCTTCATCACCACTAGACCAAGTTGAGGTGCACTTCCTTCACTAGAAGAAGAAGAGAGGTTCCGCCTAGAAGTACTACCCTCATATGCTACCCCAAGCCAAAGGAAACTGCCTCCTCACCACCTCATCCGTGGAGAGCCATGTGTAAGTGCAGGTGCAAGTCAAGTCATTGTCTCTAAGAGTCATGCGTGTGTTGTTAAGTGCTCTACTTAGGCTCATCAAGATGACATATACTCATAGCCTAGTGGACTCAAAGAATTAAGTCCTTATGGACCTGAAAAGCCTTAAACCTAAATCCTATAAGGTTCCTCTTGGCGTTAAGTGGATTAAGATCTTATTCAAGCTCCATTTCTCAATTTAATTCCAGGCTTAGTTTAAATGTCAACTCTCATCCAGGAAAAACTATATACATATATGTACACAAGATGCTATTTACAAATATTTTACAATCATGCGAAATTTTTGAAAAATGTTTTGAAATCATGAATGATGCATGATGTGCAAGTTTTTGCAAAAAGATATTTACAAACATTTACACAAGATTTTTGCAAACTTTTGATTTTCAAAACATTTTGGAAAAATTTTGTACTATATACATAATTTTGATACAAAAATATTTACACAAAATTTACACAAAATATTTTTGAAATCATTTTTACAGAAATACTTTGTACACTAGCTATGTATGTGCAAGATAAAAGAGGTTTATGAAAAATTTTTAAATTTTTGTGATTTTTAGCCATTTTATTTATTAAAACACTCAGACAAAGTACGAGTTATGGCTAAAGTATATATGAAATATATACACACCCCCCCTATACTTAGCTCGAGCGATGTCCTCAGAGTGATCAAGAGCGATGAAGAAGACATAACTCGTGCTTAGTAAAAGGGAAGTGAAAAGGAATGGATAAGTACAGGAACGAATAAATGAATAGAATGAGAGGAACTCGGTGGTCTCCCCCTATACTTAGGATTAACTAATCCTAAGTATAGCAAGCTGTACATGAAGGGAAAGCCGAGTGAAGAAGATACAGAATCTGCCCCCCCTATACTTAGGGTAAAATATCCCTAAGTATAGGCAGCAAAACAGGGGCAGAAAGAATGAAAAGACTACCCGCAGGTCCTACATCCCCCCTATACGTAGGGTAAAGTACACCCTAAGTATAGCATAATCATAAGATGAGGAAAGGGATGTGGGACTAAAGAATAGAATGATATGGACAACTGGATCTATACAGGCGGAGGAATAGTGAACATCAGGCGTGAGATGCAAAAGATGTGAGTCAAAAGACCACATCTCACGCAAAATGAATAGGGGCACAAATAATAACGTCCCGCGGCTCATGATCTAGATATGGCTTGAGCCGCTGGCCGTTCACTCGAAAGGTGCTCTCAGAAGACAACTCGGATATATCAATACTACCATTGTCGTGCACCTTTCTGACGAGAAAAGGTCCCTTCCATTTGCTCTGTAGCTTCCCTGGAAATAACCTAAGCCTCGCATCAAACAGCCATACTCTCTGTCCAATCTCAAAATGCTTGTGGCTGATATGAGAATCATGCCACTCCTTGACTTTCTCCTTATAATGTAGGCTGCTTGAGAAAGCCGCATCTCTAATCTCCTCCAGGGCAGCTAACTCTGCCCTCCTCTGGTCTCCGATACCATCTGGATCCATAAGAATATCTGTGACTGCCCAAAGTGACTTGTGCCTCAGCTCAACAGGTAGATGGCATGGCTTGCCATAAACGAGGCAAAAGGGAGATGTGCCCAATGGAGTCTTGAAAGACGTCCGATATGCCCACAAGACCGAGTCCAAAAGCTGTGACCAATTCTTTCGGTCAGGGCGGATGACTTTCTGCAAAATATTCTTGATCTCCCTATTCGACACCTCAGCTAGACCATTCGTCTGTGGATGGTAAGGTGTAGCAACACGATGATCTATGCCGAACTCGCTAGCAAGTGCCTTCACCTGGTCGTTGATAAAATGAGACCCCCCATCAGAAATAAGAACTCGTGGAACCCCGAACCGCGTGATGATATGCTTCCTCAAAAATCTGCAAACAGTCCTCGCATCAGCGGCTCGGGCGGGGATAGCCTCAACCCAACGACTAACATAATCTACGGCCAACAGAATGTACTCAAATCCCTGACTCTTAGGGAATGGACCCATGAAATCGATGCCCCATGCGTCAAAAACCTCACAGAAGTGAATGGGCTGCATCGGCATCATATCACGCTGTCCACAAGTGCCCATCCTCTGACAGTCAGTACACCTCTTCACGAACTCATCAGAGTCCTTGAAGAGGGTAGGCCACCACAAGCCGGATTGGAGCACTTTCTGTGCCGTTCTCCTCCCAGAATGATGTCCTCCTGCCTCAAGCTTGTGGCAGTAAGTGAGGACGCTATGGTGTTCCTCCTGAGGAATACACCGACGCCAGACGCTATCCCCTCCTTCGTGGTAAAGGATGGGATCCTCCCAGTGGTAGGACTTGGCCTTCGCAAGGAAGGTCTCAAGCCTCTGCCTGGGCCAATCTTGTGGGACTTTCCCAGCAACGAGAAAGTTCACAATATCGGCATACCACGGGAGTGAGGCGATAGCAAGGATCGCCTCATCTGGGAAGGTATCTCGAATAGGATCAATCTGCTCAGAATCCTCAGGCTGCTCTAATCGGGAAAGATGATCCGCCACCACATTCTTGACTCCAGGCTTATCCTTAATCTCAATATCGAACTCCTGGAGTAGAAGGATCCATCTAGTCAATCTGGCCTTGGCATCCTTCTTTGCCATGAGGTACCTGATGGCGGTATGATCTGTAAACAAAGTCACTCTAGATCCAATGATATATGATCTGAACTTATCTAGGGCAAACACTACTGCTAGCATCTCCTTCTCTGTGACCGTATAATTCCGTTGGGCGGAATCCAATGTGCGGCTAGCATAGTGTATGGCAAATGGCACTCCATCCCTCCTCTGTCCCAGCACTGCCCCCACGGCAAAATCGGAGGCGTCCGTCATGATCTCGAATGGGAGAGACCAATCAGGTGGCTGGAGGACAGGAGCCTCAATAACATGCTGCTGGAGAGTCGCAAAGGACGAGAGACACTTGTCATCGACAAGGAACTCGGTGTCTTTCGTCAAGAGGTCAGTCAACGGTCGGGCAATCTTGCTGAAATCCTGAATGAACCTCCTATAAAATCCAACGTGCCCCAAGAATGACCGTAACTGCCTCAAATTGGACGGCGGTGTGAGTTTTCTAATGACATCAACCTTGGCCGGATCAACCTCCATGCCCCTGTTGGAGATGATGTGGCCAAGCACCGTCCCTTGAGTCACCATGAAGTGGCTCTTTTCCCAAGATAACACCAAATGGAACTCGATACATCGCTGGAGTACCCGGTCTAGGCAGTCAAGACAAGAATCGAATCCGTCACCGTAGACCGAGAAATCGTCCATGAAGACCTCCAAACACTCCCCTACCATGTCCGAAAAGATCGACAGCATGCACCTCTGAAAAGTCGCAGGGGCATTGCATAGCCCAAATGGCATGCGTCGAAAAGCATATGTGCCGAAGGGACAGGTAAAGGTGGTCTTCTCCTGATCCTCAGGAGCGATGGCCACCTGGTTGTAGCCCGAGTACCCATCCAGGAAACAATAATGGCTCTTCCCTGCCAGTCTCTCAATGATCTGGTCAATAAAAGGTAGGGGGAAATGGTCCTTCTTGGTGGCCTGGTTGAGTCTCCTGTAGTCAACACAGACCCTCCAAGAAGTGGGTACTCGTGTAGCGATCTCCTCTCCCGACTCACTGATCACAGTCGTGATGCCCGTCTTCATGGGCACCACATGCAAGGGGCTGACCCACTTGGAGTCGGAAATGGGATAAATAAAATCTGCGCTCCACCATTTGGATATTTCCTTCATCACGACCTCTCTCAGGTTGGGGTTCAGTCGCCGCTGGAACTCACGCGACGGCTTCGCCCCCTCCTCAAGATAGATATGGTGGGAGCACACTGCTGGACTAATCCCATGGAGATCCGCTACGCTCCATCCGATCGCCTTGCGGTTCTTTTCAAGAACCCCCATCAGACGGGATTCTTGCTCTCCAGTCAACTCGGCTGAGATGATGACTGGGTACATCTCTGGATCGCCCGCAAGGAATCGATACTTCAGCGAAGTAGGGAGCGACTTTCGCTCTGGAATGCTGGGTGCTGGCAAATCTGGCTGCGGAAGAAAATGAGTGAAAGCTGCTAAATCGGCCAAATCTGCCTGGGAAAGTGAAAGCGTCCTCTCGCAAACTGAATCGGGAGAAGGCTGCTCAACTGCACTGTCTCTGCTCGGCTCTGCGTCTACCTCCTCCTCATCTCTAGGCTCAGATGGACTCAAGTCTGGCATCTGATCATAGCAATCGGCCCAATCAGACTCTGAATCCGAGGGATCTGTATCATCCGCGGTGGCATCAGTACCACCGAACAACAAGGTGGCCTCAGCACCACCATCACTGAACATCGTGTCGCGATCGAGGACCGGCTCTGCTGCCTCTATGGTATCCTGAACCAGGTCTGTGCTCTCCAGACTCTCCTCTGCTATCGTCTCTGCATCAGCTGTATCTGAAAGTGAGAGGGTGGTCTGTGTCTCAAGATCTGCCCAAGCTGCCTCATCATCTGTGATCACAAAATCACAGTCCTGGTGGATGTCTGGCTCTGCGTCTGTCAGCTGCTCTGTATCGGTACTCGCATCTGAGTTGGCTCTGAGTCTGGCTCTGTAATCCTCGACCGTCTCTATTTGTATACTTTCGCCCTCGACGCGAAAGTACACCTTCCCGCTATCATGATCAGTCACCGCCTTGGCTGTGGCCAAGAACGGACGACCCAGGATGATGGGGGTATCGGTCACTGACTCAGGGATCTCCATGTCCAACACTACGAAGTCCACGGGGAATTTCAGGCCCTGAATCGTGACGATAACGTCTCGTAATAACCCCTTCGGCCTCTTGACAGATCGATCAGCGAACTGAAGGACTGTCCTGCTCTGTCGAAGAGTGCCCAACTCGAAGCGGTCGAGAAGGGCTGCCGGAAGAAGGTTGATCGACGATCCGCTATCTAGAAGAGTACGGTCGAACCTCTGCTCACTAATCTGGCAGCTGACATACGGGGCCCCTGAGTCTGGCCTCTTGGCTGGCAGTCGGTTCTGGATCGCGAAGCACGTGGCTTTCGTCAGCACATGTATCTCTGAAATGTGGTTCCTCCTCCTCCTCCTGACTGTAGTCCTCTCTCTTAACGAACGCTGGAGCAGGGGGATGTGCTGCAAAGCCTCCTGGAGGGTCAGCTGGATGTGGAATCGATCAATCATGCTCTGGCTGAACTCCTCAAGCTCTCTCTTTTTGGGATTTTCTGTTTTCTTCCCCTTCCCCATCTGAAGGGCTCTAGGGAAGGGGATCACTGGGTCCTTCTCAGATGAAGGACTAGGAAAAGGTCTAAGCGGTTCAAGCACCGGATCCACACATACATCATGCACCACAGTGGGACCAGAAGAAAGTAAACCTTTTCCTTTATTCATAACAGAGTTCTGAGATACATGAGTGTGAGGAAAAACAACATCTCTCTCTGTACACACACCGGTGGCCACAGTACCACCACGGGCTGGCTGCTCTGCTGCTGCTGCTGGTGCTAGACGTCTCGCGGCATCAGTACCGCGTGCTGGCTCGGCTGGACGGGTGGCGTCAGTACCACCTCCTCGAACTGGTGAAGCGGCGGCCTCAGTACCGCCGGTGGAATCAGCATCCTTGGTGGCCTCAGTACCACCGTCATCATCTGGAGCGGCCTCAGTACCGCTCTCCTCCTCCTCATGTGGCGCCTCTGGAATGTCCTCGTGGTGAAGCTCAGATGAGGTGCCGCCGCCTGCTGGGGTCCTACCGCTCCTAAGTGTGACAAAATCAGCATCGAAAAGATCCGAAGATGTATCATCAAATGGGTCACTAGGAGTGGCTAACTCAGTATGTACTACCTGCTCAGATTTCCTCTTGAGGCTGTTCGGATTGGGCTCTATCTGGGCTGGTATGGCGGCCTTCCCTCTCACCAGGTCCCGCATCTCCTGGTGGAACTCATCCATCTCCCGTCTGAATGTGGCCTGCTGGTCCGTGAGGAGGCGGGCGATGTCATCCAAAGCGGGGCTCTCGTGGGAGCCCGACGGGTGGCCTCTCTGTGGGTGAGGCTGCTGGATCTGCTGCTGCTGGTGCTGGTAAGCGGGGTAGGTAGGAGGGTGCTGCTGGTATCCCTGATGAGCCTGTTGCTCACGTCTCCAAGACTGTCCCTGCTGCTGATAGGGACGAGGACCGTAGGATGGCTGCTGCTGATATGTTGGGGACTGCTGCTGAGGCTGGTGCTGGTCTCTCTGTTGGGAGTACTGCCCTCCCTGTCCTGACGGCTGCGGCTGGGGCTGGGCACCACCGCTCCCCCACCTGAATCCGGGATGGTCTCGTCGGATCCCAGGCTGGGGGCGGTCATACCAAATCCCGTTGACATCCATCAACGGCTCTGCATCGAAGGGGTCTGGCGGCAGTACTGCCAGAGGCTGATCCGGCTGGTACGGCACCATCTGCATCTCTGGAGATGGTGGTAACTGGTAAGTGGGCTGCGGCTGCTGGTACGGCTCCGCCTGTACAAGGTGAACCTGTCTAGGCTGATGTGAAGAGCTGGAGCGCTGGGATGAGCTGCTGCTGCCGCCGGTATCGCCTCGCGACAGAAGACGGGGCTGTGAAGCCGTCTGTGTCTCCTGAAGACACATGAGCTGGGTCTTTATGTCGCTCAGAACCTGTGCCATCTGCTCCATCTGCGTGATACTCTGGCACTGCTTCTTCTCTATCAGCTCCATACGGTCCAACTTCTCGCTAATGATACCCATGTCCGCAGCGGACGACTCTGCCTGTGCTGCTGCGACTGCGGACGAACTGGATGGACCTGCATCGACCTGTGCTATCCGCTGGTACTGCACTGGTCCTGGCTGTTGTGGCTGGGGTCTCTGAGAGTACAACCGGGTCTGAGACATCACCATGTAGTTCTCTGACATCTCCTCATAAATAGCCCAGACCTGGTCGTGGTCCTTGGCGAAGTAGGACCCGCCGCAAGAAGCGTTCACCAGGCCCTGAAGCTCTGGCGTCAACCCGCTGAAAAAATTCTGAACTAGGTTCGGCTTGGATATGTCATGGTGCGGGCATCTGTCTAAGAGCTCTCGAAACCTCTCCCAAGCCTCGTGGAACTGCTCATTGGGGAACATGGAGAAGTTGCTGATCAAGGCCCTCGCTGCATTCGTCCGCCCGAGTGGATAGTACTTTTTCAAGTACTCGGTGCGGAGCTGATCCCAGGTATAGACAAACTTCCCTAAATGCTTCAGCCAGTTGGCTGCTCTATCTGCCAGTGAAAACGGGAAGGCTATCATCCTGATCGTGTCCTGGTCCACGTGGCGATCGTGGACAGTGCTGCAGATCATCAGAAACTCCTGGAGGTGGAGGTGGGGCTCCTCAGTGGCTAGCCCGTGGAAGCGGGGCAGTAACTGCAAGGTGTTCGGGGGGAACTTGAAGTCCCCCACGATAGCTGGCACTACCACCCAATGATGCATCAGAGTAGATCCGGGGTTGTGCAACGCCCGCATCGGCTGTGGTGGTCCTCCCGCAGCGGCGGCTGCCGCTGCTGCTGCTGCGGCTACTGCGGCTGCTGCCTCTGCATCTAGCATCTCCTCAGGCTCGCTCTGCTCTGAACCTCGCTCTGCTCTGAGCCTCTCCAACTCTCTCCTCATCTCTATCATGAATGCTCCCTGATCGCGGAGCTGCTGCTGAACCGTCTCAAGTGATGCGATCAGGGTGGAGTTGATCGCCCCCTGGTCAAATACAACATGATGGTCTCCCCGTGGACCTCTGGGGGAATCGTCTGCTCTGGCGGCCATAACGACGTCTGCAAAATCAAATGAGCCCAACTCAGGTGCTGTCAAATCTGATAATCTCTCCTCGGGCTCATGTCTCTCAATACCAGAAGAAAGGGGGTCGAGGGGGAACATGGCGGAATCGTACTCGGGCTCGGAGAGCTGGTCTCGGCTCTCGCGGGCTAACCTAGATGATCGGGTAGACGTGCCCGAAAGCGGTGCAACCAGAGGCTGCCTAAGAGACCGTCTACCCATCATCTTGATCTGGGCGAGTAAGGCGGATGAGATCTGGAATCAAATATGATCAAAAACAAACCCCCAGTTCACCAACGCGCGCGAGCTGAAGACCGTGAAAGTTCGGTCAAATTATCTTGTCTATTTTATTTTGGTGAACACACAAAGTATCAGAGCGCTTACGTGACCTGTTAGGATATCCGATGCTATCCCAACCGACTAGCCCGCATAGAAGAGTCGGTAATCAGTCGGGTCTAGCACCGGGAGGCTCTACCTAGGGTGCGGGTCACTCTCTCGCGCATCCAAACAAGACAATGAGGGGGTTGCTCTCCCCAAGACAAAATTTTTAGGGTGAGCGGTTTTTAAGATCAAGTATGATTAGCAGTCCCGGTTTTATTGTTTTTCTTTTTAATATTTTTCAAAGCAAACAAAGGGCCTAACGAATTTTTCGGTTCTCCTGATTATTAAGTCCGAAAACAGGGGGAGAAGACGAAAAAGCCGATGCGCGATGAAATCAATGATGAATGCAAAGTAAGAAAGGCGTACCTGACTCCAGCACTCTACATGCAAAATGATCCGCGCAGAATTTAAAGACAGGAAATAAACTACCTAAATGATGCAAGCGGGAAAAAACCGAGTCCTAGATGAGCAACTTCTAGCGCAGAACCGTCTAACTCAGTCACTCGCCCTCGATCCAAAGAGTCCGGTCTTGGCTCACCCCTCCTCTTCTCGACAGGTCGAGTTCAGGAGTAGCGCTTGTGGGGCGGGCTCGCGGCGCGTAGGCTCTCAGGAAAGTGACTAAGTTATTTTTATTATTTATTATTAGCAGGTCCAATTAACGATCTATAGGAACAGATAATCAATTAAGTGTGTGGATCCTACTATTACGGCACAAGCACCAGAAAATCCTACAGCTAGGGGCTCGATCAAAAAGCCGCGTAAACACCGGAAAGGCAGTAAAAAATAGAAGAAAGACGCGAAAAACCGCGAAAAACCGCTAAAGTCCTAAAGGGTCCCCCGAGCACACCGGTGCTCGGCGAAACAGACCCGAGAGTGTCCAAGCAGTCCAAGGTCCTGTATTATTACAACAATAATAAAATAATATCCTAAGCTACCTCACCCACTCAACTCTCTCTCTCGCTCTCTCCTGCGGCTTCGTGAAGAAGGAAGCCGCCTCCGCGTCGCTCGGGTGCTCCGACGCTCCTAGGAATGCCGCCCTCGCTCCTCGGGCCCTCGCAAGAAAAAGAGAGAAAAGTGGTCAGTCCAACAATTATTATAAAAATATCAGAAAAATATATATATACAAAAATCTGTGCAAAAAGCCGCGAAACTCGAAAAGCCGCGGAAAAATCTAAAAGACTACTAAGCCGTGCTCCCCGACAACGGCGCCATTCTGATAACCCCAAAATTCCGAGTGACTAAGGCAAAGGCAAAGGAATGGTCGTTGTGACCTCAATCAATCGGATGGGTATATCAAGAAAAATAGACCACTACGAGAAATAAAATCAATCGAAAATGCGAAAGCGGTCTCGTTATGTGATGAACCTGGTATAGCTCCCAGGGTCGAACACAAGGAGCACGGATTGGCCAAAGGCCTACGAAGTAGTCAAAGAATCAGAAAAAGGGAGAAAACATTTTTTAGTGGTTTTTAATGGTTTTTATATTTTTTTTTTGGATTTTTAAATGTGAAGGAAATGAAAGAAGCACAAAAACAAGCAAGCTCCAACTAATTATTTAATGTATCCAGAAGTGAGCAAAAATTCGAGAAAAATTGTTTTTATGTTTTTTAAGTTTTTAAGTGTTTTTGGTTAATTTTTGAGATTTTTCCAATGTGTATTTTATTTTCTAAAAATCAAACAGTAAGAAAAAGATAGGGTACTGTCCAGCAGGGCCCAAAACCCAAAGATAAAATATCTAAGGATCTCAGATGGCCTTGGAGGTAATTTTCCTGTATTCTATAGAAATTAAGGAAAATTTGGGCACCAAAATTATTGTTTTTGGATTTTTAGATTATTTAATATGATTTTTATGAGTTTTTAGGTGTTTTTAGATTTTTAGGGTTTTTACTCAATGAAAAATAGCCAAAATTGGCTAGAAAATTAAAAAACACACAAAGATCAGTAACTAATTTTTGTAGAATTTTTGGGGGTGTTTTTATATTTTTTTGTGATTTTTCAAGTGAAACAGTGCCAAAAATAGATGTTTTTGAATTTTTTAAAATAGCAAACAAGATCAAAAATGTCCTCAAAAATCTACAAAAATCCTACACCATGGCAGGAGCCATGTGTCAAATTTTCATTAGATTTGGAGGTGATTTGATATTTTATTCAAAATCCAAAAGGGGGCACTGTGCACAAGGACCAATGTGCAAATACCCGAAAGTCTGGGGCTCAAGGTGCAAAAATCCCAGCAAGTCACACGCGTGGCGCGTGCCTGGGGCACTCAGGTGCCTTTTGGTAATAAAAACCAAGTTTCTGGACTTTTTGGTAACTCGTACCAAAAGTCCAGGGGCTTGGATGCAAAAATCCCACTAAAATCCGCACATGCGCATAAACAACACTCACAGGGGCATAAATGCAATTACTAAAAAGTTATCATTCATTTCAGAACCCAACAGAACTACAGGGAAACAGATGTAAATAGCCCAAACAAGCACGTGACGAAGCACGTGGTCTCACATACACAGGGGCATAAACGTAAATAAAAACAAGCACAAGGTCCCAGTTGCAAATTACCCTACGTAAATAAAAGCACGAAAATATTTACAGGACTAGGACTAAAAAGACAAACTAAGAGGGGGCCCTAAGTAATTTACCCCTTTATTTGTCGACGGTGGGATGCGCGCCACGTGGAAGATCGGGCGGTCCTGGTGAGCTGGCGCTTTTCTTCGTCTGCCCTTGAGCCGGATTGACGGTGGAGGCGAGGACACGTGGAAGATCGAACGGGGTGGAGCTCGGGCGCCTCTCTCCTCTGCTGCTATCGGTCCAGATGAGCCCCTCCAGGTGATCGACGGTCGCTGCTCCTCGGAAGATGGACGGCTGGGATCAAGACTGGAGCGGAGGAGCCATCGGACGGTGCTGGAGGATGGTGGAAGAACACTCCGCCGGCGAGCTTCGCTGGCCTCGTGCGTGGGCTGTAGTCCTCCTCAGCTGCTCCTGATGATCGGAGAAGACCCGCTGTGATGCCCCGCAGCTGGTGGTAGCCTCCGATGGCCCAGCCGAGCCCGGGAGGGGCTCCGGCGAGGCTGGCGGCGAGCGAGCTCCTGGACTGAAATCGGGAAGCCTCAGATGGCCTCCTCAGTCCCTGCAAAGCAAACCAGAAGCTTCGCGGGTCGAGGGCAAAGTGCCTCGACCCAAAGAAGCGGGGTGACGGTGGCTGGTGGGTCGGTGCGAATGAGCTCCGGCGAGCGGTAGGTGGTGGAGCTCGACTCCCAGCTCCGGGGCGAGCTGGGTTGGATGAGTGGGCGTAGAACGTGCGTCGGAGGGTGGCGAAGGTGTGTGGGGGTTCCGATGATCGAGATATTACGCGAGATGGCCGGAATCAGGGGAACACGTCGGAGAGTCGATTTGGGCGAAATCAGAAATTAAACGAAATGGAAGAGCTAATCGACTACCTGGGTGGATCGGAAGACTGTGCTGGAGTGTGGCTAACTCCCGGTCGTCGCCTCGAAGGTCGTCACTGCCTGAGGCTCGAGCTCCAACTAGGTGGCGGAGCACGGCGGCGCACGGCTGCCGGATCGATGGTCGGGCACCCTCCTCCTCGCTGCAACACGGCAGACGGAAGCTGTCACCTTGCTGAATGCAATGGAGGTCACGGGAGTGAAGGTGGAGAGCCAAAGATGGAAAGAAAGTGCGGCGGAGCTCAGCCTTTATATGGTTGCAGGTCCGGGAAGAAGGGCTCGGGTCCGGCTCGAGTGAGCATGGATCCCTAGGATCGATGTCGGGCGAGATTCCCGGGTACCTGGGGGGTGATTAGGACCCTGGGTTAGGCTAAATGGGGATCGGATCTGGTGGGGATAATTAAAAGAAGTCGGGTCCAAAAGCAGATCCGCGACTCTGTGGTCCAGGGGGAGGTGTTGACCGGGGGTCAACAATCCCCCGTGGACCAATCAGAGCCCGCCAAGGCTTATATTTTTATTTGATTTTTTTTGGGGCCTTAAATGGCCGAATTTTCAAAAACTTAAAACATAAAAAATATTTTTTTTAATTTTTTCTATTTTTTTGTGATTTTTAATTAATTTTTGGAAAAAAAAATATATATACATAGTAGCTATACATAGGTATATATACACTATATTGATTTTTGATTTTTGATTTTTGATTTTTAATTAGTTATTTATATACATTTTTATTCCTATTTTATATTTTATTTATTTATAGGATAAAATGAGGAATAAAAGGCTATTTTTATTTTATTTTTATTATTTAGATATATAGGTGAAATAATTATTTATGTATAACTATATACATGGTGTATGTACAAGATATTTTTGTATTTTTAATTTTGTAATTTTTATTTGATTTTGTTTTGTTTCTTTTTATTTATTTTATGTACAATATGTAACATAGGATATTTACAAAAAGTTTTAGAACTAAATACATCTATTTACAAGGTTAAATAAATAAGGGGGGTGGTTTATGTACATGGTGAAAGGTGTTTTTGAGTTTTTCTGTATTTTAAATTTTTATTTTGTTTTTAATAGTGTATAAATATGTACAAATATTTACAACATATTTTTGGTTGAGGAAAATATAATTTATTTATTTACATAGGTATTTACACATGAGCACCTATCTCCCTCTACTTGGCTTTTTATGCGGTCAGGCCCATGCTGAGCCCTCCCTTGGGTTAGATTGCTCAATATTTATTCTAAATATTTCCCTCTTTTTCTTTTTACTCTTTATTTTTTTATTTTTGCACAAAAACATGCTAATTACATATTTTTACAAGATGCATGCTTTTGTGAATTATTCCTATTTACACATATCTACATGCATTTGCATAGGTTTTTGTAGCTAAAATATAAGAATAAAGAGTGATGAATGGGTATTCATCATGTCTCAAAATGGTTATATAGTTATCAGTTTTGGTTTTGTAACAAGTCTTTGGATGGGTGTAAAAACACCCAATTATCAGTTGTTTCCATTAATGGAGAAGAAACAATGGAATGTGGTGGTTTATATGGTGGAATTGTTGATATTCTTAAAGCATACTTCGGGCTTAATCATTCAGTTATTTTGTTGAAATGTAATTGGTTTGATGTATTTAGAAGAAGTGGATTTCGTATTTTTGATATGTCACATAAATTTAAATAAGAATGCCCGGTTAAATTCAATTGAATCATTTGCACTAGCTTCTCAAGTGAAATAATTATTTTATATTTAAGATAATGAAAGGAATTAGATCATACCAATCCGGACAATGCCTAAAGATCATTTTGATATTCTTGAGATAAAAAGTGACAATGATAATGAGACTTATCAACATGACAATATAGGAAATACATCTTATGTGGTGGATAGTAATATTATTTCAGGTTCCGATTATATTGAAGCAAATTATTAAAATATGTTTTTCATCTAGATAATTTCAAAATTTTTTATGTTGTTAGTAAATATTTTATATTATTTATTAAATGCCGATTAGACATCAAAGATGTCATGCTTAATAGTCTACTTTTTAAGTAGAAGAGGTTAAAATTATACCAACCGCTCATTCCCAACATGACTCAAAATGAAGGTTTGTTTTGTATACATGTGGCTTCCTCACAAAAAAATGTTCATCACACTTTGTTCATATGGTCTCTTTTTTACGTGTGTTGAATTGAAAGGGCATGGATGAGATTAAAACCACCAAAATTTTGGGGGTGGTTTTGCGTTATTTCATTTCCTAAAATGTAAGATTGTACCATGCAAGTTAATAGGGACGAGTGATAACGCATGTTTCCTACAATTTAGGAATGCATTTGAAATAATTTTGTTAAGTTTTCATCCGTATTTGCTGGTAAATGTAACCAAAAATGAATGAATGTTGTTTAATTTTCGTGAAATTTTACTGAAATACATGTTTGTATTGTACAACTAATGACTCTTAAATGATAATATAAAATGGTAATTTTAATAAAACAACATACTATTTTACAAAAATAGTTTGTTAAATGACGTAGTAGTCTTACCATTCGATTCACCTTTTTGTGATTTTTATCATAAATTAAATTAAAAACAATCCTTATACAACTAATGATGTAATATTAATTAACTTGTTTTAAAGAGAATACATAAGCTAATTGGTTGTATCATAATTAATAAACTGATGAAGAACCTTACAAATTTGTAGTAGCAAATAATAAATATTTACGTATTTTATAAAAATGGTTGATGAAATTACAATATATGTACATGGGCATAGTTTGTTAAAATTTGTTCGATATACATTGCAAAAAAATACAATATAGCTATGTTTTTGATATTATGATCATGAAATTGAATTAACAACTTTTCTTTTACAAATTAATGGGTGAATATTAAATTATTTGTGATGAAAATTTCCTTTCAATTGATAAACAATAGGTATGGATAAACGTTTTACAATTGATATTGTTTATAAAAATCTTGCTGTATTATACATAATGATGCAATATTTTTTTATTGAAGGTAATATTAAAATTGTAGTTAATGAGACTTAATAAATTACTTAATTTAGTAAGTAATTATGTATTACTTAATTAAAAATCACGTCATTACTCCATCAAATCAATACCTCATTACTTGATTAAAAATCATGGTTCTAATCTCATTTAAAGTGAATATTTATGGAAAGATTCATTACATAAAAAATATATCCATAGTTTTTATTGGAATAAAACTCAATAACTACCCGGATGTCCTCAAAATAGGAACGAACAAGGAAAAATATATTTTAAAAATTTTATTTCAAGCATGAAAAAATATGAAAGCAGTGTATACATGAATGTCTCAAAAATAAAAATCTTCAACAAAAATCTGCAATTGAAGGAATCATACGTGGTGAATATGTTGCAATCTAATGAGTATAATGGAAACATGAATATTGTTGCAGAAAACAGGTTTATTAATAGTTTCTAGAATTTCATTTGTGTCACATGTATAGCACAGATTTATGGTTGCGGATTTTAAGGTAGTTTAGTTGCGTTGAGAGAAATATTCGAAAAAATCGAGCTAAAAAGGTGGTTTACGAGATGGTTTTGGTGGGCTAGAGTGGTTTTATCCACAACCATTGATTATAATCAAATGATCCAGGATGAGGGCTCACCATGGAAATCGAGTCCCCACTCATTTGAAGTTTCTCCTATACACACACACGTACAAGTTCTCTTGTAAATTGTCTTTAGACATTGAAATTTGCAACAACAACAAAGCCTTTTCCCACAATTAAGTAGGGTCGGCTCATTGAAATTTGCAACAACGACAATAACAACAACAAAGACATTGAAATTTGCATATTGAATAAATCAAGGGATAATTATATGTTCCCATTATCATTTTTTAAGGAAAAATGGGGTTGCCCTCAAGGGGATGCCAATGGGTTGCCCCCACGTCATTTTCCACAATTTTTTTTATTTTTTTGAAAAATTTCACCATGTATATACATCTAGATATCCCTCCAATATGTCATTCGAATTTCATTAGAAACAGAGACTCATATACCCTCCATATAGAATAGGTAATTTTGACGGTCTAAACATTGCTGTAATCAACTAGAGGGTGTAAGAGTCTTTATTTCCGACGAAATTTGAATGACATATTAGAGAGATATATAAGTGAATATACATGATGAATTTTTTCGAAAAAAAATATTTTTTTTTGAAAAAATAGTGTGGGGGCAGCCCTTCAATCCTTTTTTAAATCATTGCCAAAATAGTGATAATAGCTACACACTTGAAGTAGAAAGGCAATGACTACATTACAACCCATTGCCGTTGATTGTCAGTTTCAATTGTGAAAGATGATTTTTCATGCAATAATATTTTTGCTTATGTATTAAATATCGAATAATGCAGAGATGGTGCCGACAACACTCAACGCCTACCCATGTTCTCGTTATGTTAAATAGATAACATCTATAAATACTTCTATACTCTATACTAAAGCTGGGTCCCCATCCCAGCTTTAGACACGTGGCGGTCTAATTGCTTGGTAAATCCACTCACTCTTCCGCAGGATTTCAGGAGTTCTCTTTGTTACACAGTACACAAACTCTTTATTTCTCTCTCCCCGTTGGTAAGGCACCACGTGGATGCCTTATTTATCTCTTGCCAAACACGGTCATCTTCTGACTTCGGCCCGCCGCCTGTCCTCATTTTTCTTCGCAAGAGACATCTGTTCCCCACTATTCTTTTCAAGAAGACGATTGATCTAATCCAACCTATTGACATGCATTATCCACTACTTTAGCTTTCTTCCTGTTTTTTATCTTTGTTCCTTGCAGTTGCATCATCTCCAAATTTCATCCACACAGTCGGTTGCCATATCTTTCTACGCTCTCCCGTGCAGGTGATCAGTCGCAGCGTCAGCTTTCTCTCTGTCTGAACTGGTAATGAGATGCAGTAGTACCGGGGCCGGCCCTGGGCATTGTTTTGAAGTGCAATTGCCCAGGGCCCATTAATTTTAGGGGCCCATGTTTGCATGTAATCTGATTTTTAGGTTAGGAACAAAATAGAATTTGTCGGTAATATAGCTTACTGAAAAATAAGTCCCTATAAATTAGGGATGGAAACAAATAGGATACAGATTGGATATGCCTATTTCTAAACCATATTCATTTTATCTCTCGAATAACGATACGTACATGATTCAGATATGCATAAAGGAAATCATATCCTTAAAAATACTGATACGAATTCGAATTCAAGTACGGATCAAATAAAGAGCGGACTCGAATGTGGATGGAATAAAGAGCCAACCCGAATATGAATCAAATAAAGAGTGAATCCAAATATGGATCCAATAAACATGGAATCCGAACACGGATAGAATAAAGATCACATACGAATACGAATTGAATTTCTATCAAAGTTCAAAATGATTAAAAAAATGAAAATGAAATATAAATAAGTTGCATCATGATAAGAGGTAGCGTCAAAGTAACATGTATTCTTCGCAGGAAGCAAAAGAGGGGATAGAATTTCGTAACTTTTGTTAGTGTCCATTCCCAACCAAACGGAAGCTTATTGATACCATTAATATATTATATTATATAATATATAATGCTAATAATAACATGGTGTTGTGGTGTATATTAGATAACTAATATATAAAATAATATTAAATGTTGTATTCGGATATCCGGATCTAGATCCAGATATTCAAGCCATTACCATATTTGCATACGCATTTGAAATTTTTTTGCAGCACATATCCATATTCGATCCATATTCGATTAGTAGTCGGATACAGATATCCGTATCCGGTAATTTTGTGAATACGATAAGCAGATATTCGAATATATTCGTATCCATTTTCATCCCTACTATAAATTCGAATTTTTAGTGAATAACTCAATTCTAAAATCAAAAATTTAATGTTATTATATAAGGGTTGATTGTTCCCCGAAAATAGAATGTTTCATTTTATACTTGATGGTAAACACACTAGGGACAATTTGCTCTTATTAAAAAAATTTTAAGGACCTCCTTTTTTCTTTTTCTTAGGGCCCATGAAATACTGAGTAGTACCTCCTTCGCTCTCTCTCTCACTCATGCTCCTTCGTGATCTCTCTCCCACTCATGCCGAAGGCAAGGATTCTAACTTCTTTCAGGACTTCTCTTTTAGTTATTAGGTGGCATTGGATGCTTTTCCATTTTCTGCAGAAAAAATCCTTTTGTTACCATTGTCTCTTCGCATATATTATTGTTTGCTTTGTTTGCTTATCTTTTTCTCTTCCAATCAACTATTATCATTCGATGATGATCAACCTTCTTTGACACTGCATTTGTAATTGTAAGACGACTTCCGATTCCTCTGCATTAAATTTTTTTTTTTGCTGCTACTTCCTCTTCCTCCTGACTATTGTTCTATTTGTTATATAATTCACTTCCAATCGGCAATATTTACTGGGTGGCGACCAACCGTCTTCGATGATCAACACATCAGGTAACTGTGACAATTATAAGTATGTTCAGGTATTCTGTCTTATTTCCGCTTTGCATACGATTGATCTAGAAAGTATTATGCACGTTTCTTTTTTCTGTATGTGGTTACAGTTAATGATATGGTCACTTTCCGAATTTTCCAACAGTCATTTGATTGTAATATAAAAGCGAAGTATATGTTTGATTTAAGAGATGGATTAAATACGCGACTTTCCACTATGTTATCGTGTTGTTTATTCTGCTACCATTTTCTCTTCCCCTCGACTATTATTTTATTTACTACGCTCTTATTTCTCCTCCAGTTGATCATTACCATTGTATGATGGTGAACTTTTTTCCACAGTCAACGGTTTTGGATACAGTGACATCTACGAGCATGTAAAAGTTTTCTGCCACATTTATGCTCTGCCCGTTATTTATCAATGAAATATTATGCATGTCTGCATTTTTTGTGTTTTCGCAGTTAATAAGATGGTCTCTTCTCAAAATTTTTACAGTCATTTGATCATAAGATAAGATATAGTGCGTGATCCACAAAGTCGTGAGGGTTGGCAGGATTTCTCACCTTCCCTCTGGTCTCGGCCTTGAAGTGGCCACCTCTGGCCAGGAGTTCGCAGGACATTGGTACATGCTCGCTATATGTATGCCGAATATCGCTTCCAGCCGTTCTGGATCATCTTGGTAGCATCCCAGGCCTTCTCCTCCGCTGGTTGGAATATAAAAACCAATGTCCCATGTTTTCATATATATTATAGAAATGCAACACTTTTCATGCTTTGGGAACGTCCTAACCTTTGTATAATATAGTAGAAAGGTCGACCTGCAGTAGACTACGACATTCATGGAGTAGTTTTAAAGAGTCGAGCAGTACGGTTAAGAGAAGGTGAGGAAGTGGAGCTGCACGGTAAAGTGAAGGTGAGGAAGGTACCAGTCCTAAGGTGAGGCTCGACGAGTTGTTTAGGAGCGAAGACGAGCATGCAAAGGCTACATCGTGCATCCGCACCACGCGGTATGTTCTCATTAAATCTGGTGTTAATATATCCGAAAGTTAGGTTAAATCAGGATAAGTTTTTCTTCATAAATTTGTATGCATATATTACTTGGTGGAAGTAAAGGGGATTGCTATGTGTTCTTAAGATTTTAAGTTTGACTTGGTTTTTCAGTGTCACACATTGCATGTATTGTCGGCATGAGGTATTAAGTCTTTTTTATATAAAATATGGCGTGGTTCATCTTTGTTTGAAATGAGCTTAATAAGTATCTCTATATCTTTCTTTCTTTCTTTTATTTTTTTTAGATTCAAGGTCATACCCTTACCCCTATCCTTTATTATCTTTTTTCTGGTAGAAATGGAGTTGTGGGTTTTGAACCTTGGTCTTTCAACTGTAGGAGCCACTGCTCTACAACTAGACTAAATGTTGGGTTAATCTTTCTCTTATGACTGTACAAATTGTCCCGATGCCTTCAAGTTTCCTTATGATTTTTTTTTGTTTGTAGGGAAAATCCATCAGAATGATGAGGGCTTTTAAAAATTGAATTGCCGAGGATTCAATCAACGATTCAAAGCAAGACCTACGGTTAAAAGACGGTTATTGAATGGACATGTTGTTTCACTTAAGCTTATATATTTTATCATTTCAGAGCACTGCATATCCTTGGAATTGACGTTCATTTTTTCATGGACTCTTATATGTAAAGGGACCTATTTATTTTTGTCTTTCATTTTAATATTAGAGTTATTATCAGATTTTTTAACTTAAGATCTATTTTGCAAGTATCACATATAGGGTTTTATTAGCACATGTATAACTTATACTGTAGTTTTTTAGTATCCATTCTGAATGATTATTTTGTTGTCTAATCTGTTCTTGATATCTGTTTTATTAAGCTTAATCCACCATCTTCTGAGGTGCTTAAAAGAATGCATATGCTTGCATGTGATCAAGGAATATTTGCCATCATGAACAAAGTAATTCAGTTGTTCTGTCCATAATGAATCTTCTCTTACAATCATAGTGTTACGAAAACATGTATATGATATCGAGAACGCGGTAATAATTTGTTCCTTTGTATAATATCTTGATATGCATTATTGTCGCCATCTGAGTACCCATGCAGAAATCACTTCAGATTTGATGACTAGCAGGTATTATATTTCTACTTTGCTCATAGATTGTACAATTGCCACGTTGCATTGATTATTATTGGTTCATTATTTCAAAATAGAAAATGTTCTTCATGTCTTGATTTTGTATGATTTATTAGCAAGACAGGTGAATCATACCACTCTATTTTATGTTTTGATTTCACTCAATATCTCTTTTTTAACCATTATAGCAATAGTATTGTTCAATGAAAAGCATATACTACCATGTATGAATAAGTATTCGTATATCGGATGACATGTCGGAGAGTGTTAATTTTGCATAATATATTGATATGCATTATTGTTGCCATTTAAGTACCCATGCAAAAATTACTTCAAATTCAATGAATGTCATGTATAATGTCTCAACTTTGATTTTTTTACATCAACAGATTGTACAAAATTCACTTTGCATTATTTATTCTTGGCTCACTATTTCGAACAAGAAAATTATCTTCATATCTTGATTTTGTATTATTTGTTAATAATATTAATAATAGTAGATAATCATTAACATTCTATGAAAATCATCGATTGATAGGTAAAACTTAAAGTGCAGAGGTAATACATATTTCTTATTCAAATCCATTTTACATCTACACAAGACTTTTGAGGCATGACAATACATATATATCTATAATGGGTCAAATATTAATAGAAAATTATTAGATCTTCATTTTGGAATAAATATTTGGTTTTTTTGTTATATTTTTCTGATTTGTAATACCAGTAGTCATCGCTGATGTCAGGGTCCATGAAAGAGTTGAAGAGGATCTTAAATGTGAAGAAGCGCGATCAATAAAGAGAAGACGATGAATGCTCAGGTGTTGCTCCGATGCAGGTGAGTTTAAAGAAAGGATGGTTTCTTTTGTGCCTATCATTGGTTTTTTGGGGAAATCTAATTTATATAACAGTTCCTTAGGTTTCTTTACTTATGTCTAGGTCGTTGGTTGATGAGAAGATCAAGCGTTGCACAATATCTGTAACAGGTGTAAGCATGATGTGTCTGCTCTGCACAATATCGATAACAAAAAAATCAGTAAGACCTTTGTTTCTTAGGATATTGGTATGCATTTCATTTGATTTCAATATATCTCAGATAGTTCGATCAAAAAGTTGGTTGTTAACTATATTTATATGATTGTTTTTTGATAGGTTGTTGTGGATAATTATTGACACTTTTTAAGCAATGTATTTATTCTGGTGATAATTGTATGAACTTTGTATGAAAAAAATGTTCACCGTAAAGATCTTATAGCAGTGAGGTTTATACATCATGTATTTATTAAAGTGGCATCATATGATCTTTATTTGATTCAAGCCATGAAAGATCCAGAAAAGTTCTTGGTGATATTGACAGACACATCATAACAACTCAGAGGTTAGATGAATTTAAATTCTGTTAGTTTGTAATTCTATTGTAATTAATCTCTCTTTAAATATTGGAACTAAATTTCAGATATTTGAACAAACGATATGGCATCCATGTACTTCTCTAAAAGTTCATTTATCTATAAATAATTAATAAGAAATAACAACAATTTGTGTTACTATATTATGTATTGCTTTGATTATCAAATTCTTTGGTATCTTTGTGTTTGTGATCTATTTCAGTTGTCTTAAGCTTGCTTATTTTGAAATGTATTACAATAAGGATACTAAACCTTAAACTTTAGGATTTCACATCTGCACTATAGAGTTATGTAAGCATAATTACCACATTTAGACCTTATAATCAATGCACATTTATGGCATGATTTTGACCTTACTATATCCATAATTTACACGATCTTTAATCTACATGACTAATTTTTATATATTCAGCCCTTATATACAAATCATGTGACTTTTTGTGGTGCCTTCCCCTCCCCATATTTTAACCTCCCCGACTCCCCCACGCATCCCCTCTCTCTCTCTCTCTCTCTCTCTCTCTCTCTCTCTCTCTCTCTCTCTCTCTCTCTCGCATACACTCCCATTTTTCTCCCTCCCACAATACCACGTCCTCTTTTTATCTCCTCTCTCTCTCTCCCCTTCTCTCTCTCTCTCTCCATTTTCTATATTTAAAATAAGGAAGTTCATGTTTTAAATTTTCTTAACATACAATAGTAAAAATCTCTCTATGGACTATCTTTAAAAAAATAAAAAATCGCTCAACCTCTCCTTCGATTTCTCTCTCTAGACTATCTTTTGAAATTATAATATTTTCACTTTTTAACATTTAAATCATTTTTAGTGTGATGTTAAAAATATAACAATACAATAGTAATTAAACAATAATTTAAAATAAACTTAATTTCGTTGATTCAAATCTTATTGTAAAATGACAGTAAAAATTTAGAATCTAATTTTGAATTAGTATATATATATATATATTACATAATACAAATAATTTAATATTTAATAAAATTGAAATAATTTAATAACTATGAATTTTTAAAATAATGAGAAGGATATGTAATATACTTTTAATTCTTTTAATAATTTATTAATCATGTATAATAAAAATACCTTAAAATAATTTTAAATTTAAAATTAATTTAAAAATATAATATATGTACACATATTTTGACTTATTTTTCATCATATTATGAAATCAAGGAGACAAATAGATAATATATTTGATTTATTTATCTCCATCAATTGAATAGATCTTGTATGTATATTTTTTCACATTATTTATCACCTATTTATTTTTTTTGGATTTTTATATTTACAATCCATCATCATATTTTGATATAACTGCGTTACGAATAGTAACATAGTTAAAACTAACGTGGAATATATAAAAAAAATAAAAACCAATTAATGGTATTTCAAAGTTTCTATTGAAATTCTATTTTAGGTAATCGTTTTTTTCTCAAAAAAATATTTAAATTTTATAATGTTTGATGTATACGCAATATTAGTTGTTCTTGTGATTTATAATTGAAATAAACCGCATGCATATAATGAAGCTTATTAATTTAAATTGTTACCAAAATTCTTATTTAGTGTTCCTAACATATACATATTATTTTTAAAAAATATAGTTGCATGCTATGATAAAATTGTTTAATTTTATAATCAATGGTTAATAATTGTTCTATGTGAATTAATGTTTCCCCATATTAATAGTGTTGTTCCAAAGATGTTTGATTCATTTACCTATTTTGTAAAAAATTTATAATACATTATCTTGCCTAATTTCTATAATTTTAAAACTATTGCAAACAAATGTATTTCCTCCAACCCGCCGCGAAGCGCGGGGTAATACACTAGTTTAGAATCAAAACTAGACCTCATCAAGAGCGTGAGAAACAAGCACATGTCTTTCAGTAAACAATCCTAAATGACGACAAACTATCATTATAAAACTTACATTAAGCACACTAATCTTTCACTCCTAGATAAATTTATATATATGCTCGTTTGAGAGACAGTCATTACAACTTCTGTAAGCTACCACATGACTTCCTCCAAAGTGGCGGTCTCTTCCGTCACGGTAGACGCTGGAGTCTGAAAGGCGACGAAGGCTTTAGTGCATGCATCAATGAGCCGAGGAGACGGGGGCTGGAAGGGGGATGGAGAAGTCCCAAGGTGCATGCCGGGTTTAGCGAAAGCCATCGTGTTGATGTATGCTGCTTGCTTCAATTGGAGACGAACAACTTCAGCCCTCGCAATGGCAAGCTGCATCTGGAGCAGCTCGATTTGGTGTTGCATCGACGAGATCGCACCAACGCATCCATAGACTGGATCGCGCACTCGCGCATTGGCTTCGTAGACCGTGCTGCTCACTGCATCACTCCTATGCTGCACTGGCAACTCCTGCATCCCCAAATATCGAAGACGAACACAAATTGAGAGGAAAAGAGCCGACGAGGTAGAAAGTATATGAAGAATAAACCCCAAATCCGTTAGTCTAACCTCCAGGTACGTAATTGAACAGAAATCTCTTTTTATATATAAGAATAAGACAATTTTATTTAGATGTATCGAAGTGTTTATGATGCAAAATATAGAAAATGTAACTATGTATAAGGATTTTTCAACAGGTCGCTTGGAATAAGAAAAAGGTGTTTTTTGGTTTCGGGAAAGCAAAGACGATCCTTTCTGTTACAGGGATCTTTTTTACGAGGAATGGACGACCTTGGAATGCGTGCCGATCATAAGGAACCTAATATGTCATCGGACTGATCCCCTACGTTATAGGAACTGCTACATCAGAGCATTTGTCCTCTTAAAGAAAGAGGACAAATCCCACATAGGGATCCTCTGCTATGAAATCTTTTTTTTGGAATCAATTCCAAGAATCCAAATGTATGGATTGAATCTTTGATTAATAATCAAAATTACTAAAATTTTTCTCAAATGTGATGTAATTAGCTATTTTATTTTGACGATCAAAGGTTCGGTCTCCTTAAAGTGCATAAATGTTGACATTTCTATTGACTAGTAAGATAAAATAGCAAATTAAATATGACAAGTATGTAAAACATTAATCAAAATTTCAATCTAACTTTTGAATTTTTGAAATCGAATTCGGAAATAAAATAAAAGAGATCACAGCAGGCTCTGCCGTAACAAAGGTTAAAATCGAGGAACAATCTATGGAAAGTAGGCAATAGCCATCTTTAAGATTTGTAAAGTTGAGAGTAGGTAAAGGTAGAAGATGAAAACCTGGAGTATCTTGTTGACATTGCTGGCTCCAAACACCCTATGGACATTGGCGAACTTCTGCGGCTCGTCTGCAGGGAAGTATGGCGCGAACACGCAGTCCTGCGTGCACCTCCTCCTGAGGAGCTTGCACGCAGCGCATGGAGATGTTGCCGTCCCTTGCTTCCTCACCATCACCTCCTTCGTGTCCCTCTTATCTCTTACTCACACTCACAGGCTTGCGTCTTCCGTTCCCTCTCCGATCCCCCCCAACCTCTACTTAGTCCCTACTAGCACTTTTAGTTGCAATTAATATCATGCGTGCATGCCGCAATGAAAGGATGTGGTGATGGCCCCCCGCTGCACGCTATCACACGTAGGCTTATGAGAGGAGGACGAAACAAAAAGCATGCTGTACGTGAGGGGAGGCGAGAGAGGTGTTGAGGCGCTTGGATTCTAGGGCTTTAAGTAGGGTGAATTGAAGAGGCGTTGACAAGATTCTTTGCATTTCCTCGTCCCTTTTTGCTCTTTCGGATCTTTTCATCGGCAGAGGGTTTTCCTATATAGATATCATATAATTAATCGCACTAGATTTCTTGCTCTACGAGGGTTCCTATTCGAGGAAGGTACATGTGTAGTCCCCGGGATGAATACGAATATATTCATCTGATTTGCTGTTTGACATTCTTATTCTTATTTGTTTTACAAGAGATGCAGGTAGAGATATCACTTTGACATTCTTTAATTTTTGTATTTATATTCGTAGATTCATCTAAAGATATAAATATAATCATAGATTTATTTTTACCAATTGTTGACATAATTTTTAGAGTAAATTAAATAATAGATCCTCAAATATGTGACGGGTATCAAATACGTCCCATGAAACGAAATGTATCAAAATAAGTCTTCAAATAACGGGTAGGAATCAAGTAATGTCCCAAAAATAAAACATAGCATAAAAAGTTTCCAAATACGAGGGCTGATATGGGGCTAATACAAATAAGCACATGAATATAAGGTAGATATTAATGAGAGTGGAAATATTTGGGACCTTATTTGATATTAACCCCATATTAGGAGACCCTATTACGTGACAGTTCATTATTGAGGACCTTATTTGATATCTGCCCATATTTGTAAACCTATTACTATACATTTCATTTTATGTGACCTTATGTAATACCTGTCCCATATTTGACTACCTATTATGTAATTCTAATTGTTATAAAATAAATATTTTTAGTTTATCTATCTTATATGTAACCATCTGATATATTTAAATTTTAGTTAATTTATTAAATATTTTTGTTATCATTGATTGGTATTCTTTTTATATTCGTATTCATTTTAAGATATGTTAGCACATTTTTCATATCCTTCAATATTTGTATATGCATTTATGTTCATATTTTAAAATGTATAAGGATATAATTATACCAATGTTCGTATCCGTGTATGACTGTTTTCTTCCCTAAGGTTGAAACACAATAAAACTTCATTTTGACTAAAAAAGATTAGATGATCAATATTGCTACATCTTATAGATACAAGGTTAAATGGGGTTGCACCCAGGTGTAGCCAACGGGCTGCACCCACCCTATTTTTCCTTCATTTTTTTGGAAATGAAAATATATATATTCATCACTATATCCCCTAACATGTCATGACAATTTCGTCAGAAATAGAGACTCTTATGCCCTCCATCTGAAAGGGGGTCAATTTCAGCAATTATGAGACCATTAAAATTTGATAGTCTTGATGGATGGGATAGAAGTCTCGAATCAAGTCGAATTTTGAATGACACCATAGTGACATATATATACAGAGAAAAAGGGGTGGGAGTATGTAAGTTGGCTACAGAAGGAAGCATATTCCTTTTTTTCCATCTCTCTCTCTCTCTCTCTCTATATATATATATATATGGGTTAAATAGGGATGTCCTCTTGGGAAGATAACTTGGCTCCTCCTGCGTTATTTCGCCCATTTTTTTTATTTTTTGAAAATTTCTTTTGTGAATATTCATAACTATATCCCTATATTATCCTATTTAAATTTCGTATGAAACAAAGACTCCTACAACCTCCATCCAGACAGTCATGTTTTAACGGTAACATAATTGTTAAAAATGATCCTTCTGGATGGAGGCCGTAGGAATCTCCGTTTCACGTGAAATTTGTTTAACATAATATAATATTGATGAAAAATCCACAGAAGAAATTTTAAAAAATAGACGAAATGATGCGGGGGAGCCAAATTAGCTTCCCCTAGGGGACAACCCCATTTTAACCTATATATAATAGAGAGTATGCACCTAGTTGCATGTAATTTTACATATCCCAGGGTCTATAAGTTCAACTTTTTTTCAAAAATAACACCATGTATATTCATCTATATATCCCTCCTATATGCCATTCCAATTTCGTCAAAAACAGAGATTCCTACGCTCTCCATCTAGAATGGGTAATTTTAACGGTCTTAGAATTGTTGAAATCGGCATGTTCTAGATGAAGGACGTTGGAGTCTCTGTTTCTGACGAAATTAGATTGACATATATGAGGGATAAAAGATGAATATACATGGTGCTATTTTTGAAAAAAATAAAAAATAGAAGTTATATGCCCATGTAAAATTACATGCACCTAGGTGCATACTCCCATCCTCACACACACACACAACACACACACACACATGAGAGAAACTTCAAATGAAGTGATGTCTCACCACTTTTGTGGTGAGCCATTAATAAGGGCTTCTAGATCTTAATCACACGGTTGAGATCAAATCACGTTTAATGCTAATATTTAATTAATGAAAAATCCATTTTCGTAATTGTCACATTCTAAAAATAGAATATGACGACCTTAGATCTTATTTTTGTGGAGAGCAATTATTTTCCATTCTCTCTCTATTGATTGAGGACGACACCCTCTCTCCTTCCTCTCTCGTGATTCGTTGCCAACATATTCTCGTGTAGGCATTAGAGAGGACTGCACGTGGAGGCGATGCCTGTGTCAGGAGGTTATGATGCCGTGCGACGACGGCAACAACGATGGTACGTGGTGATGACAGTCACAGTCCATGGAAGGGCATGAGGGCCTGTTCATGGAGGATGTTGAGCATGAATGCTTCAATGCAAGGAGTGGGAGAATGTGGCGATGATCGATGTGTGGAGAGGGAGGAGGCGCTCGAGGATGACGGTGGCAAGGCATGGAAGGGTGGTGATGCGTGGCGATGAAGGTGATGCGTGGAGACGGTGGTGCCATGCTGGATACCGCAAGTAGGAGGAATCAAATGAAGGGCGACAACACTGATTTACATTGTGATTTAATTATTTTACGTATATGACATTCATATTTACACTTTGATTCACTTTTTTTACAAATCTCATTTTTTATTATTTTTTATTTTTCAGAGATCTGCGTGAATTTCACAAAGGAGCGATATATAGTTACAAAGATGCACGATTTTTTTAAAAACAAACATACACAATTACAAAAAAGTTGAAGTTTACAAAGAGGAAAAATATTCTTACAAAAACTAAATGGAGTTATAAAATGAATGTACCCATTTACAAAACGAATATAACCATTTACAAAATGTAAATACAGTAATAAAACGAAATCATTAATGAAATTACAAAGAGTAAAATATATTTTACAATTTGTGAAAATACCAAATCGAAAAAAGCTTAGAATGACAATTTGAAATCAATAAATGAAACTCGGATTTAATGAAATTGATATGACGATGCCCTTTTGGATGAGCTTTTTTATGCAACCATCAGATTAAGATTTGATGAATCTACTCGATGGCTCACCACAATATAGGTGAGACCCCATGTCATTTGAAAGGGTCTCTCTCTCTCTCTCTCTCTCTCTCTCTCTTTCTCTCTCTCTCTCTCTCTCTATATATATATATATATATATAAAGGCCGATCCTATGAGATGAGATTTTAGTGAGATGGGAGATTCTGGACCACTAGTTTCAACAATGAGAGAGACAGTCAGGAGAGAGAAGACAGAAATTACTGGTCCAGAATCTCCCATCTCACCAACAAAATCTTATCTCATAGGATCACTCCTCTCTCTCTCTCTCTCTCTCTATATATATATATATATAGGGTAAAATGGGGCTGCCCCTGGGGGGAGCTAACTTAGCTCCCCCCGCCCCATTTCGTCCGCTTTTTTTATTTTTTTTAAATTTCTTCTGTGGATTTTCATCAATATATCCCTATATTATGTCATTAACATTTCGTGCAAAACAGAGACTCCTACGGCCTCCTTCCAAACAGGGTCGTTTTTAGCAATTCTATTACCGTTAAAAAATGACTCTCTGGATGGAGGTCGTAGGAGTCTCCGTTTCGCACGAAATTTTAATGACATAATATAGAGATATAGTGATGAAATTCCACGAAAGAAATTTTCAAAAAAAGAATAAAAAATCAGGCGAAATGGGGCTGGAGGAGCCAAGTTAACTCCCCCAGGGGGCAGCCCCATTTAACACACACACACATACTCCGTGGAGTAGGTAACTTACCTCCTCCACTTTCTTTTTTTTCAATTTTTTTATTTTTTTGAAAAATACTTCCATGGATTTTCATAATTATATCCCTCTAATATATCATTCAAATTTCGTCAGAAATAGAGACTCCTACGGCCTCCATACAAAACATGAAAAATACAGCAAATCTGTGACCCGTGACCATCTAGAAAAGGTCGACTCGCTCGACATTTATCTTTATTGATTTTCAAATGACTGTCCGGATGGAGGCCGTAGGAGTTTCTGTTTCTGACGAAATTTGAATGACATATAAGAGGGATATAGTTATGAAAATTTATGGAAGCATTTTTCAAAAAAATAAAAAAAATTTGAAAAAGAAGAAAATGGAGCAGGTAAGTTACCTACTCCATGGAGTAGGATCCCTTCCTTCTCTCTCTCTCTCTCTCTCTATATATATATATATGATTTAATGGGGCTGCCCCGTCCCCTATTTCAATATTTTTTATTTTTTTTGAAAAATATCACCATTTATATTCATCCCTATATCCCTTCTATATGTCATTCGAATTTCGTCAGAAACAGGGACTCCTACGACCTTCATCAAGAGAGTTTTGATTTAAAAAATCCTGCGATTGTTAAAAAATGACTGTCTGTAAGGAGGTTGTAGGAGTCTCTTTTTCTAACGAAATTCGAATGGCATATAAGAAGGATATAGGATAAATATATATTGCGATATTTTTCAAAAAAACATCGAAAATAGTGTGGGGACAGCCCTATTGGCTGGCCCAAGGGAGCAGCCCCATTAATCTCATATATAAAATCTTTTTTGGAAAACTTAGCTCACGTAAAATGAATTAACAATCGGTGGAAGTAGCACCGATTATGCTACTTGACAACTTGAAGTCCAATTAATTGTTGGGATTGACACTTTAAAATCTAACACAGGCACTTATAATGAACAAGTAATTCCATTCTTATACATGTAAAATAGGCGGAACTTGAGTGCAGTATACACCGTATTATAACGAGATTCTGAACTTTTTTAGATAATGATAATTGTAAGATCTGATTTAGGGTCTTTTGGATGGTAGATGTACTGCTCAACCACGGTGAAATAATTTCTCTATCAACTTGAACAAATGGAGGGGTGCTATGAATTTTACTTGCCAGTAGTTCTATTCTTCTTTACTCGAAAATTAATTGACCAGAATGTTAATGAAAAAAACTATTTGCATAGAGTTGATAACTTCATTCATTAAAGTTGCCCCTTGTCCTCAATTCTTGGTGACGTCGCAAGAAATTTTATATCTAAAAGATGGGATCATTCCCTGATTACTAGCAGTAGGGAGTCCACCGTACCTTAGATATAGAACATTTCAATGGTTCTCTCCATGTTTTTTGGTGAAAAAATTCTCTCAATGTCTCAATATTGTTATCTTTGGTATGCCTATTATTGCTTTATTTTGATTACTTTTATGTGCCAATTGCTTTGGGGAGTTGTAGTAGCAAGAGAAGAATAGGAGGACAAAGGAGGACTCCACTTGTTTTCTTTCCTTTTGACTGTTCTCCTCCCATGCCATAAGATGACCTTTTCCTCTTTTGTAACTTTTGCAAAGATATGTTGGATAGAGATGTCTTGTAACTTTGACAAAATGATTATTTGGGGTGGATTTCTTCCATTCTATTAGTGTAATGTACGGAAGAAAAAATCCAATCACACTAATAGTTATTATAAAATTAGCTACCAACTTGACTCCAGCAATTATTGTGTTTGTTGTCACACTATAAGAGGAGGGTGAAAATTAGGTATTTGCACCGGTCTAGTGTCTCATACAAGGTGGGGATACTGCTGTCGAGGCGACCGAATACGAACCCTTAGAAATTCAACAATTAACCCACAACATGTATAAAGCAATGAAAAGCAAAATAAGTGGAGTTAAAATTTATTATAACTCAACAAATGATGTGTATAGTGCAAGTATGTGTAGAGTGTCGAACATAGGGAGCAAATGGGATAGTCCGAGCAAATAAATGCATAAATTTTGTGTGTTCTCCTTGTCTTTTGTTTTTGTGTGAGTTTTGATTTTATATTTTTTAGAGTTTTAACTTATATTTTTAAATTATTTTTAATTTACAATTTTATTTTCTTTTTATATTTTTTATTTTAAATTTCTATTTTCTTTTTAAAAATATAATATAGATTTATATAAACTATATATAATATAAATAATTGATGAATCCATGAATCTTACGCTTTATTCTTTTATTTTAGCTCTTTTTCTTGGCAAAACATCATGTGAATATCTGTGAATAAAATAATTTAGAATTTGCATACCTTTGTTAATAATGCATAATTATCTTATTTTTGGCTAAATAAAAGAATAAAGAGAAAAGAAAAAAGAATGATGTATTTAGAATAAATACATAGTGACCCAATCCCTAAGAGAAGGTCAAGCCTTAACCTGATCACAAGAGAAAATAAGTAGAGAGAGATAGGGTTTACTATGTGTTGTACATGTTACCTATACTTGTACATATTATCTATATATTTATTTTTGAAAAAAAATCAAATTATTTTTTTTACAATTCCTTGTTCGAAATATACATGTATCCTCTACAACCACTATTTATTATATACCTTAAATAATTTCTAAAAATAAAAATACTAGTACATAATACATAGGAATAATATAGATGTATTGAATACTACATATTGTATATACCTTATTTTTTTTCCATAAAAATAAATAAAAATTATAGAAAAATACTTTGAAAAATAATAAACATATTTCATTTTATACACTTCTTATTTTCAATTCATTTGCTATTTTTATTGAATTTCCATTTATTTTGTATATTTTGAATTTCTGATTGGTCCAGCTGGGAACGTTGACCTCGATAGATGTCCTCTTCCAGCTGGGTCGGGATGTCATCTCTCTTGCCGGAGCCATTTCTTTGAATTTTTGCACTTGACTTTGATCGTCTCTTGCCCCAATTCTTTGTTCGGTCCTCCTCCTCAGATCCGTGACCCTCAAGAATCTCTAGGAAGGCGCGGATCTTCTTCGAGTTGCACGCTTTCTTCAGATCATTCTGGACCCCTACAGAACCCTATAAAGTCTCTCTTCCGCTCTGCCAACCCCTCAACTCGTCCCTCGTGCCAATTTCTTCCCTAGACACCTTCAGTGGAGTGATAACCCCTCGTGGAGACATTGAGGATCGTCTGGAGGTGCTCGGAGACTCGACGCTCACGACGTGGTTGGAGCTCCACTGTGTGAAGCCTCCCGGCCAGCCACAGCATGGTTGAGGCCAAGACCAGCCCATCCACCTTCACCTGAAACTTAAGAACATGTTCCAACCTTCATCTATCACTTTTATCCTCGCGCTTTCCCCATTTGATCGCACCTTTCCAATTCGCTCCGCTGCCGTTTGCTGGCTCCGACCACCATGTCTAGAGCCCTCATCCACTCCCTTCCACACGTATCGACTCGCCAGATCTCCCCTCACCTTATTACGCTACCTATCCATCCTGTATCTCACTCACCGGAGCTAGATTAGGACTTAGAATTCCTTCCCCCATTTCCGCCAGAAGTCGAGCATCACCCACGTCGCTTCTTTCTTCTCCAGCTGCAATAACTATGATCGGAGCATAGCCTCTAGTCCCCACTATTCTTTGCAGTACAGTACATATGCAAGGAGGGCCATTTGAACCCCCATCTTCTCAGGCAGAGCATCTTCAGGTGAGCAGCCACCGCCACGCTTATCAGACCGTCATCGTCTCCATAATAGCTCCCAGACCGACGCGTAGTGCCTCCACAAATCTGCCGGAGCCCTCAGATCTTTCATCGGATTGGTGGATCCCTTCCCCTGCTCGATCGAAGTTCGCCCAAGAGGAGTTCTTGCAGACATGCTCCCCGCCGTTGGATGATCCCCCTTTTGCCAGATTCCATCAGAGTCGCTGACCATAACAGCTTTTGGGTCGTTAGATCAAGCCCTCTGGCGCATCTGCCCCGCATGTTCCCGACCAAAATCTGAGTCGTCAGATCCGTAATAGAGGCCGATCAGAGCCATACGCCAGTGCCTGTTTCCACGTGTACCACGCATCCCACATGCTCTGTAAGTGCCTGCAAGGGTATATTTCCGTTTTATCCCCGCTTGTTTTCGCTTTCATATTTTGGTTGTTAAATAAATATTGTAGTTCAGTACTTTTATAGTTTATGTTATTTACACTTCAATCCCTTTCAACCTGTAGCTCGTGCAGTCCCACGTGAGTTTTACGTTATTTGCATGTTTTTTCAGGAACTTTTATGTGGTTAATGAATGGATGTTAACTTTTGAAAATTGCATTTATACCCTTACACATCCAGTTTTGAGCATGTGCGTGATTTGAGTGGGCTTTTTGCAGATATGCCCCTGAGCTATTCTATTGTGTTATTATTTGGTCTGTGAACTTAATCTATTTCCAAATAGGTCTTTGTGAATTATGCTTAATTACACATTTCATTTTGGACTTAATAAATAGCAAATTAATTTAAAAAATCACCTAAAAATTACCATTAGTTCCTTTTAGTGTCTAATATTTACTGCGATTTTATTGGGTTCATTGCTTTGCATTTTATATTTTTAAAAATTCAAAAACCTTCAAAAACATCCCTATTTGGCTTATAAACATCAAAAAAATTTGAAAAAACATTTTAAAATTCTATAAAAATTTCTGTATGCACCTTTTTGTGTTTTATTTCCAGTATTAATTTAGTTTAAAAATAAAAAACTCACTCTAAAAACCCTAAAAATCATAAAATACTCAAAACTTACGAAAATCATAGAAAATCCAATAATTTCCATTTCTAGTTCCTGTTTTTAGGTTTTTATTCATATTTTACCATAAGATTGTTATATGGGACTTTAGGGCATTTTAAAACCTCTAAAATCCAAAAATAATTTCTCTTGAATTTTTTCAGCTATTAGAAAAATTGAAAAAGATTGTTGTGTTGCTTTCTCTTATTTTTGTTAATTGTGCTTTCTTCTTAAAAATAAAAAAATGACAAAACTAAAAATCCACTAAAAATTTTTTTATTTTGAGAAATTTAACTACTTCGTATCTCTTTCGTGCTCCTTGTGTTTGACCCTGGTAGTTATACCGGGTAAATAAAAATAGTGAAATGCTTACATGTTTTGATTGCTTGATATTTCTGAGTGGTTTCATTCTTCTCGATTGAGCTTGGCTGATTGATTAGGGTCGTAACGACCTTGGATTTTACTTGATACTTAACCCTGATTAATCGATCGCTTATAGATTGGCGCCATTTTCAGAGAGCACGACCTAGCAGTCATTTTTCTTTTCATTTCTGTTATTTTGTGCATCTATTTGATATAACTACTTTCTGACACATTTCTGTTTCACTTTTTGTGCGAGGAACCGCCTGAGGGACGCTTCGATTTTCGTCTAGAGGAACCTGAAGGATATGCAGAATCCTTAAGCGCATCACGGAAGCGTTATGATCACATCTTATGCGATAGGAGGGACTAGTCGCACTAGTCGCTTGGTGCAACGGAATTTAAAAATTTTAAATCATATGATGAAACCACATGATCCCAAGAAAATTTCTTGGATCATTTCATCTAATCACAAAGTATTAGAAATACCGCTTGAAGCATGGTTGCGATCACTTGATCTCTAAAGTAAGAGATCCTCCTGACTCAAGTCCGATTCACGAAGATGGCACTTGCGGGCGTGATGATGAGATGTGTGCTTACTGCAAACCACGATGAAGATCCAAGCCTTGAATCTCTTGATTTCGTCCAACGAAATCCGACGTGTCCTTCTAGTGTGAGAAGCTCCAAAGAAGATGGAGATCCATGAGCAATCGAGGCAACAACACGACGACATAACTACGATTGCAATTCTCTCAAGATCTTAAGGTGGATGGCCACCCTTAGAGAGAGAGAGAGATTGCGTGATAATGACAGTAGAGAAAGAGAGTGTAGACGTGTATATTATTCAAGGACTGGGATTGCCCTTCTTATATATTAGTTTGGGAGTCCATGGATTACAATCCATGGGATACACAAAATCAATGGTTAGATTGATTTGTGTTTTTAACCAATGGCCATGATCATTGTTGTTTAAAACAACATCTTATTAATTTATATTAAATTAAATATATGTTGCATTATCACCAATATAATTTAATTCAATAAAATCAATTATCACAAGATAATAAAAAAGGATAATAATCCTTTCCTAAAAAGTGGGGCGTCACCCATGACCAATTCATGGGTGACGCCACCTCTTTTATTGGAGATTTTATTTTCCTTTTTATATTATCTCATTATCTCTTAATTATTTGCAATAACATTTATTGCAAATATATTCACCAAATTAATTCCAAATCAATTTGTAATATTTCAATCATTCCATTGAAAAAATTGTGAATCATATTCACAATCGAAACAAAATTGTAAACTACATTTCCAATTAATTGCTTAATGTGAATCCAATTCTCATTAACAATTAATTAATAAATGTTATTTACAAAGGTGCTCTCTCTAATATATTATAATTCATATTCATAATATACACTGATGTTATGGATAGCATGGATAGTACTATCCACAATCTGCATTTCCTTGATAATTAAATCTCATTTAATTATCTTGGATAATCAATCTCATAATATGAATCTTATTCATATTATTCTTGATAATTAAATCTCATTTTATTATCAACATTTTGTTACTTGAATACATAATTCATCAAAGGAATTATTCTTGAACTCTTTCAAGAATAGTGTGCTTTCTCCGCAGATACTTAGAGATAAGGAAAGGGCGACTGTATTGTTCCACGTATATGACTTGGATGTTGAGATCTCTTAACAAATCCAAATCTCATGGACCCTCATAGATGCTTGATTACATCAAGACCGCAAATCTAATTTTCTCATTGCATATAAATCTCATTCAGATCAATGTCCAACACTTAGACCAAGATCAGATCACTTCTCTACTGAGAGGAGCCACTAAAATCCAAACCTGTTTCATTACTCATTCGAAATGGAAGCGTCATGGTTATACATTCGTTTATGATCAAATGACCCTCATGTATTCCTAACACCTATACATCCTGCATACTAGAAGACCTATGATCAACCTGAAGATATAGATCAATTTTACACTGTCATCTTCAGGGTTTGATCACCAAGTTTCTCAATCTTGGTCATTGAGAATCGGTATCGATCATATGCTTTCCCAAAGCATATATCATACCTTCAAATTCTTGTCATGCTTCCAATGCACGACGACGATGCATGGAATTTGATCGGTCCCAATACCTCATGAGTGAGCTCATGTCTTCCGGTTTACAAGTGAAATTGTATGATCCCTTTGAGAGATCGTATTACTCATATGCCCTTACATGCACACCAGCTGGCCGGTGTATAGACCTTGGTTAGGTTATCAACCTATTGGTCTGCCAAATGTACAGACTCAGAGATATAGTAACACATCTGTCTCTGGTCAGAGGATGTGTGCCTATGCTGTGACAACATTCAACATAGGACTTAGATTATCTCGATCTCATTAAGTCAACCCTTTGACCTAACTAATCTGACACCTCCGAATCACTATTCTCATGCAGAGAACCTGCATCAAGAGGTTAGTCAGATATCAGCCTTTATGAAAAAAGAGTGTCATCTCCTACTCAGGCTGGAGATCATATCTTAATAATCATTTGACGGTGCTTGATGAGTCCTCTATCTAACTCTTTAGATATTCATCCAAACACCAACCTCTATGATTCAATTAATCAATCAACAGCTATATGATCATCAATACGGCCATGGTATATAACCCTAATTATACAGAGGGACCTTATAGTGCATTCATTCATTTAATTTCAGAAAGGGAGTGAAACAATCAATAACTTTTATTGATAAAACATATCTATATATTTCAATAACATTTATTATAAGAATGGTTCACCTCGGGATCACATGCTAACAGAACCTCCATCCGAGGAGGAACAGAAACGATTAGAGATTAGTAATAGCCTATAAATTCGATTTAATTTTGCAAAACATTCTTATTATTGTAATAATTGTGGACTTGGACGCTTGTTTGGATACTCAGACTTCAGGGTTTGTTTCGCTGAGTGCAGATGCACTCGGGGGACCTCACTGCGGCTTTTCGTGGTTTTGTTTTGATCGCCTTCTCTTTCTATTTGATTCACAAGGATTTAGCCACGATATTTAGGATTTTTATTGACCGTGACATAATTAGCTAAGCACACACACCTAATTGCTTATCTATTCCTATAGGACTTAGCTAAAATAAACTTGAAAAAGTTAGCCTGATTGGATATTAGACAATGCGTCGTGAGGATGTAAAGATAGCATGACCTGTTGTGGAAGGCACGGAGTAACTCCCAAGATCGGACTCAGGTCTTTATTTGATTAGCTAGTCATTCTTCTTCATGATTAATAGAAATTGCTAGTCTAAGATCGATTCCTCGTGCATCATATATATAGTTTATTTGCTGTCTATAATTTATGCGTGAATCACCCTGCATGTAGAGTGTTGAAGTCAGGTACACATTTCTTTCTCTACATTCATTATTATGTTTGAGCGTGCATCGACTTTTTGACTTCCTCCCCCTGTTTTGTTGGACTCAAAATAACCAAGGAAATCAAAAAATTCGTTAGGCGTTGTCTTATTCAGAAAAATACATAAAAAGTGAAAACAAAATAAAAATGGGACTAGTAATGCAAACTTGACCCTAAAATACACTTTACTTAAAATTCTTATTTTGGGGAGAGTCACCCGCTCGTTGGTTGATTTATCTGTAGCGAGAGAGTGACCTACATACTAGATAGAGCCATACCTGATTTCAAACTATTGGTCTTGTGGTTGGTTGTTCACCAGTAAGGACTTCACAGGGTAGCCAATAATTGGTCTGGGACTTCCTTAGCAGAGTGGATAAGGCGGGTAGCTGGTAAACAGTCTACAATCCATATTGGTTGGGAAAAAATAATTGTGGGATGGGCCAGTCTCTTGTGAGCATCGGGTTCCCAATAGCTTGCTTAATCTCTCTCATAGATTGATTGATCACCTAAATAAAATTGACAAGATTAATGACCGATCTCTCACAGTCATCAGCTAGAGTGTTGAGTAGGTGAATTTGGGGTTTGATTTTTGATCTTGTTCGCATTCCGTATCTCATCGTCATAAATCCATACATCATGATGATGGGAAGGAGGTCCCTTAGGCTGCCTTTGGCAACACCGCTTTCGAGCTCTCCTCTCCATTCATCTAGGGCGGCCTTAGAGAGCCCAGACCTGCTCTCCAAACTCGAATTCGCTACCACCCTGTTCCCCTCAACCACCCTTCTACCAGTCCTGAGGTGCCAGAGTAGACGTCATCACAATTATATGTTCATTTGACGGCACCTGAGTGTTGGGACGTGAAATATCGAGGAGTCAATTATTAATGATATGAAGTCGTTGTTATCCCAAAAACATCCCGGATCAAACAAACAAATTTTTTTTATCAAGCTACAAAATTACAAATAATAATGTGGAGCAAGAGAAAATATTTTTTCTACTTATTTACCTGTATAGCGGACATGATCGAACTCAGTGAGGCTACAATTCCCGAGGGTTACTCAAATAATCGACGAAAAATCAATTAAAAGAAAAGGAAACTCAAATGTAAACTATCCTTGGTTTTTGTGCAATTTTTCTATTTTCTATTTTTTATTTTTTCAATTTATATTTTTTATTTTCTGATTTTCAAATTTTTAGAGATTTCAATTTTACAATTTTTTAATTTTCAAATAAGGAATACTATGCATAAGGGAAGAAATATACACACCTCACTCTTTTTGTATTTTTCCATTATATCAAAAATACTCAACAAATAGAGAAAACATTTATGGGTTTTGAAGTCTTTGATTTTTTTGGAGAATTTTTTTTATAATTTTTAGACATTTTTGTATTTTTCTAAAAATCAAACAATGGCAAAAAGGATAAACAGTGCACGGCCTGGAGTAATTTGCAACTTAAAAATATTTCATACCCAAAAATCCTGTTAACTATTTTTATGCCAAGATATAGACAAATATCTATACACAGGAACTGAATTCACTATTTTTGAATTTCTCTAAGATTTTTTATTATTTTTAAAAGATTTTAAGTATTTTTTATTTTTTTTATAAATTATTTATGCGAGAAATTTGGATAGAAATTAAAAGACAATAAAATAAAATTAATTTATTATTTTTGGAATTTCTAAGCAATATTCAAATTTTTATGAATTACAGGAAGATAAAATGACACTATTTTTTTATTTTTTAATAATATTAAATGACAATAAAATGCAATGAAATTTATATGTAACGAAGAGGAATACAATAGGAATATACAAAAAATTTTGTAGATTTTTTAGAGAAATAAAAACATTTATTTCAGTAAAAAGAACATGCAAAATAAAGAGTCTGGATAATAGGGACTAAAATGTAAATACTTAATGTTTTTGCATTATATCTATAAAAGAAATAATCTGCGGGATGGAATTTGCAAATTACCCAATGAATCGCGTGCGTCACACGTGTTGTTCCTGGAAGGGACCTTTTTTAAATTTATACAACTTCTAGGGGATCAGATGTAATTTACCAAGAAAACACTCTATCCACTTGATAGGACTCTAGTAAGGGCCTCTTTGTAATATGCAAAACACTTGGGGCTTGTTTGAAAATCCCATTCTTTATGGAAGTCCCTAATGTTCCTCTTCCAAAACTAGGGCTTGTTCCACGCACAACATAGAATGGGGGTGCCACCCCTTCTTCCCTTACGCCCAAGCACAAGGTTGGTTCCCATGCGGAATTCGGTGGACTTGGCAATCCTTGCATTGGCAGTGAGCTTGGCCTCTACAGGTGCACACGGTGGTGGAGCATCGGCGGTGGCGTAGGGAGCTCCAAGCTAATCAGGCGGAGGATGCTCGAATGTTGAGGGACACGTAAGGCGGTAGCCCCATGGCTGGTTGTGGAGGTCGATGGAAGTCTAAGAAGTGGCATTGGTGTCAGCTCCACCAGGCGGCCGGCAGAGGTTGACCTGGAAAGGCGACGACACTCGTGGAGGCGGAGGAGCTTGGTGGGCAGGACAACGACCGACTGCTCCAAGAAGGGGGCTAGTGGACTGTGTTTACTAGTGGTGATCTGGGCATGCTCGACTGGTGGCGCACGCTCTCGCGGGCGGCGATGGTGGAGGTTCTCGACGACCGCTCGTTGGCAGTGAAGGTCCTTCACGAAGCGCAGTTGGCGACGACCGTTGGAAGCGACGCAGGACTGCTGTCAACTTATTATTATTATATATATTATTAACAAAAAAATAGAAATTACAAATAAATATATATTTAATAATTTTAGTTTTAAATTTTTTGTTATTTTTTCCTGCAAAACAAATGTTAAAAAATTGTATATGATTTTTTTATTTTTTATTTTTTGAAATAGAGGAGGACTCAAGAACTATGCATCATCTCTTCTTATTTAAATAAATAAATAAATAATGCAAAATATTTGAGTGGGGATCCAACGAAATGGATGAAACGAATTCGGTTCTCCAACCACTGTGCATGGTCGGAGTTGAGAGATTGCGTGAGGTAGAATGCGAAGCGATGAAATCTAGAAAATGAGATGAAAAGTCAAAATCAATGACAAATCAAATCGTGATTGATTCTAATATCTAGACAAAAAATGAAAACAAAATGGAAATGTGAAAAATAAAACTATGATTAACTTAGGATAAAAATAAGAGAAAATGTGGATCTCACCTTAGGAGCAGAAAAGACCTTAATCGCCTCGACGAAGGCCGACTCGCTGTTACCGGACTGCTCGAAGGCTAGGCACCCTTCTATGACAAGAAGACTCTCGGAGATTGGGCTCCTCTCATCAAAGATTGATCAAGTTGAAATGAGAGAGGAGGAGCTACATAAATAGATAAAGAAAGGAGTTTGAATTTTAAAAATTTTGACTAAAGATAAGAGATAAGAGAAAAAAATTTGAATTGAGATAAAGATAAACAAGCGATTAGTGTTTATAAATATTTACAAAAATTAACTATTTTTTGTATTTATGTCACTTTATTTATTTGAAAAATAAATGTTAATTTTTTTATTTTTTGTGGTAGTTATTTAGGAAAATTAACCATATACATATTCTATATACATATATGACATTATATACATGGTTAAATTAGGAAATTAGTTTTTTTAAAATTTTTAAATTTTTATTTAAAATAATTAGTAAAAATATTTACAAATACGATATGTACAAATACATCGTAAAATTGCACAAACCACCCCAAAAAATCGACTTTTCAACCGTAACTCTAAATATTATGAAATCATGTCCATTTGAAAGACAATTTAATTTAGAATACAATGAAAGTGAGTTTGGTTCAATTTGAGTTCATATGGAGCCGGAATTAATCTTTCAATTATCACATGATGGCTTTTTCCGGATGTGGTTACTTTTATTATATACATTATTTTATTTGATAAATATTTTTATTATTTAGAAAGCATTTTGATTTACAACTTTTTTTTGAAAATTATTTTATTTAAAGTCAATTTATGTACAAATAAACATTGTTCGTTTTATACAGATATACGCAAAATAAGTGAGAAGTATTTACAACACAATTTTTTTGGATTTTCTGGTTAAGGACCCTATCTCCCCCTACTTTATTCCTGGTCGATCAGGTCAAGTCTTGACCTTCTCTCGGGGTTCGGGTCAGCTTGTATCTATTAGATATATACAATATTCTTTTTCTTCTTCTTCTTTTTCTTTATTTTCCTTTCTTTATTTATTTATTTTAGCTTAAAATAACATACAAATATATAATATTTACACACAGATGCAAATTAGTAAGAATATGGAGTTAGTATTATATACATGTGTTTTAAAAGGGATTTTAAGCTAAAATAAATGAATAAAGATGTTGAAATGCAGATTCATCACCCCCTATGCTTTACCTTTGCTTGTCCCTTAGCGACACTTATTTGAAAGAATAAGTGAATAGAATAAGAAAGAATGGAAAATAAAGAAGTTAGGACAATATTGAGTATTAAACTTATCTTTATAAAATTGTAGTTTGGAGTTCTGTCAGACCTTTGGATTATTAGTGTGGAGGAACCTTAATGGGAAATGGATTTAAAACCTAACAGATCTAAGTTCCACAAGACTCCTATTCAGGTCACCTCAACAGTCAGGTCATAACAACTCTACATACACTAATTCTTATGACTATGAATCTTTACTTGTACGGTGTAAGTGAGATATAGCTCCCCATCTCAAAAGTAGAAAAGAAACAACCTCCCTCAACAAGGTCACTCTAGTTCCCCGGTCTAGCAACTCTTTCCTCGAGGAGCGGGGATATTCCCTTCTAAGTTCAAGTACAACTAGCTCAAGAAGAGGGGATGGAGAAAAGAATGGACGGTAACCACTGTAGCTACCTATCCTTGGATGCATGAACAATGTAGCCAAGTCATCCACTTCAAGCTTACAAAAATTTGACTTTGAAGCTCTTATTATTATTTCTTTATTTTTTTATCCTTGTATATACACTCCGGCATGCATTTTACTTTTCAATCAGGACTGTCCACTTTTGGAGATTCTGCATTTTCCTCTCTTTTTTGAAAATATATACAAGATGCAACATGTACATAAGGAGTTTTTCCTCTTGATCCAGTTGACTATCCTTCTTTTGAAGCATCATTGCAACCCCACAGCATCCTGTCTTTAGACCTCAACATCGCTAGACCAGGTTGAGACGCTCTTCCCTCCCGAGTGGGAGACAAGAGGTTTCGCCTAGATGTACTACCCTCGTATGCTACCCAAAGCCAAAAGATTCTACCTCCTCACTACCTCCTCCACGAAGAGCTATGTGTACAATGCTTGTCCAAGATAAGTCACGATCTGAAAGAATCATGCGTGTGTTGTTAAATATTCTACTTAGACTACTCAAGATGACATGTGAACATAGTCTTATGGACTCAAAGAATTAAGTCACTAGGACCTAAACAGTCTTAACTCCATATCTTGTAAGGTTCCTCTGAATCTAAGTGGATTAAGGTCCAACTAAGCTCCATTCTTCAAATTTATTTCAGATTTAGTTTAAATGTCAATACTATCTTGAAAAATGCACATGCAAATGCAAGGATATGTACAATGCAAAAAGAAAGAATTTTTTTGAAACAATTTTCTAATTTTGAATTTTTTATGAGTTTTTGAAAAAATGATGTACATGTGAAAAGAAAGTTTTTTTGAAATAATTTTCTAATTTTGAACTTTTTATGGATTTTTTTTGAAAAAATGCAGATGTAAAAAGAAAGTTTTTTTAATTATGCATATTTTTATAGACTTTTGATTTTGTAATCTTTAGGGATTTTTTACGGGAAAAGGGTTAGTAAAATATATACAAGTATATACAAGAAGAAATTTTTTATTTTTTATTATTTTTTTGAGTTTTGTTTTTATTTTGTTTTTTATTTTTTTGGGTTTTTTTATTTTTTTTGTTTTTTGTTTTGTTTTTTTAGTTTTTTTATACACACGTGGATTTTATGAAATTATATACATATCCCAAAAATAATCATATTAAAAGTACGAGTTATGTCTAAAGTATATATACAATATATACTACACCCCCATATACGTAGCTCGAACTATGTCCTCATAGTGATTAGAGAGCGAGAAAGGAAGATATAACTCGTGCTAAGTATAGAAAAGTCTAAAGACTCCTATGCCACGACTCAAAGAAAAGATAAAAAGAAAATAAGTTGGTGATATCCCCTATACTTAGAATCAAGTCATCCTAAGTATAGCAGACTGTACAAAAAGGAAAAACCGATGAAGAGAATGTACATACTCAATGGAAAAACACAAAAAAAAAACGATATGAACAACATCACCCCCAATACTTAGGGTAGAATATCCCTAAGTGTAGGCAACAACATGAGTGATGAACGGGTTGAATATGAACAACACAAATCATTCACCCCCATACTTAGGATAAAGCACATCCTAAGTATAACATATATACACACGAAAAAGAGGTGAACGATAAAATGGGAGAAGAAAGAATGAAACGATAGGATATACAAGATGAGTGGATGTACAAAGTTCAAGAAGGACGAAATCGGACCTTCTTGCTAGATCGCTGAGGAATGGATCTAACAAGGTGTAGGTCGATATTGGGGTCATCATTGGACACAAATCGATCAGGAATGTATCCTTAGCGATTTCAAAGTAGCAAGGCTTAAACTGGTCAGTGGAAGTAGTGTTGACATGTCTGGCCTGGGGAATCTCACAAATATCAAATTAAAAAGGCTCGAACACATTATCCAAAAAAGTAAGATCAATTCTAGCTTGGAGAGCCTTACCTAGATCATCATCCTTATTAAAAGACCCAAATTCCTTTATAAAAGCAATCAAATCAAACTCGACCTTATCAGTCTCTTCTAAATCTGGGTGAAAAGGAGCGGACTCATTAGTGAAAGTAGTCAAATCATGCCCGTCCTATCTAGTCTCAGAGTTTGCCTTCCGCTCTAGGGTGTCTATCGTGTAAATCCTGTAGATGCCATGAATGCATTTCCACGTACCAGAAGGGGGAACTCCAAGGTCTATGCTTCCCGAGTCCTCCTCCTTAAAGAGGAATTCTCGGATCTTAGTGTCATCCAACGTACAACAAAAATCTATAGCTATATCATCAAGATCAAAGTCCTTGGGGTTGGCTAACATTGGCACACTCTTATGGGATGCAGGTCTCTGGTCAATAATGGGTGTAGTGATCAACACATTGCTCCCTACATCAGAACAGAAGCGAATCACTCCTGATCCACAATCAATAAAGGCTCCCCCAGAGGCGAGGAAATGCCGTCTCAGGAGGATTGGAGGGTTCTCCACAGGGGTGAAGTTCTCCATGGGTAATATGAAAAAATCAGAAGTGAATTTCATGCCCTGAATTAGAATAACAACATTTTCTAGAATACTCTTCGACCTCTTAATAGATCCATCAACAAATTGAACTATCATACTAGTTTTCTTGAGAGGTTCAAGATGAAGAGAATGAACCATAGAGAAGGGTATTATATTGATTGAAGAACCACCGTCAAGGAGAGTGTTGTCCCAAGAATAGTCAGAGATGGAGCAACTCACAAGAGGTGTTGTAGTGTTCCCTTTCTTAAAATGTAGACCGTGAGAGATGGCATAGACAGTGGCCACGGTCAAGATATGACACTCAGATCTGCTCCTCCACTTTCTTTTCTTGGTTTGAGGAATCGATAAATGGGTTATTTATGTTGAAGTGGGGCTTTAATGATCACGTGAATAGAGGCCACCACTTCGGGTTCAGTCAACATTTTTTTGAATTTTTGGACCTCTTCCATACAAGGGAGGAGATCAGAATCAGGATATACAAGAGGATTGCCAAGAGCAATCTGTACAGTGGCATCCTCGGGTTCAAGGTTGGGACATGTGGTGAATGACTGAATGACGCGAAAATCCAATCGACTGATATGGAAGAATAAGCAAGTGTCATTGTTCCTAACCAATCAATCGGTCAATCAAGAAAAAAGAAACCAATCAGATAAGTCAATCAAAATAAGGTAATGTCAACGATCTCCGCTATTTATTTAACTTGGTATAGAGACTAGGGTCGAACACAAGGAGCACAAAAATGTACGAAATAGTCCTAATCAGAAAATAGAAAGCATATTTTTGTGATTTTTAATTTTGCTATTTTTTATATTTTTAAAATAAGAAAATAAGATAAAGCAATAAAGAATAAGAAAGCTTCAACAAATTTTATATAGAATAAAAAATGCTCTAAAACACAAAATAAAATTATTTTTACTTTTTTTCAAATATTCAGATATTTTTGATAATTTTAGGAAATTTTTTCAACTTTTTATTTTTATAAAAAACAAACAAGAGCTAAACAATGAAATAGTGCACACCTAGGACAAAATTACAAGTTAAAAATATTTAAAGTGTCCTAATGTCCTAGATAACAATTTTATAAGAAAGTATATAAATTACGTAACTATAACAACATGAATTATAATTTTTGATTTTTCTAGAATTTTTAATAATTTTTATAAGATTTTGAGTATCTTGCAATTTTTAGAATTTTTACAAGGAATTTTCAATAAAAAATGCTACAGAAAACCAAGCATATAAAAACACATACACACATATACAGAACTTTTTATGGAATTTTTCATATAATTCTTTGAATTTTTATGTATTTTATAAAATAGATAGAATAATTTTTATGTATTTTTTATTTTTAGAAAATATCAGATAAAACTAAATTAATTCACAAAAATTCCATGAAAATTACAACAAGCTCCTACTAACACGTAATATTTATGATAATTTTTGTGCATTAATTTATTTTTATTTTATTTTTTCTAAAAATAAAAAATACCTAAAAACTATTCTGTTTATTTCAAAAATTACATAAAAATTAGAAGAAGTATCTGAAAAATTACATAAAAATTTCTGTGTGTTTTATATGCTTTGCTTTCAGTAGCATTTTTGATTAAAAATTCCTTATAAAATCCTAAAAATTGCAAAAGAATAAAAAACTTGTAAAATTCATTAACAATTCAAGAAAAATAAAAAATTTATAATTCCAGTTGCTGTAGATAGATAATTTTATTTACTTTATCATAAAATTGCTATCCAAGATATTGAGAAACCTTTTAATATTTTCAACTTGTAATTTTGTTCTGGATGTGCACTATTTCTTTATTCAGCTAATGTTTGATTCTTAGAAAATCATATGAAAGTTGGAAAAATCTCCTAAAATTAGCAAAAACATCTTTACATTTGAAAAATGTAAAAATATTTTTGTTTCCTATTTTTGAGCATTTTTGACTTTGAATAAAAAATGTTGAAGCTTGCTTATTCTTTATTACTTTGTCTTATTTTTCTTATTTGAAAAATAGAAAAAAAATGCAAAATTAAAAACCACAAAAATATGCTTTCTATTTTCTGATTAGGACTACTACATACATTTCCATGCTCCTTGTGTTCGACTCTGGTCGCTATACCATGTTAAATACATAGCAGATATCTAAGTGGTTTCTATTTTCTTGATTGACCGAATTGATTGGTAGTAACAAGATGCTTGCTTATTCTGGTCTCGGACCATCGATAATCATGAAGAACTAAGTGATGAATCCACATTTCATCATCTTTATTCTATCATTTTGGCCTCAAAAACCCTGCCAAATGCATGTAAATACCCCTAATTCATACATTTTAGCATACATGCATGTGTGTATAAATACTGTATAAAATACAGTTTTTATAGCCAAAATTATAGAATAAAGAAAAGAAAAGAAAAAGAATAAAATATTGTAAATATTTTATGACCCGAAACCCCGAGACATAGGCATCTCGATGAATAGGTCGACAAGGAATAAAGTAGGGGGAGATAAGGGCCACAATACTAATAAAATTCCCTTTCATTTTGGGGCCTATTTTTGGTTTCACTTTTTATACCTCAAATAAAGAAACCTTGTACATGAAAGTTGTAGATAATTAAATATAGAAAATTACAAAATTGTTTGCACTCAAAAATAATGTACAGATAAAAAGTTTTGATCTAAATAAAAATCCAAAATCCCAACTTCCCAGACCTGTATCTCTCAAATAAAAACTCAAAACACATCAAAATCATCTTTAATTGTATATAATTTTAAATAAGATATTTAAAGAAGGTGGTTTCGCATCTTACGGAGCTACGGTTTGAAAGTTGAGTTTTGGACCCCTATTATATACTTGTAAAGATTAAAATATTCATTTTATTATTTATTCATTATTTTCGTAATTTTATATTTTTCTAATTTTGTAAATATTATTTATAATAAAAATGTACATTAAAATTAGAATAAAAACCTAAAGAAAATTCAAAAATAAAATACATGTATATAATACATAGGTACCAAACCGATACATATACTTATAGAATCACTACTTTTATTTTATTAAGTGTACAAAATACATCAGAAAAATCAAATAAAAATATATTTAAGTGTATAAAAATATTTTATATGTTTATAAAATAATAAAAAATAAATAAAATCAAATATACAAAATAAAAATAAAATATTAAAATATATAGAAGAATACACCTATATAGGACATAAAAGGTAACTTGTAATTCTGTACCTCATAAAATAAATAAAAATCACCATAAAATTATTTATAAATAAGGAACATTTTTTATTTTATAACCTTTATTTTGAATTTACTAATAATTTTCACTTGGAATTTCCTGGTTGGTCCACATGGAACAACCAGGCGCGGTCGTTTGCTGACCTCGGTCTACTCTCTGACCGAGGCCTGCCAGGTCTGACACCCGTGATTTCACCCTGTTTTCAAGAAATTTTGGCACCTTATTCTTCCATCTTTTGGCTTCGCTTCCTTATTGGAACTCCTTCCTTGATCATCACTGATCCACGCCGAGTGCTCAAATCTCGCCATATCTTCATCATTCGTGCGTGGCCCTCGCTTGAAGGAGACGCCATCACCAGGTATATATCAGACCCGCCACCTTCGAGCTCAAGTTTGAACCCCTTGCGCGCAGCTTTCTCCCCACATGTTGTGCTCCAGAGATAGAGGGAGGTAACAGCTCCCCATTCAAAGCTTCAGGAGCGTCGAGGAAGGGCTGAAGCGGCTCCACCATCTCCGCCGACCACCGACGTCGAGGTTCTTCTCCTCTGGTCTCGAACCATCGAGGTACCCCTTCTTCCTTATTTCTTTTCGCATTTTCTTGTCCGCCATAGTCATAGGAACATTTCCCTATCGTCCGTTTCGCCTATCGCTCGTCCGATCGCCATCTCGAATCCCCTCGCCGGAGCGCACCTCCGGCCGAACTTCCATCCAACTCGCGCCGTCATTCCACAACACCACCGCACCTCCGTGGGGCCCAAGTGGTTTTCCCTAGACCCTCTCACTCATTTTTGCAAGTCAACGCGCACGGAGAGCCCCTGGAGACCATTTTGCATACTTCGTCGGAGGCACCTGGACCCGATTCCTCTGCCACCTTCTTGGCGGTGCGTCAACGTTCCTCCGATGAAGCCGAGTCCTCCAGCATCTAGCTCGACCTCCCAGGAGCACGCCCGTCCATTTTGCGTGCTTCCAGATTGTCGGAGGACCGAGATCTAGCTCGGGGAAGTTCACATCGCCGACATTCTTCCATGTTCCTCCCCCTCGCATCTCCACCGTCCGATCAGGCCACCACTCCAGATCACAGCATAACCGTCCGATCTTGGCCCGCGTCGACCGTTGATCACTTCGCCAGATCTGATCGCAGCCACTCATCTTCGAACCGGCATCGCGCGTCACTGAACCGCCACGTGGATTAGTGGCGACGTCTCTGCCGTTTGATCTCGTCCTGTGGGTATTTTGCACTCTACACCCCAACCATTTTGTATTTTATTTTTAGTCCTTAAACTTTCAGGCATGGTTTGAATAATTTGTAATATTTACAATTAGACCCTTAGACTTCTGCTATTTGCATTTAGGTCCAGTCTACATCACCTCACGTGACTCACGCACATGGGGTGGTGGGTATTTTGCGTTGGACCCCCTGAGGTTTTTGTATTTGGATTTTAGTCCAAGAACATTTTCAGAGTAGGTCGATATTGGGGTCATCATTAGACACAAATCGATCAGGAATGTATCCTTAGCGATTTCAGAGTAGCAAGGCTTAAACTGGTCAGTGGAAGTAGTGTTGACATGTCTGGCCTGGGGAATCTCACAAATATCAAATTAAAAAGGCTCGAACACATTATCCAAAAAAGTAAGATCAATTCTAGCTTGGAGAGCCTTACCTAGATTATCATCCTTATTAAAAGACCCAAATTCCTTTATAAAAGCAATCAAATCAAACTCGACCTTATCAGTCTCTTCTAAATCTGGGTGAAAAGGAGCGGACTCATTAGTGAAAGTAGTCAAATCATGCCCGTCCTATCTAGTCTCAGAGTTTGCCTTCCGCTCTAGGGTGTCTATCGTGTAAATCCTGTAGATGCCATGAATGCATTTCCACGTACCAGAAGGGGGAACTCCAAGGTCTATGCTTCCCGAGTCCTCCTCCTTAAAGAGGAATTCTCGGATCTTAGTGTCATCCAACGTACAACAAAAATCTATAGCTATATCATCAAGGTCAAAGTCCTTGGGGTTGGCTAACATTGGCACACTCTTATGGGATGCAGGTCTCTGGTCAATAATGGGTGTAGTGATCAACACATTGCTCCCTACATCAGAACAGAAGCGAATCACTCCTGATCCACAATCAATAAAGGCTCCCCCAGAGGCGAGGAAATGCCGTCTCAGGAGGATTGGAGGGTTCTCCACAGGGGTGAAGTTCTCCATGGGTAATATGAAAAAATCAGAAGTGAATTTCATGCCCTGAATCAGAATAACAACATTTTCTAGAATACTCTTCGACCTCTTAATAGATCCATCAACAAAGTGAACTATCATACTAGTTTTCTTGAGAGGTTCAAGATGAAGAGACTGAACCATAGAGAAGGGTATTATATTGATTGAAGAACCACCGTCAAGGAGAGTGTTGTCCCAAGAATAGTCAGAGATGGAGCAACTCACAAGAGGTGTTGTAGTGTTCCCTTTCTTAAAATGTAGACCGTGAGAGATGGCATAGACAGTGGCCACGGTCAAGATATGACACTCAGATCTGCTCCTCCACTTTCTTTTCTTGGTTTGAGGAATCGATAAATGGGTTATTTCTGTTGAAGTGGGGCTTTAATGATCACGTGAATAGAGGCCACCACTTCGGGTTCAGTCAACATTTTTTTTGAATTTTCGGACCTTTTCCATACAAGGGAGGAGATCAGAATCAGGATATACAAGAGGATTGCCAAGAGCAATCTGTACAGTGGCATCCTCGGGTTCAAGGTTGGGACATGTGGTGAATGACTGAATGACGCGAAAATCCAATCGACTAATATGGAAGAATAAGCAAGTGTCATTGTTCCTAACCAATCAATCGGTCAATCAAGAAAAAAGAAACCAATCAGATAAGTCAATCAAAATAAGGTAATGTCAACGATCTCCGCTATTTATTTAACTTGGTATAGAGACTAGGGTCGAACACAAGGAGCACAAAAATGTACGAAATAGTCCTAATCAGAAAATAGAAAGCATATTTTTGTGATTTTTAATTTTGCTATTTTTTATATTTTTAAAATAAGAAAATAAGATAAAGCAATAAAGAATAAGAAAGCTTCAACAAATTTTATATAGAATAAAAAATGCGCTCTAAAACACGAAATAAAATTATTTTTACTTTTTTTCAAATATTCAGATATTTTTTATAATTTTAGGAGATTTTTTCAACTTTTTATTTTTATAAAAATCAAACAGGAGCTAAACAATGAAATAGTGCACACCTAGGACAAAATTACAAGTTAAAAATATTTAAAGTGTCCTAATGTCCTAGATAACAATTTTATAAGAAAGTATATAAATTACGTAACTATAACAACATGAATTATAATTTTTGATTTTTCTAAAATTTTTAATAATTTTTATAAGTTTTTGAGTATCTTGCAATTTTTAGAATTTTTACAAGGAATTTTCAATAAAAAATGCTACAGAAAGCAAAGCATATAAAAACACATACACACATATACAGAACTTTTTATGGAATTTTTCATATAATTCTTTGAATTTTTATGTATTTTATAAAATAGATAGAATAATTTTTATGTATTTTATATTTTTTGAAAATATCAGATAAAACTAAATTAATTCAAAAAAATTTCATGAAAATTACAGCAAGCTCCTACTAACACGTAATATTTATGATAATTTTTGTGCATTAATTTATTTTTATTTTATTTTTTCTAAAAATAAAAAATACCTAAAAACTATTCTGTTTATTTCAAAAATTACATAAAAATTAGAAGAAGTATCTGAAAAATTACATAAAAATTTTTGTGTGTTTTATATGCTTTGCTTTCAGTAGCATTTTTGATTGAAATTCCTTATAAAAATCCTAAAAATTGCAAAAGAATAAAAAACTTGTAAAAATCATTAACAATTCTAGAAAAATCAAAAATTTATAATTCGAGTTGCTGCAGATAGATAATTTTATTTACTTTATCATAAAATTGCTATCCAAGATATTGAGAAACCTTTTAATATTTTCAACTTGTAATTTTGTTCTGGATGTGCACTATTTCTTTATTCAGCTAATGTTTGATTTTTATAAAATCATATGAAAGTTGGAAAAATCTCCTAAAATTAGCAAAAACATCTTTACATTTGAAAAATGTAAAAATATTTTTGTTTCCTATTTTTGAGCATTTTTGACTTTGAATAAAAAATGTTGAAGCTTGCTTATTCTTTATTACTTTGTCTTATTTTTCTTATTTGAAAAATAGAAAAAAATGCAAAATTAAAAACCACAAAAATATGCTTTCTATTTTCTGATTAGGACTACTACATACATTTCCATGCTCCTTGTGTTCGACTCTGGTCGCTATACCATGTTAAATACATAGCAGAGACCGTTGACATTACCTTGTTTTGATTGACTTATCAGAGTGGTTTCTATTTTATTGATTGACCGAATTGATTGGTAGTAACAAGATGCTTGCTTATTCTTCCATTTTAACCGATCAGATTTTCGCGTCATTCAGAATGGCAAAGGCAAAAGACCCGAACTAAGGTGCCGTCAAATGAACAAAAATCTGTGCTGGTCTTTGCTTGGGTACCTCGGGACTGGAAGAAGGGTGATCGAGGGGGGACATGGCATAATCAAACCCGGGTTCAGAGAGCTCGTCCAAGCTCTCCAGAACCTGTATAGATGAGTGAGTCAGAGTGCTCGAGAGCAGTGCTGCCAAAGTCAGCCTAAGGGACCTCCGACCCATCATCGTAATCTAGAAGAAGTGTGTATGGGATCTGGAAACAAACAAGATCAGCAATCAAACCCCCAATTCACCTATGCAACGTTGTGCTGATGACAGTAAGGGTTCAGTCGTTTATCTTGTCAATTTTATTTAGGTGATAATTCAGTCTAGCAGGCGATTAAGCAAGCAGTTAGGTACTCTATGCTCCCCAGAGACTGGTCCAATCCTAATTCTAGATCTTTCCCAGCCAGTACAAGTTGGGGGTCATTTACTGGCAACCCGATCGACCCATTCTGTTAAGGATATCGTGGCCTGCTTTATCGGAGACCGGAGAGATCCTTACTAGAGAATAACTAACCACAAGTCCAGTTGTCTAACGAGAGTGCGGGTCACTCTCTCGTACAAGCAAACCAAATAATGAGGAGATGACTCTTCCAAGACAGATTTTTAAGTGAGGCGTCTTTAATATCAAGTTTGTTTAACAATCCTAATATTATGGTTTTCTCATTTTACGGTATTTTTTCAATATCAAGCAAATGCCTAACGATATTTTTGATCTCCTGATTATTTTAAGTCCAAAAGCAGGGGGAAAAGTCGAAAAAGCCAATGCGCGATCAAACAGTGTGATGCATGCAAAGTAAGAGATGCATACCTGTCACCAACATCTACATGCAGGATGATCCGTGCATAAATTTAAAGACAGGAAAGTAAACTAATCTAAATGATTCAAGAAGAAAACAGTCTTAGATGAGAAACTTCTAATAATCATGAAGAACTAAGTGATGAATCCACATTTCATCATCTTTATTCTATCATTTTGGCCTCAAAAACCCTGCCAAATGCATGTAAATACCCCTAATTCATACATTTTAGCATACATGCATGTGTGTATAAATACTGTATAAAATACAATTTTTATAGCCAAAATTATAGAATAAAGAAAAGAAAAGAAAAAGAATAAAATACTGTAAATATTTTATGACCCGAAACCCCGAGACATAGGCATCTCGATGAATAGGTCGACAAGGAATAAAGTAGGGGGAGATGAGGGCCACACTACCAATAAAATTCCCTTTCATTTTGGGGCCTATTTTTGGTTTCACTTTTTATACCTCAAATAAAGAAACCTTGTACATGAAAGTTGTAGATAATTAAATATAGAAAATTACAAAATTATTTGCACTCAAAAATAATGTACAGATAAAAAGTTTTGATCTAAATAAAAATCCAAAATCCCAACTTCCCAGACCTGTATCTCTCAAATAAAAACTCAAAACACATCAAAATCATCTTTAATTGTATATAATTTTAAATAAGATATTTAAAGAAAGTGGTTTCGCATCTTACGGAGCTACGGTTTGAAAGTTGAGTTTTGGACCCCTATTGTATACTTGTAAAGATTAAAATATTCATTTTATTATTTATTCATTATTTTCCTAATTTTATATTTTTCTAATTTTGTAAATATTATTTATAATAAAAATGTACATTAAAATTAGAATAAAAACCTAAAGAAAATTCAAAAATAAAATACATGTATATAATACATAGGTACCATACCGATACATATACTTATAGAATCACTACTTATCTTATATTTTATTAAGTGTACAAAATACATCAGAAAAATCAAATAAAAATATATTTAAGTGTATAAAAATATTTTATATGTTTATAAAATAATAAAAAATAAATAAAATCAAATATACAAAATAAAAATAAAATATTAAAATATATAGAAGAATACACCTATATAGGACATAAAAGGTAACTTGTAATTCTGTACCTCATAAAATAAATAAAAATAACCATAAAATTATTTATAAATAAAGAACATTTTTTATTTTATAACCTAAAATAAATAAAACCATTTACTATTTTATTTTGAATTTACTAATAATTTTCACTTGGAATTTCCTGGTTGGTCCACATGGAACAACCAGGCGCGGTCATTTGTTGACCTCGGTCTACTCTCTGACCGAGGCCTGCCAGGTCTGACACCCGTGATTTCACCCTGTTTTCAAGAAATTTTGGCACCTTATTCTTCCATCTTTTGGCTTCGCGTGTGGCCCTCGCTTGAAGGAGACGCCATCACCAGGTATATATCAGACCCGCCACCTTCGAGCTCAAGTTTGAACCCCTTGCGCGCAGCTTTCTCCCCACATGTTGTGCTCCAGAGATAGAGGGAGGTGACAGCTCCCCATTCAAAGCTTCAGGAGGGTCGAGGAAGGGCTGAAGCGGCTCCACCATCTCCGCCGACCACCGGCGTCGAGGTTCTTCTCCTCTGGTCTCGGACCATCGAGGTACCCCTTCTTCCTTATTTCTTTTCGCATTTTCTTGTCCGCCATAGTCATAGGAACATTTCCCTATCGTCCGTTTCGCCTATCGCTCGTCCGATCGCCATCTCGAATCCCCTCGCCGGAGCGCACCTCCGGCCGAACTTCCATCCAACTCGCGCCGTCATTCCACAACACCACCGCACCTCCGTGGGGCCCAGGTGGTTTGCCCTAGACCCTCTCACTCATTTTTGCAAGTCAACGCACACGGAGAGCCCCTGGAGACCATTTTACATACTTCGTCGGAGGCACTTGGACCCGATTCCTCCGCCACCTTCTTGGCGGTGCGTCAACGTTCCTCCGATGAAGCCGAGTCCTCCAGCATCTAGCTCGACCTCCCAGGAGCACGCCCGTCCATTTTGCGCGCTTCCAGATTGTCGGAGGACCGAGATCTAGCTCGGGGAAGTTCACATCGCCGACATTCTTCCCTGTTCCTCCCCCTCGCCTCTCCACCGTCCGATCAGGCCGCCACTCCAGATCACAGCATAACCGTCCGATCTTGGCCCGCGTCGACCGTTGATCACTTCGCCAGATCTGATCGCAGCCACTCATCTTCGAACCGGCATCGCGCGTCACTGAATCGCCACGTGGATTAGTGGCGACGTCTCTGCCGTTTGATCTTGTCCTGTGGGTATTTTGCACTCTACACCCCCGCCATTTTGTATTTTATTTTTAGCCCTTAAACTTTCAGGCATGGTTTGAATAATTTGTAATATTTGCAATTAGACCCTTAGACTTCTGCTATTTGCATTTAGGTCCAGTCTACATTACCTCACGTGACTCACGCACATGGGGTGGTGGGTATTTTGCATTGGACCCCCTGAGGTTTTTGTATTTGGATTTTAGTCCAAGAACTTTTTAATTAAGCGTATTAATTTTGGAAAAATTGCAAGTACACCCCCAGGTTTTTGATAATGACATTTAGGCCCTCCCCAAACGCGTGCATACCACGTGTGGGGGTGGGGTATTAGCACTTGTGCCTCTGCGGGTTTAGGAATTTGTATTTGGTCCTGAAACTTTGTTTATTAGTTATATATTTTGTGGAAAATTGCACTTTGGCCCTTGAGTTTCTGGATATTTACATTTATGCCCTCGCCAATAGTGTATTTTCTATTTGCTGTCTCTATTTATTTCGTGCATCTAAAAAAATCCCAATCACCAAAAAATCAACTTAAGCTCATGATTACTTGATCATTCACATTATATTTTTAGTTTGCATTTTTATTGCATTTTATTATTTATAAAAATTCAAAAATATGCATTTTCAGTATTGTTTGCATTAGAAAATACTTAAAGATTGTAAAATGTTTTTTAAAAATTCCAAAAAAAAAAGATTTTGATTGTTTTTGTGTGTTTTAACTTCAATCCAAAAATCACTAAAAATTTCAAAATAAAACTCGTAAAAATTACAAAACCCTTAAAATCTTCATAAAAATCTTAAAAATTCTACAAAAATCCTAAAAATACAATTTCAGTTTCTGAATATTCCCTATTTTATTTTCTTTATTTTAAAAGTAATTTGAGGAATTTTTAAAACTATCGGATATTTTTCATCCTGATTTTAATTTCAGCCAACAACTTAGTTCGTTGTTTTCAAGTATTTTTACCTTTAAAAATACCAAATAAATTAGAAAAAATCTAGAAAAAATCACAAAAACATTAGACAAATATAAAAATCACAAAAACATTTTCTTTCTTGTATTTTTACTATTTTCCCTATTTTTGCTTCTCTCTTATGTTTAGTGTATATATATTCCTTATAGATATTATATCTTTATCAAAAGAAAAAGAAAATATAAAAATACAAAATATAAAAAGAAAATACCAAAATCAGTAAATTAAAAATCAAAATAAAAAATATAAAAAAAATCTTAAATAAAAAACCCACAAAAATATCGCAATTGTAGTCATTTGATCACTTTCACATTTTGAGCATTATTGCCTTGATCCATCTTGCTTGCTCCCTGAGTTCGACACTCTAGATATACTTGCACCTATACACACTTATTGTAGAGTTATAATAAATTTTAACTCCACTTATTATTTTTCATTGTTTGATTTTTATTGTTGGTTAATTGTCAATTTAGCCGAGATTTATAGAGGGTCGCCACAACGACTTTGTCTCCGCCTTGTGTGAGACATTTAGATCCCATTTATATCCCTGTTTTTCTCAGCCAATCAAATGACGTTGTTGTCTGGGAGCAACAACGTATAGATCATTATTTTGTGACTGATAGTGATTATTTGTTTACCACTATTGCTTCATTTATCTCGCTTGTATTTGACTTACATTTTTGAGCTATCTAACCACCCTCTTTGTTGTTGTTGTGCGAGGTACCGCGGATCGAGGGAGGCGTATTTTCATAGGCGCCTGAGCACCCACGTGAAGCTGCCTACGACCTGCATGAAGAAAACTTAGAGATTCTGTAGATTAGCTTCCAGTGCCCGAGGGATTGTTTCGTTGGGGGCCTCGTCGGGTTTTCACAGCTTTTTCGTAGTTTTTGACACTTTTATTACTTGCTTGTTTCACGCGGATTTGGCCCCTAGATCTAGGAGTTTTTACTGATTGTGACGTAAATAGCTAAGGCCCAACACTTAATATCTTGCCTGTACCTATAGATCGTAATTGGACTTAGCTAAAAATCATCTGAAAAAGCTATTGACTTGAACAAGAGACCACGTGTCGGGAGGGGTCGTATACAGCGCTTGTGGTGGACACCGATCGGCTCCCAAGATCGGACTCCGGTCTCTCTTTCTAGTCATAGCTACTTGTGCTTCACGATTAATAGAAGTTGCTCATCTAGGGACGGTTTCTTCGTGCATCATATAGGTAGTTTTGTTCCTGTCTTATTATGGGCGGATCACCCTCCATGTAGAGTGCTGGAGCAAGGTACGCATTTCTATCTTTGCATGCATCATTGTGTTTGATCGCGCATCGGCTTTTCCGACTCCCTCCCCCGTTTTATTGGACTTAAAATAATCAGGAGATTGGAAAATTCGTTAGGCATTGTCTTTTATCCAGAAAAAGATTAAAAAAAATAAAAACCATAAAATTGGGACTGATAATGCAAACTTGACTCTAAAACTCACCTCATTCTTTCAAAAATTTTGACTTGGGGAGAGTAACCCCCTCCTTGTTTAATTTATCTGCAGTGAGAGAGTACCCGTACACTAGGCTAGAGCCACACCCGAAATCATAGTTGACTACTGGTCTTAGTGAGTCGTTCTCCAGTGAGGATCTCTCCGGTTCCGGTAAAGCAGACCGCGATGTCCTTAGCAGACGGGGTTGATCAGGTAGACGGTAAATGGTCTGCAACTCCTACTGGCTGGGAAAGATCTCATTTGGGATTGGGACAATTGGCTAGGAGAGTTTTGTTCCCAACAGCTCGCTTAATCACTCTGATAGATTGACTAATCACCTTAATAAAATTTGACAAGATAAAAGACCGAACCTTCACGGTCATCAGCTCAGAGTTGCGTAGGTGAATTAGGGGTTTGTTTTCACATCTTGTTTGCATTTCAGATCTCATCCGCCCTCTTTCCAAGATCAAAATGATGGGAAGGAGATCCCTTAGGCCACATCTGGTGGCGCCTCTATCAAGCACTCCTCCCTATTCATCTAGGACGGCTTCGGGGAGTCCAGACCCACTCTCCTAGCCTGAGTTTACATCCACCATGTTCCCCCTCGACCACCCTTCTTCTTCTTCTATTAGTCCAGTGGTGTCAGAGTTTACTGCAGCACAGAGTTCAGAGTATTTGATGGCATCAGAGATGGATTCTTTTGACTTTTCAGAAACCCAAGATATGGAAGGAAGAGAGGAACACCCAGATGAGCAGAGACCACCTCCGTACATATATGATCAAGCTGCCATCAACAATTCTTTGTTAGCCTCCCTGGAAACCTTGCAGAGACAGATCCGAGACTAGGGAGTGTTCATGGGTGAAATCATGAGGGAAATGCGTGAGGGACGAGTAGAATGACACGAAGGCAGTGATATACCAGATGCAACAGGCGAAGGAGAAGAACTAAACCAAGAAAGACCGCCCTGGATGACCATGAGGCAGTTGCACAACCCAGGTGCAACACTTACGCACCGATGGATCCGCTTCCCTCCTATCTATGGAGACTTCGAGCTTCGCCCACATACCATTCAGCTACTGCCCAAGTTTCACGGGCTGGCCACCGAAGAACCTCACATCCATTTGCAAGAGTTTGAAATGATATGCAGAGCAATGATCAACAATTTCACAATATTCCCCAATGAACAATTCCATGAAGCTTGGGATCGATTTAGAGAGCTCATAGACCGATGTCCACACCATGAGATATCACAGCCAAATCTTGTCCAAAGTTTCTTTTGTGGGCTGACATCGGAGCTGCAGGGGCTAGTAAATGCCTCTTGTGGGGGATCTTATTTCTCCAAGGATGCAGAAGCGGTCTGGGCCATCTATGAACAGATGGCAGAAAATTCTACAGTGATGTCCCAGGGCCGAATCTACACACACTCCAAGGTCCCGCCACATGCTACTTCTTATCATTGCATTGCTAGGATCGATGCAGGGAGCCATACTTTGTCAGCAGCAGCAACACAAGATGAATCATACGCTGCTGACATGGGCATAATCAATGAAAAATTGGACCGCATTGAGATTTTGGAGAAGAAGCAAGGCCAAGGTCTGGAACATATATACCAGTTGGCTAAGACCATGAGTGACCTGAAGACTCACATCTTGAGTATTCAGGAGGCACAAACAACGTCACATCCACCTCCTAGATCACATGCTGAGTCCAGTAGTAGCCGTTCTGCCCCACCCCCCACATACCGCCAAGTTCACCATGTCCAGGAGGTGTCGGTACAGCAGCCGCTGCACTACTCACAATAGCCACCATCTCATGACACTCAGATGGTGGTCTATCAACAGGATCGACCATTAGCAGCACTACCACCTCCACCCTTCGAGCAAGAGCCGTTGATGGAAGTCAACGGGATATGGTACGACTGGTACCCCCAGCAGGCTGGGATTCGTCGTGATCACCCAGGATTCCGTTGGACCACCGGAGGTGCCTCATCCCAGCAGCAGCCTCCATCTCAAGGTAATCATAGTAGCCAACACCAGTAGTCCCAATACTCCCAACCGCAGCAGTATTACCAGCAGAGTTCTCGTCCCGCCTATAATGGGACAACAGTGGAGGCATCAACAGTAGCCTTACCAGCAGAAGTACTACCAGCCTCACCAGCAACCTCAGTTCCAGCAAGGGAACACTTCCGGTTCTCCAACCCCTGCCTTGGAGAACCCAGCACTTGACGATCTCGCCCGCTTGCTCTCCGAACAGCAAGCATTTTTCCAACGAGAAATGGATGAGTTCCAATAGGAAATGAGGGACATAATAAAAGGAAAAGCCACCATACCTGCACAGAGCGAGCCGAGCCCGAATAACTTGAAGAGAAAGTTTGAGCAGGTACAGTCTACAGAGGATACCACTCCTAGTGCTTATTTGAAAGACATGCATTCTATGTTTGATATTCATTTTGTGTCACTTAGGAGCGGTAGGGAACCAGCCGGCGACGCCTCATCTAAGGGACAACACCATGGAGAATCAAGAGCCCCGGATGAGGAGAAAAGTGGTGTTAATACCGCTAATAATGAAGAAGATGATGATGCTAAAAACTCCAAGGATGCAGATCCCACTGACGGTGCTGAGATCGTCAAATTTCCAGGTGCTCGGGGTGGTTCTGAAGCCACCATTTTTGATACAGAACCAGAGCGCGGTGCTGAGGCCGCAAAGGAGAATATTATGGGTGGTGTTGATGCCCCCATTTTGATTCCAAATGTATTCCAACCTATTGTAATGCCATTTTCTGTATCTCTGGACACTATGAAAAAGAACAAAAAATGAATAAAGGGAAGGTTTCTTCATCAATTCCGAGTCCATATGTATTGAATGACGATGTTTGCATGGATTTCAGCCCTTCATAGGCCCCGAAACCTTTTCCTAGCCCTCTGTTTGAGGAGGGCCCGTCCATCCCTCTCCCTCAAGCACTCCGCTCGGCGAAGGGGAAAAAATAGAAAATCCCAAAAAGAAGGAACAATTAGAGTTCAGCCAACAGATGATAGACAGATTTCAGATACAACTGACTCTACAGGAGGCACTTGAGCACATCCCCCTTTTCCAAAAGAACCTGAGAGAAAAGACCACCATATGTAGGAAGAGGCCGAACATTAGAGGAAAAATCCATGTGCTGACTTGTGCCACATGTTGTGCCATTCAGAACCATCTACCAACCAAAAGACCTGATGCATGAGCTCCATATGTTAGATGTCAGATTAGTGAGCAGTCGTTTGGTCGTACTCTATTAGACAATGACTCTTCTATCAACCTCCTTCCGACAGCCTTATTCGACCGATTCGAGTTTGGCCCGCTCTATCGGAGTCGGACAGTCCTTCAGTTTGCTGGTAGGTCTTAACTAAATAAAAATAGAAAAGACTTAGAAAATGACATCATATTGAAAAATTTTCTTCACAAAAGTTGTTCGGCTCGTCGAGATCTACAACTTTCATGAGGGACCCGAGAGTAAAAGAGGTCATCTGTGAGAAGTGGTATTTTTGGTGGTTCTCCACGTGTATAGAAAATCGGGTTTTGGGGATATTGGTGGTTTTAGAGAGGATAAAAATTATAGAAAAGATACGATAAAATACAAAAGAATTAATTACAAACTAATATAATTTTTTTATTTTTAATAAATAAGAAAATAGGAAAATAAAATAGAAGTGAGAAACACACAACTTTTGTACAGATCGACAACGGACACTTGGACTTAGTCAGTTTCTTTGATTTCAGTTTTCCTATGGATTTGGAATTTTGTGTCGCTTAATAAAACTTTCATCAAAGAATACAAATGAAGAAGAAATAAAATTAAAAGGGTTAATTAAGCACATAAAAACTCAGGTCAAAAATAGTAAAATATCAAAATGCGTAAAAGAGGCCTAAAACCCAACTTTCACAAATGAACTCTGAATTTTACGAAATTGGTCTTGTTTTGAAGGTATTTGAAAATGGAGTACTCTAAAAGTGAGTAGACCAAAATCGAACACTATATGAGGGAGATATGCTCGTTTTAGTCAGTCAGATGTGAAATTAAACTTTGGGATTATGTGACACTTATTGCAGTTAGTAATTTTTTTTGTATTTTTTATCTAATAAGGTTAGTAATATCTACACAATGGAGGTGGTTTTGGGTCAATCGGAGTTGGATGAATTTATTAAAAATAGGAGAAGTTAGCGGCTTTTTGATCTAATTTACACTTAGGGTTTTTAATGCAATTATGCATGATGAAATGCAAATATTATTCACACATGTATGAATGCTAATAATGCTCTATTAATGATTAATTGCAAGTGAATGATGGGGAACAAAGCCTAAATGACCAAATTTAGCATGATTAATACGAGATTCATCATACCCCTATACTTAGACCATGCTTGTCCCCGAGCATGAATGAATAAATGACTTTGTTGAATACATCCCTGTCTGTGCATGTGAATTTTCAAGGCTTAATTCACAGAGGACCCTTAATTTGAGTGATCCTAAAATTCTGGGCTCAACCAAGCTTTAATCAAAAGGAATCCAACTTCTCTAATTTTCAGACTCTCTATTTGTACATATAGTATGATTTTTAGTGTACTGCATTCCTGAGAGTCGAGTCTAGACACCACCCAAAGTTCTAATCCAAGAGACTCTCCGCTAGACCTAATCCTCAACACTAGGGAATAAGTCTGTTCTTGCTTCAGTCAACCGTCTCATTAGTTTGTCAGAATTGAAAGTGTAGATGGACGACCAGATGATGGAGGGCATAGGATTGTGTCTGATTTTCTCTCTCTTTCATTGGAACAAGGTGCCTCTCGCGTGCCTTATTACTCAACACAAGTATATTTTATTTTGTTGATCAATGTGTCCGTCAAGAGAATTTGGAGTCGTTTGCACTTGTTTTTCTGGGAATACACCGAGGTGTGTCTCTTTTGAGTATCTAAGATACCTTTGATACCCAGACTTGTATCGCTTACGATGTAGAGTCCTTTTATGGTGTCAGCCCGACTCCTTGGTCCTAATTAGCGCTTGGTCCAAGTGGACACTTTGAAAATATTTGGGAGCGCTCGCCATTGGTGGAAGCTCATTTGGAATTTGACTTTGGATAATAGATCTTTTCTTTGACATTTCTTTTTCTTTTCTTTTGTTGGCTAGCTCCACTACTTTTACCAAAAGTTGGCGCACACTGATCAGCAATTTTCATTAAGTTTCATCACCCTGGCACTTAGGTCATTTATCAAAGAGATAACATACGAATCTTGTTCACATACTGGCTAGGGTATTGCTGACACTCAGGTTTTCTGCAGCCTTCATTAACTTTATCCGATCCTCGAATATCATCAGATCGGGTCTAAACTCAAATCTCTAGTCCCAGTTCCTCAAGTGATAACTCAACTCATCTCATCAATCATGCAGTTGTGAAAGTGATTGTGCTGAATATATTCTTTTTGAAGGTAGAGATGAAGAGTACAATATAGCGCTCAAATCTTTCAAACTAGGGAAGTGTTGATTATTAAGTTCAAAACCCTAATAACTAAGGCATGCTAACTTAGAATCTCAAGATCTCAGAAATCAAGTGTCCTAAAAAATCCTCAAGCCTTGAGTGATGGTGAATGTGTCAGGAATATATCAACCAAGGAATGCATGAAATGCTTGATGAAATGCAAGACCATGAGTGATGATTTTCTTTTTCTTTTTCTTTTTTTTAATGCAAAAAGTTTTTTGGGATTTTTTTCGAAAAATAGGAAAAACACACTACTTGTACCCATCCTCGATGTTAGATAAAAACGATTAAAGTACAAGCTATGAATAAAGTAGATGCCATCTCTTTTCCTTGTCCTTGTAAATGGTGCTGTTTTCATAAGCATGATTTCGGATTTCAGATAGTTCGTTCAAATTCATCTCTCGGTTCTTCTTTCCTTGGTGACAATTCGAATTAATCTTTTTGATTGCCCATTCTGATTTATGCATGAGTTCTGCCGGGCAAATGGCATGGTTTTCCATATACCATTCTAAACGGGGAGGTGGCCAATGGGGTCTTATAAGCCGTCCGGTAGGCCCATAGAACCTGGTCCAGTAGTTGGGACCCGTTCTTCCTGTCAGGGCGGAGGAGCTTCTGTAAAATTCCTTTAACCTCCATGTTTGACACCTCGGCCATGTCATTGGATTGTGGATGGTAAGGAGTAGCGATACGGTGCTCGATGTCGTATTCCTTAGTCAACTTCTTCACCTCCCTGTTGACAAAGTGGCTTCCCCCATCATATATTAAAACTTTTGGGATTCCAAACCTCGAAATAATATGATCTTTTAAAAATTTGCAAACAGTTTTGCTATCTGCTGCTCGAGTAGGGATAGCCTCCACCCATCTAGATAAATGATCAACTGCGAGAAGAATATATTCAAATCCTTTACTATTAGGGAATGTGCCCATAAAGTCAATGCTCCATGCATCGAATACATCACAGATGATCACAGGTTGCATAGTCATGGCATCTTTGGAACCAATGGTTCCTCCTATTCTCTGACAGATGGGGCACGACTTGACGAAATTGTAAGCATCTTTAAACAAGGTCGGCTAGTAAAATCCACATTGCAATATTTTCTCAGTGGTCCTTTTCCCAGAGTAATGTCCTCCCGCCACCAAGGTGTGGCATAGATTGAGGATACTATGGTATTCCTCTTGAGGAATACATCTTCTCCATATACAATCCGGTCCTTCAAAGAAAAGGAACGGATCTTCCCAATGATAGTGTCTCGCTTCATATATGAGTCGATCGATTTGTTTTTGGCCAACCTTGAGGAACTTCATTGGTGACAAGATAATTCACCGTGTCTGCATACCAAGGGAGTGAGTCAATAGCAGAAATTGATTCGTCTGGGAAGGTTTCACGGATGGATTCAGGTTCCAGAATTTTGTTATGTTCGATCCGTGATAAATGATCAACCACGACATTTTTAACACCAGGTTTGTCTTTAATCTCCAAATGAAATTCTTGAAGCAGTAGAATCCATCTCAGAAGTCGTGCTTTTGCGTCCTTTTTGGCCATTAAGTATCGAATGGCAGAGTGGTCTGTGTAAACTGTCACCTTAGATCCCAGAAGTATAGATCGAAATTTTTCCAAGGCAAAAACTACAGCAAGCATTTCTTTTTCGATCGCTGTGTAATTTTTCTGAGCAGGGTATAAAACTTTGCTTGCTAGTGAATAGAATATGGGATTCCCTTTTTTCGTTGTCCTAACAAAACCCCCACAACAAAATCAGATGCGTCTGTCATGATCTCGAAGGGAAGAGACCAGTCGGGGGCTTGTAGGACGGGAGCCTCAATGATCCTCCTTTTGAGTATTTCAAAGGCTTCAAGACACTTATGATCTAACAGGAATTCGATGTCTTTCCCTAGAAGGTCAGTTAACGATCGGGCAATTTTGAAAAGTATTTGATAAATCTCCTGTAAAATCTAACATGCCCTAGAAAAGACCGTACTTGTTTCACATTTGTAGGTGGCTCGAGCTTCTTGATCACATCAACTTTGGCAGGGTCAACCTCCATTCCCTTCTTGGAGATGACATGCCCCAATACAATGCCCTCTTTTACCATAAAATGACTTTTCTCCCAAGAGACCACCAGATTCACTTCTCTACACTTTTGGAGAACTCGATCCAAGTACGCTAAACAATCATTGAATGAATCACTATGGACCGAGAAGTCATCCATGAAGACCTCCAGGAAATCCCCAACAATGTCGGTAAAAATTGCAATCATGCATCGCTGAAAGGTGCCGTGGCTGAAAGTCATGCATGCAAAGGTGACACCCATTTGAAGTCAGAGATGGGATATATGAACCCATCCTTACACCATTTTTCGATCTCAGTCTTAACCACTTCCCGTAAGTTTGGATTTAATCTACGTTGGCATTCACGGGAGGGTTTAGCATTATCCTCCAGGTAAATATGGTATGAGCACAGGGCTGGGTTTATCCCTGGGAGATCAGACAATCTCCAGCCTATAGCCTTGCGGTTTTTCTCCAAAATATTAAGCAGGCGGATCTCCTGCTCTTCGATCAGATGTGAACTGATACCTTTTTCTCCGGCAAGGAAGGCATACTTAAGCATAGGGGGCAATGCTTTGAGTTTAGATAGGTCAATAATGTTGCTCGAATATGGTCCTCTCTTGTTGTGATGTGGACGCTTGCAGTGTATCAATGTTGGCTACCGTTGTGGGTGGTTCTGGGATCGGATCGCAAATGATGGAATGTGGTGTGACAAGTGCTGCGTTCGATCTGTGTACCTTACTTAGGGATTGTCCATAAGGAGAATGGGCTGAGAGGTCCAGAGGGGCCTCTTAGTCTCCTAGAGTATCGGTAGATGCATGAATGAGCTGGCAGACTAAGTCATCAACAATTTCCTCTTCAGATGAGGTTGATTCTATCATAGCGGTTGGATTTTGTCTCTAGGGCCCAACTGTTGCTTCTGTAAATTCAGACTCAGTTTTTTATTTTTTAGACTCGGTGTTCGACTCAGTGTCAGGTCTTTGAAACCTAGTTTGCTGCATTTTAAGTTCAACTTTTCCAAACTGGATTCTCCCAGATGTGTAACCAAATATAGCTCCTGCGGCCCTCAGAAAGGGTTGCCCTAGTATCATTTGGGAGTCTTTCCAATTTCTAGGGGCATCCATGTCAAGTATTATGAAATCTACTGGTAGTTTTGTCCCCCTATGTTGATGACAATATTTCGAATCTCTCCCCGAGGTCTCTTTGTTGATGTATCTGCGAATTGAAGTACAACTGTAGATTGCTTAAGAGGACCTAGATTTAGATGCTCAAATAGGGTTGTGGGCATGAGATTGATAGATGATCCATTGTCTAATAATGTTCTTGCAAACTTGATTTCTTTGATGTGGCTAGTGACAAAGTAAGCATGCATGTCTCTTTTCTTCCTTGGCAGCTCATTTTTTTATAAGACGAGATGTGGCAACTGAGAGTATGTGTTTCTTTGTTTGGCTAGGAGTCTGTTTGTTAACCTTGTTGGTGCGCATCTCACCTTAAGGTATTTTCGAAAAGCCGAGTCTCTTTCTATCATCTCGTCTAGGGACAGAGTGACCTTAATATTTTCCTTACAGATGCGGGCTATCTCTTCATCATTTTTTTGGTTTTTTATGTTTTTCTTCTTTCCTGTCGTAAGAGCACGAGGGAAAGGAATGGACTTGTTATGATCAAGAACATCACTATTATTGAATGAGAAATTATGTACAGGACTTTGACTAAAAACAAGGAAATTGGTGGCACGATGATGTGGATGACTTTGTGATGTTTCTTCGTCAGACTCAGACTCTGACGAATCATTTTCTCTGGGTGGTGTGGGTGGGACTTCCTTTTTCTACTCCTGTCTTCTTTCATCAATATCCCCAGGGTTATGTGAATTGGTGGACAATGGGGCTATGTCTTTGTGTTCCTTTGCTCGATCAAGCATGGTTACGGTCCTTCCGCTCCTAAGAGAAATGTGATAAGCATTATTATTTGATGAGAGCTCAAGTTCAGGTACGGAATAGTCAGAGATTAATACTTGATTATGTCCAAGACTATTTGGGTTAGCCTGGACTTGAGCCGGAATCATGGTTTGGGGTGCGGTCACCTCATCTCTCCATCGAGAAAGTCGATTTATGTCGATGCTCATGTCATGAAGCTCATCCAACACTCGTTGGAGTTCTGGAGAGACAGAAGAGGAGGACCCTTGGCCCTGCCTAGCCTGAGGTCGCTGATATTGGCCCTGTTGGCCTTGGCGTCGGTTCTGCTGTGGCTGAAGTTGCGGGTTCTGATAACCCGTGCGATATTGTTGTCGCTGCTGTGCTTGAGGTTGGTAGGTGGGTCGGGCTTGCAGTGGATGATGGTTCGGAGTAGAGTTTTGGTCTGAGCGGTTGACCGGTTCCAAATTATACCAGACTCCATTTATCTCCATGATCTGTGGAGGTTCCTCAAAATCAGTATGAGTAGAGGTTTCATCAGTTTGATGGGACAAGACTTGTATTCCACCCCAATGGCTATGTTGCCCTACCCCTTGACTTTGAATGTAGTGAATTTTATGTATGGGTGCGGGGGGTGCAGTCAAGGATGGTATCTTTGATACCCTGTCAGCCAATTCCTCCATTTGTTTAAGCAATTTAGCCAATTTCTCCATATCATATGATTTATGGAGCTCATCCACCTTCTTATAAATCTGCTCAACCATAGTTAGCTTATCAGCTATTATTCCCATATCAGCACTGTGATCGGTTGTCAGATTATTCACCATCTTTTTGGAGCCGGCTATGTAAGCCCGGCTAGTGGTTTGTGCACGACTGGATTCAGCAAGTCTCTCAAACACCTTATAGACGATGTCCTCGTGGCGTCCCATGTAGCTTCCTCTGCAAGATGCACTAACCAACCCTTGAGTCTCAAGGTTCAGCCTCCTGACAAGACTTTGGACCATCATCATTTTACTTATCCCGTGTCCTGGGCATTTCTGTACTAAGTCTGTGAATCTTTCCCAGGTTTCATGAAATGGTTCTCTCGGGTGTTGGGTAAAACTCATGAGATTGATCCTCATCTTATTGATTCTACTTACTGGGTAGAATTTCTTTAAGAATAAAGTCTTGAATGTAGCCCATGTAGCGACTATTTCCCCTAGATTTTTCAGCCAGTAGGCCGCCTTATCAGTCAAGGTGAAGGGGACATCTCTCAACCTTATGTAGTCCTGGTTAACCCTAGGGTGGCAGAGTTTAGCACAGACTAACTCGAAGTTGCGGAGGAAGATATATGGTTCTTAGTGATTATTTCCTCTGAACTTTGGCAACAGTGCAAGGAAATGAGGTTTGTGTTCGAACGCATCCTCAGGGGGGACAGGTCTTAACCAATTATAGTCTTCATCTATTTCTGGGAGATACGTGTCTTCCATGGCAACCTTGCCTTGTTGTAGTACTGCCAACTGCATCCTAAGTAGTTCATTGTGTTGTTCGACAACGGTTATCCTAGCTAAGAGTACCCGGATAGGGTCATTGTCGTTCTCATCGTCCCCAGGGATCTTCTTTGAAGGCATTATGATTCACCTTCAGAAAGGAAGAGTTCAGAGGTAAGTGTTGGAATTAAATGAGGCTTTTGCTAAGGATAAGAGATTCCTTAGCGGAGGAGTGAAAAGATGAAACTTCTAAGACAAGGAGGATGGAGAGAGTCTTCTCAAGGAAGTAGACACAAAGCAAACACAAGCCAATTCTCAAGTTCACCACTCAACATAGATGAAGGCATGTCAGGGTCCGACCGCTTATCTTTTCAATTTTAATTTAATGACAATACAATCTTGTAAATTAAGCAGAGCTGTTAGGTACCAAAATATTTCTCAAAGACTGTCCTGAGTTCGTACAACTAGTTGCACCTACTCTCATCCAGCATAGGTGTAAGTACAGACCATTTAAATGGCTACCGTGTTACTTGAGGACGGAGCCTTCCGCAGTGTCCTCCAAGCCACCCACTCTGCTAAGGGAAATCAGACCGTGAGACGGCTACCCGAGACCCACACTGAAAACTAGCTAATTGTTTTTAAAAATAGTAGTCTTTGTGAAATTTCTCAGTTTTGGCTCTATCCAAAGTGTGCGTTCTGATCCTTACAAACAATGAGTGGGTTTCTCTCCACCAAACACAGGTTGATTTTAGGTCAGTTTATTTACAGTCACCTTGATTAGCAGTCCTAATTTTAGATTAAGGTTATCACTGTAGTTTATGTGAGCACAGAAGCCTAACGAGCAGTCCCAATTCCTTTAAATCCTAGGTTGTAAAACTTGAGAAAGGGGAATCGGAAAAGCCAATGCAAACATAAATCAATGATGCATGCTTAAGAGAAAGACTTACAGTGAATCCTTGCGTTCTTCATGCGGGATGCAGTACAAGGAATTTAAAATTTACAATAAATGATATGTATTGATGAAAAATGCTCTAAACAGATAGTTCTATTAGCGGGAAGAATTGATTTAAATTTTTGGCTAATGTTGAACGATCTACTATGCGTTTAATTAGTGAAAGTGTGGCCTAAGAATTACGAGCACAATCAATGATAGAGAAATAAACGTATATGTGCCTAGGTTCTACGCCACTCAAGTCGGGTCCCAACCACACAGAAGGGATTGAAACAGACCTGACACGCCACAGAAAAAGTTCAGTCTTAAATATTACAAGGGTCAAAGAGAGGGACCCTGAGAATAATGCATAAAATTAAACCTAGTCTAGGCTCTCTCTCACAAAATTAAAATCCAATCTTCCTTGTAGATCCTTGATTTAATATCAAAATTCCTCTCCCAGAAGTCTGCAAAGAGAGAAATTGCGGTTAGTATCTGAAGTAAGAGATAAATGCAGGATAAAATGCACAAAAATTAATTTTACAAAAATTAATTACAAAAAAAGATTTAAAACCCTAAAAATTCACCGTTCCCCGGCAACGATGCCATTTGATGAACGCGAATTTCACCTCTTTAATAATGAATAATAATCGTAGTATAGGAGGCAAATTCGGTTCAGCAAAAACCGCAAGCTTTGAGTGTTGTAGAGAATTTTTACTTGGCAAGTCTACCAAGGTCGAACACAGGGAACAGTGATTCTTAGTTGCGTGGTCTTAAATCAAATTAAATAATTAATTAATGTTGATTAATTGATGTGTTGAGAAAATGTACAATGCAATGATGAAAATGTGATGCAAGGAAAATAAACAGAGAAGATTATGCCCAGGATCTGTGAAGTATACAATTCAATCCTCAATGAAATTTATTAACTAATTCTCGAGAGATAATCACAGATCGAAAGATATTAACGCCCAGAAAGATTTATCAACTCCAAGTTACATGAAAATAGATTAATCAATGAATAATCTTGTCAAAAATTCCATGTAAAATACTCCTCAAAATTAATCATCGATCATACGACTAGAAAGTTAAATAAATTGATCCTCGATTTGACCCCTATAAATATTAAATTTTTTTTCTTTGGTAATAATCAACAATGAGCACAAGGGGCTAATCCAATTAAAATCCTCAACTGAACTCCTGCAAAAGATATCGTTAATTCCTCAAGCATGAACATGTCAAAAGTGGCCTGCAAAAGTTGACAGAGATCTTCAAATAATCAATATCAATAAACAACCTCAGGTCTGTCCACAACTTATACTAAGTGATAGAGCATGGAAATAGCTTCAAAATGACAATATATGCTCAAAACGGAGTTTGTATGAAGAAGATATGATAAAATGAAGTTTCAGGGACTAAAATGGAAATAAAATAAAATGTTCCTTTCAAAAAGGTCCCTTTAGGGCTTATCTGTAATTAATAAAAGTCGGCAGGGCTGGATATAATTTACCCCTAGCGGGGGTATTTATGCAATTTATAGGCCGGGGGCTTCAATGCAATTTTCACACAGCGCACGTGTGCCAGGAGGTTCGGCGGAGGTGGCTGAGGCTCGGGCGGCCGAGCTTGAGGTTCGGACCCGGGCCTGAGGTTAGGAGCCCGAACCAAAGGCTCGGTGGGGGAGGCGTGACATTCGTGTGTCGAGGCTTAGGCTTGGGAGCCCGAGCCTACGTGGCGGGCTGACGTCGCTTCGGGGGACGAACCGTTGGCTCGGGCGTCGAACCGTTGGCTCGGGCGCCGAGGTTCGGCTGGTGACGTGTGGCGAGACAACAGCCGTTGGATCCACGACGTGGGCCTGATCCAATGGCTCGGAAGGCAAGGTGTTGGTCGAGGTGGCGACAGAGCTGGCGGAGGCGCGCTTTGGGATGAGCGGTGGGGCTCGGAGGAGCTCGGTCATGGTCGTGCGGCGCGCGATGGCCGCGCGCGGAGCACGAGGGGGCGTCGCACGGTAGGGAGCGACGGTGAGGTGGCTCGTGCGAGGCGGAGGGTGCGCGCGAACGAGGGAGGCGGCTGGTGGTATCCGGTGAACCTGCAAGGTTAGCCCAAAAGGGGGGGGGTGGCGGGGTTTCGTGCCTGATGTTGGGTACACGAGCTAATCTCTGACCTTTGCGAGGTCGAAGGTGGTAGACGAGCTATGATTGAAGGACGAACTGGGTACCTGCAAGGGTTGCTGGGAGGTGGCTCCCGTTGTCGACTCAAACTCTCTGGTGCAGGGCGAGAGCAGCTCGGCTGCCTGCGTGACGGGAGCAGCGACAAGGTGCAAGGAGAGCACCTTGGATTACGCCTGGAGGTGAGGTGTCATCGATGAGAAGATGGGGGTGCTGTCACCACCCCTATTTGGTGGCCTTCTTCTTTACTCCTTGGAGATGGCGGATGATCGGAGAAGGCCGCGACAGGTGTGGCTTTATAGGAGGGCGAGGAGGGGGTAATGAATAGAGGCGGCGCGCGCATGGTGGAGCGTTGATGGCCGCGTATGGCAGAGGAGAAACGACGGGGCAGGTGGACCGGGGTAACGGCTGGAGAGGGGAAGTGGAGCCGTTGTTGGAGGAGGAAGGAGAAGGGATCACGTGCTAGGCACGTGACCTAAGGGATAGTGGGGGTGCCACGTGGCAAGCCCAGGAGCTGCCACGTGGCGCCCCAAAAAATTCAAAATTTAAACTAAAGAAAAATAGAAAAGACATAGAAAATGACCTCGGATTGAAAATTTTCCTTCACAAAAGTTGTTCCTCTCGTCGAGATCTACAACTTTTATAAAGGACTTGGGAGCAAAAGAGGTCATCTGTGAGAAGTGGTATTTTTGGTGGTTCTCCATGTGTATAGAAAACCGAGTTTTTGGGATTTTGTATTTTTTTGATGGTTTTAGAGAGGATAAAAATTACAGAAAAAATACGATAAATTACAAGATAATTAATTACATACTAATCTAATTTTTTGGATTTTTAGTAAATAAGAAAATAGGAAAATAAAATAGAAGTGAGAAACACACAATTTTTGTACAGATCGACAACGGATACTTAGACTCAGTCAGTTTCTTTTATTTCAATTTTCCTATGGATTTGGAATTTTGTGTCGCTTAATAAAACTTTCACCAAAGAACATAAATGAAGAAGAAATAAAATTAAAAGGGTTAATTAAGCACATAAAAACTCAGGTCAAAAATAGCAAAAAGACAAAATACGCAAAAGAGGCTCAAAACCCAATTTTCACAAATGAACTTCGAATTTTACGAAATTGGTCTTGTTTTGAAGGTATTTGAAAATGAAGTACTTTAAAAGTGAGTAGAACAAAATCAGACACTGTATGAGGGAGATATGCTCATTTTAGTCTGTCAGATGTAAAATTAGACTTTGGGATTATTTGACACTTATTGGAGTTCGTAATTTTTTTGTATTTTTTATCTAATAAGGTTAGTAATATCTACACAATGGACGTAGTTTTGGGTCAATCGGAGTAAGGATGAATTAATTAAAAATAGGAGAAGTTAGCGGCTTTTTGAGCTAATTTACACTTGGGGTTTTTAATACAATTATGCATGATGAAATGCAAATATTATTCACACATGTATGAATGCTAATAATGCTCTATTAATGATTAATTGCAAGTGAATGATGGGGAACAGAGCCTAAATGACCAAATTTAGCATGATGAATACGAGATTCATCAATCACCTCAAAGAGTTGAGGAAGTAAATGCTAAAACTGCTTGCCCTTGTGCATCAATTATGAGAAGTCGGGTGTATGCTAGATGTATACAAAAGCCAGATGTCTGCCATGCAGTGGGAGTAGTAAACTATTACTAATCCTACCATGGAGATAAAACAATTGATTTCAGTAATAACAATATCTTCAATGATCACAAGACTTTGTAGATAGTGATCTCAAAGTCTTATCTTCAAAAGTTGAAGACCTTGTAGATAGTGATCTATAAGGGTCTTAATTGCAGATACCTTAGGAGATAGAGATCTCCAGGAATAAGGGTATTCTGATAAGGATTATGGGAATACTAGTTATAATAATTATTGAGCAATAGTGTCAAGGACACTATAATTGCTTTAACAAGATTAAGTATTGGTTGCATAAGATGCAACATTCGCACTGGATGCGAGCACTGTTATATGCAAGTGTTGTAAAAGGACTTGGCATAGTCTTTTGGGAACAGAGTGATTGATCAGCTTACCTAGATATTTTTCTAAATATCATATGATTGCCACTTGAGTGCGGGTGTAAATGGTTATCCCATTAATGGCTCTTTGGCCTAGTGGGAGATTGCTGGACATGCGAGCCCACGATGAGCCATTACGCAATAAATGTTGTTGCAAATATCATTCCCTGATTTGAAATAAAGAATAATTAAATTGCATAATGGGACCCTTAGTACAATTAGAGTTATGTACCATGGCCATCTTAATGATCATGCAGCTATTGATTCAATAATTGAATCATAAAGGCTGGTGCTTGGATGGATATCTAAAGAGTTGTATTGAGGAGTCATCTATAATCATCAAATGATTATTAAGAGATGATCTCTAGCCTGAGTAGGAGTTGGCAATCCTTTCTCATTAAGGTTGATATTTAACTGACCTCTTGATGAGGGTCCTCTGCGTAGCAGTAGAGATTCAGAGGTGTTAGATAAGGTAGGTCAAAGGGTTGACTTAATGAGATCGAGATAACCAAAGTCCTATGTTGTATGTTGTCATGATATAGGCACGCATCCTCTGACCGGAGACAAATGTAGTAATGTCTAAGTATGTACATTTGGTAGACCAATAGGTTGATGACCTAAGCAATGTCTATACACCGGCACACTGGTGGGCATACAAGGGCATATGAGTAATACGATCTCTCAAAGGGATCACACATGTTCAGTTACTGAACCGGAAGACATGAGCTCACTCATGAGATATTGGGAAGAATCAAATTCCGTGCATGGTTGTCTCGCTTTGGAAGCTTGGCTCAACTTGTAGGTTTGATATATACTTTTGGAAAGTATATGATCAAAACCTAGGTATGATATATGTTTGGAGAGCATATGATCGATCCAATGATCAAATGAGAAACTTAATGATAAAACCATGAAGTAGACAGTGTAAAATTGATCTAATACTTCGGGTTTATTCTGGGTCTTCCAGTATGCAGGATGTACAGGTATTAGGAATACTTTGGGTTATGTGATCATAAACGATTGTATAACCATGACCCTTCCTTCATAGGGAGTGATGAAACAGGTCTGGATTTTAGTGACTCCTCTTAGTAGAGAAGTAATCTGATCTTGGTCTAAATATTGGACATTGATCTGAATGTGATTCAAATGTAATGAGAAGGTTTGATTTGCGGTCTTGATTTAATCAAGCATCTATGGGAGGACCGATATCTGAATTTGAGATGTGATCTCAATATCCAAGTCACTATACGTGGAATAATACAATCACCCTATCCTTATCTCCAAGTATCTGCGGAGAAAACTCATTATCCTTGAAAGAGTTTAGGATAATTTCATTATTGATATTATATATTCGAGCTTTGAGAAAATTAATAATTAAATGTGATTTAATTATCATGAATAATATGAATTAGATTCGTATTATAAGGAGAGTTATCTTAGATAATTAAATGTTATTTATTTATCAAAGATGTGAATAATGTGAATGTGATTCATATTATTTGTGCACATGAGAATAGAGATCAAAGATGATTAAATGTGATTTAATTATCATGGATATAAATAATGTAGATGGTACTATCCATATAATCATATATATTAAAAATGTGACTTATAATATACAGGAGAGAGCTATTTGTAATTACATTTGTTAATTAAATGTTGATGTGGATTGTATTCACATTGGACAATTAATTGAAAATGTAATTCACATTTTATTTGGGGTTGTGAATGTGATTCACAATTTTCAAATGGAGAGATTGCAATATTCACAAAATAATTATTATTTTTGTACAATAATTTACAACAAGTGTTGTTGAAAATCTTGTGGATTTCCATGGAATAATGTAATCTCATGAGATTAGATGACATTGCCACCAACTCTCATATTATGGAAGGAGGCAATCCTCATTTCATAATCTCCATGTTTGATTGATTTAATTTTGGGATTGTTTTATATTGATTTATCAATATATATTTAATCTAATTAAATTAATTATGTTGTGATTTTACAACAAAATCTTGGCCATTAAAAGAAACACAAATCAATGTGACCCATTGGATTTGTGTTGTCCATGGATTGAGATCCATGGATCCCAAAATATTATAAAAGGAGACGCACCCCATTTGCTCTTCTTTACACAACAACTTCATATGCTCTCTCTCTCTCTCTCGCATTCTCTACATGCCTTCTCTCTCTTGTGGTCGCCCACCATGGAACCCTAGAGAGAGTCACTCTCGTCGCAGCGTCACCGTTATGCTGCCAGATTGTTTGCTCGTGGATCTCCATCTCCTTCGGTGTGCCTCACTCGTGAAGAAGATGTCGGATTTCGTGTGACAGCATCGTGAGATTTGTTTCTTGGATCATCAACATGGATTGCGAGAAGCACGTGTTTCATCAACGCGCTCGCAAGCATCTCCTCCCTCGGATCAGACTTGAGACAGGAGGTCTCTTCGTTTAAAGACCCCATCACAACTACGCTTTAAGAGGTAACCCTAATACTTGCTTGTGGTTTAGATGAAACTATACGAGAAGTGTTCATGGATCATGTGGTTTCGTCACATGAATTTTTTTTAATTTCCACTGCCTCGAGCAACTAGTGCGACTAGTCTCCCCCGATCGCATACGATGCGATCCTCATGCTTCCATGATGCGCTTAAGGATCTAAATATATCCATCACCTCTATACGAAATTACATGATACCACACACGCGAGGAGGGCCATTTGGACCTCCAACTGCTCAGGTGGAGCAGCTCCAGGCGAGAAGACATCGCCACGCTTATCCGGCCGTCATCGTCTCCATCAGAGCTCCCAGACTGATGTGTAGTGCCTCCACGAATCTGCCGGAGCCCTCAAATCTTTCTTCGGGTGGGTGGATCCCTTCCCCTGCTTGACCGAAGTTCCCCCAGGAGGAGTTCTTGCAGACTTGCTCCCCGCCGTCAGATTATCCCCCTTCTACCAGATTCCATCAGAGCTGCTAACTATAGAAGCTTTTGGGCCATTAGATCACTCCCTCTGGCGCATCTACCCCGCACGTTTCCGACCAGAATCTTAGACGTGAGATCCATAGTAGACGCCAATCAAAGTCGTATGCCAGCACCTGCTTCCATGCGTGCCACACGTCCCACGTGCTCTGTACGCGCTAGCAAGGGGTATATTTCCCTTTTGTCCCCGCATGTTTTCGCTTTCATATTTAGTCCTCTAAATAAATATTGTAGTTCATTACTTTTATAGTTTGGACCTCGGAGTTTATGTTACTTGCACTTTAATCCCTCTTAGTCTGTAGCACTGCAGTCCCCCGTGAGTTTGAGTTATTTGTATGTTTATCAAGGAACTTTTATGTGGTTAATGAATGGATGCTAACTTTTGAAAATTGCATTTATACCCATATGTGTCCAGTTTGGAGCATGTACGTAATTTGAGTGGGCTTTTTGTAGATAAGGCACTGAGCTTTTCTGTTGTGTTATTGTTTGGTCCGCGAAACTAATCTATTTCCAAATAGGACCCTATGAACTATGCCTAATTACACATCACATTTTGGATTTAATAAATAGCAAATTAATTCAAAAAATCATCTAAAGATTACCATTAATTCTTGTTAGTGTGTAATATTTACTCTGTTTTTATTGGATTAATTTATTTGCATTTTATATTTTTGAAAATTCAAAAACCTTCAAAAACATCCCTTTCTAGCTTATAAAAATCATAAAAATTTGAAAAATATTTTAAAATTCTATAAAAATCTTGTATATGACTTTTTTTGTGTTTTATTTCCAGTAATAATTTGGTTTAAAAATTTACTCTAAAACCCTAAAAATCACAAAATATCCAAAATTATAGAAATCACATAAAATCACAAAAAACTCAAAACATTCCATTCACAGTTCCTATTTGTAGGTTTTTTCTACTTTACCATAAGATTGCTATTCAGGTCTTTCGTGCATTTTAAAACCTCTAAAATTTAAAAATATTTTCTGTCGAAGTTTCTGAGCAATTTTAGCTAATTAGAAAAGTCCAAAAAGATTGTTGTGTTGCTTTCTCTTATTTTTATTGATTGTGATTTCTTCTTAAAAATTAAAAATTGATAAAATTAAAAACCACTAAAAATTGTTTTATTTTGAAAAATTTGACTACTTCATATCTCTTTCGTGCTCCTTGTGTACGACGCTAGTAGCTATACCAAGTAAATAAAAATAATGAACCGCTTACATGTTTTAATTGCTTGATATTTTTAAGTGGTTTTATTCTTCTCGATTGAGCTTGGTTGATTGATTGGAATCGCAACAACCATGGATACTTGATACTTAACCCTGGTTGATAGGTCGCTTATTTACAATTATAAATACCAATAAAAAAAGCAAAATATAGAAAATAAATGTTTTTGGGTTTTAAACAACTTTTTACTATTTTTTGATTTTTTATTTAATTATGCAATATATATATTTTTTACGATCAAAAATATCTCAAAGCAAGGATTAAAGAAATAGACTAAAATAATTTAGAAATTAAAAATACAAATATTGTCAAAAATTTTCTACATCAATTGTAATAGATAAATAATAATATAAAGAAAATTATAAAATAGAAATGAATATTTTTTGGAGTTTTTAGGATTTTTTTTTAGAATTTTATAATGGATTTTGATGTTTTTTGATTTTTATGTATTTCCTTTTTCTAATTATAGGGTTTTTGGTTTTAAATTTGATAAATAAATATATAAACGAAGTAATTTTTTCGAAATTTCTAAAAATTGTTTTATATTGTTATTGGTTTTTTAATTCAAACATGGACTTTTTGTGTTTTTTTTATTTTTATAAAATAGGAAATAATCCTAAAATTAAAAGTAAAAATATGGTTTGAAACTACAAGTTAGGGGGAGCTTAATCCCATTTTTGAAGATATTTTGGAGCATGAATGATATATTTAATATATAGAAATAACAAATAAAAATAATGAAATGATAGGGGTATAAATGCAAATGAAATTGAAGTCGAGGGATTAGTTGTAAAATACCCAAAACAATATAACTATAGAGGAATGTTTTAATATCAAAATGAAACACACAAAACTGCAGTACCTCAATGCAAAATGTCACCTGACGTGGGACAACACGAAAGGTGACTTAGGTAGGACCAAAGTGCAAATATAATGGAGTACATGGATTGACTCGCAATTTATCTAAAAGTTTTGAATGCTCAAATAAATATACAAGATTGCGGATAAAATAATAAAAACATAAGGGAAGTAGTGTAAATAATCCCACTCAATGCTAGATCTGACAGTCGAAGGGTGCTCACTTGCGATGCATCGTGCCTTGGAGGCGCGATGACGGTTCGCCACAAACGGAGGATATTAGATCTCTAGATGGAGAATGACAGTCAGGGTGCAGTGCATTTAATGATCACTACTTTCATGGGCGGAGGAGCACGATCAAACGACTCTGGAGTATCTTGGAAGAATGGAGAAGAACTCCCATTCCTCCGAGCTTCGATCTGCTAGGGTGCGGGCCTTCGACCTCCTTCCTTACGACGAAGATGCTCCAAAGATTCCTGGAGACGTCCTCTGGCTGCTGGATGCTTCAAAATGCACCAAAGGTCACCAGAGAAGCTAGAGAGCTCCAAGTACATGCAATGGCTCCAAAATCGCTCCAGCACTGCTTTGGTTGCTTAAGGGACCTGCATAAAAAGTTTAATGGGTCGAGGGAAAATCGCCTCGACCCTTCTGAGGGTGGAAATGAGGCGTAGCGAGGTGTGGTGGCGGTGTTCCTGCGAGGCGACAGAGGTTGACACCGAAGTCCAGATCCATAGTGGATTTGATATATTGGAGTGCGTTCGGGGCGAAGCAAAAGCATGAGGGAAGGTGGTGGAATGGTCGGCGGGGTCGGAAAAAAAGCGTATCACAGTGAAATGGTTCAACGAACTATGAATCTTTGATTTATGCTAAAATAAGTTATTAAAATTGAAACTAAAAGCAAGAAATAAATCCTAGAAACAGAAACTAACTAGAAAGACAAGAAAAAGTACATCAACTAGTCAGAGCCAGGAGATCATACCTCGACGGCGGTGGTGGCTGGAGATGCAGAATCAACCACCTAAATCTTTTCCTCGATCCTCTTTGCTGCTAGGCGAACCTCCTATCACCAGGTTTAAGCCTTTGGACACATGAAGAGGGGGGGATTGAAGCAAATGGGATCTGTGCGGCTGGGAAGATCATGGTCAATCACTCGATGCAGTGATCCATAGCTCGAGGAATCGAGCTTCCATGTAAGAGCATGCATCGAGGATAAAAAAAGTTGAAGTGGAATCAAAATCCATTTCAATGATCACATTGATATGGATAAAATGGTGAAGATGGGATCAAACCTAGGTCTGGTAGGGCATAGGGCTTGTCCGAGGAGTTGACTAGGTTCAACTCAAGACGCGACCTAGTTTGTCTACATGGACCAACTAGAAAATCCTGACCCTAAATTATTTATAAACTCGTTAATAAATAATAAATGATTTTATTAAAAAAGTTATAAAATAAGAGTTGTTTGTTATTTTCTTGGGTATTTTAGTATTATTTTTATTCTTTTTAGTTTATTTATTATAAGTTAATTTTTAAGGTTCTATTTATAGGTATATTCATCTATGTTTCGGTATTTTATTTTTATTTTGCACATTATTATTTTATTATTTTATTATTTTATATAATTATAATTTTTTCTATGCATAAATCAATTTTTATTATGTTTTTATGCTATTATATGTACACTTAAATAGGGGTATATAATATATAGGTATAGGTATTTTATCTATATATTTTGTATATATATTTTATTTTAATGTTCTATTTATGGTTAATTCTATTCCAAAAATGTACATATACTATAAAAATATTTACAAAATTTATAAAAATATAAAATTGTAATAATAAATTATAAATAAAATGAATATTTTTATATTTATATTGTATAATAGGGGTCCAAAACCTAACTTTGACACTTTAACTCCAAAAAATATGAAACTATCTTTACTAAATAGCTTATTAAAAGTTATATACAATTAAAAGTGATTTTGATACATTTTGAGTTTTGTTAAGGAGATATGGGTCTGGGAGGTTGGGATTTGGATTTTATTTTCAGTATAAAATGGACACAATATTTTATTTTTGTGTAAACTCAATTTTATATTTGTATTTGTATTTTTATCTAAAATTTTCATGTACAAAATTCCTTTATTTGGTGTATAAAAAATAGAAATAAAATAAATCCAAAAATACAATAATGATGAATAAAAGAATGAGGGGTTTAATGGATTTATTGGCCCATATCCCCCTACTTTATTCTTTACCGACCCAACCATCAAGATTCCTAGGTCTCGGGGTTTAAGGTCATAAAATATGTTTGGCATTTTATTCTTATTCTATAATTTTGGCATTAAAAATGTATTTTATATATAATAAATGGAATACATAATGAATGCTAATTTGTACAACATAATGCTATTTACATGCATTAGCTAGAGTTTTATGACCAAAATGATAAAATAAAGGTGATGAAATAGAGATTCATCACCTCCTATTCTTGCCTTTGCTAGTCCCTTGAAAACACATATGCAATAAGTATATAAAATAGAAACAAAGAAAAGAAAAAGAAAGAAAGCGGATTGAATTTAATCTTCAAACTTGTTTTCATAAAATCAAAATTGAAGCTTAAGTCGGACCTTTGGATTTTTGGTTGGGTCAGAACCTTATTGGAAAATGGATTTGAAACACAACAACCTTCGAGAATCCCAAAACTATGTTCAAATCTCCTCAATATTGAGGTCAGAGTACTTCAACTCATATGCAAACCCTTATGAATATGAATCTATCTTGGACAGTACGTGAGATATGTAACTCTCCTCAGATGAAGTAGTAGAAGTTAGTCTTATCCAACATGGTGACCCTTATTCCCCAATCCAACAACTCTTTCCTCGAGAAGCAAGGTATTCCCTTCTAAGTCCAAGTGACAACCAACTCAAAAAGAGGAGGTGGAGAAGAATGGATGGTAGCCGGTGTAGCTACCTATCCTAGGATGCTTGACCAGTGTAGCCAAGTCATCCGACTGTAGGCTCACAAACATATGACTTTGTAGCTCAAACTTTCATATTGATTATACTCATATATACACTCCGGCAGACATTTTTTTTCTATTAGGTCTGTCCACTTTTTTGGAGTTTTTGATTTTTTTCCTTATTTTGAAATACTATATACAACATCCTTTACGTAGGGACCTTTTCTCCTTGAGCTAGTAGACTATCCCTCTTTTAAAGCTTTTGCAACCCACAACTTTTGTCTTTAGACCTCATGGCTACTGGATCGGGCTAGGGTACAAAGACAACAAATGTGTGACTTCTGATGTTTCCATTGGCTTATGTCTCATGCTGACAAATCCATCCCTCTACCACTTCAACTGAGGTGAGCAAAGTGAAAGGTACAACTGTACAAGCTAGGTCATTATCAACAAGAGTCGTGCGTGTTCTCTGAAATATTCTACTTAGGAAGTCAATATGACATTGAACCAAGTCTCATGATCTCAAAGAATTAAGTCAACTTGACCTGAAGTACCTCAATTCCAATTCCTATAAGGTTCCTATGATTAGGTAGATTTAAGGTCCAACCAAGCTCCAATCTTCAAATTTTACTGACTTGTTCAATTTTCAAACTCAATCTGAAAACTGAAAATGCCATGCACAATGAAGAAAATATTTTTATGATGAAATTTCAAAATTTAAACTTTTTATTGGTTTTTGAAAAAGATTTTGCAATTTTTTATGCATTTTCAAAAAAAATTTGCAAATATTTTTGGAATTTTTAGTTTTACAAATGATTTTTTGGGATTTTTCAAAACAAAAGATTTTGGAATAAAAGAAAGGTATATATCTACACGGGAGTGCATCGATTATTTTACAATGATTAAGGTTTTTAAGGATTTATATAAGGTATATGTTATTATTTTTATAGATACATATATATAGTTTGTGTAAAAGTATTTTTTGTTAGGATGCTATATATTTCTCAAACTTATTTGAAAAAATTTTACAAACAATTTTGAAAACTATAGTCCAAACTAATTTTTGCAAATAATTTTTCAAACTATTACTAACTTCTATAGGAATGTCGTCAGGTCCTACACCTTTCCCATGTCTCATAACCTTCAAAGCCTCCTCTACTTTCTTTGTATTCGTCTATAGCTTGCACGATTCAAGTAATCACTACTGGCTAGATTTCTCAAACCAATCTCCTTATTTCCTTTCCTAATTAAAAGCTTATGGAAGTATTGCTTCCATCTAGCCTATATATCCTTTTGAGCAACAAGCATGTGACCTTCCTCATTCTTAATGCATCACACTTGAGAAAGAACTTTGGACTTTCTTTATCTTACTTTAACCGGCCTAAATATATCCTTCTGTCCTCCTTAGAGTCAAGATTTTTGTACAAAACTTCATAAGTTTTTGACATAGCTTCACTTACCGCTTTCTTTGCTTCCCTCTTCACTATTTTGTAGTTTTTCATAGTTTCATCTGTTCTATCCTTGTACAGAGATTTAAAGCAAGATCTTTTAATTTTGAGCTTCTCATGCTCCCCTTCACTCCACCATCAAGCCTCCTTTTGGCCTAGAGTACCTCCCTTTGACTCGCCTAGCATCTCTTTATCTACCCTTTTGGATACAAGATGCTATTGTCTCCCACATCTCATTTGCACTTCTGTTACAATCCCAATATAAGTCTTCTAAAACCTTCTTCCTGAAGCTTGATTGCTTCAATTTAAAATTCCACCTTCTAGTTCTAGTGATCTTAGAAACCCTCCTTTTTTACTAGCCCTTTTCTTTGTAAATCCCTGACTAATAAGCGATGTTGGGTGGTCAGACTATCTCTTAGTATTACTTTGCAGTCTTTGCAACACAACCAATCTCTTCTTCTCAACGCAAAGAAATCTATATGTATTCTAGTCGAGCCACTCTTATAAGTAATTAAATTCTCCTCTATCTTCTTGAAGAGAGTATTTGCAATGAAAAGACTATAAGACACTATTAAATCCAGAATGACTTTTCCCTCTTCATTTCTATCCCGAAGCCATGTCCTCCATGCATACTAGCATACCCTGAAGCATCCTTTCCCACATGTCCATTAAGATCTCCACCTAGGCAAATCATCTCTCTTTGTGGGATTTCTTGCATAATCTTATACAAATCCTTCTGAAAAGCTTGTTTAATACTATCATCTAAACCAATTTATAGTGCATAAATTGAGATGATATTTAGAATTTCTTCTTCGAGCACCACTTTTAACAAAATAATCCGATCCCTAGATCTTTTCATCTCAACCACACAATCTTTCAAATCCTTATGAACAACCACTCCAACATCATTTATGCCCCTATCTTTACTTGAATACCAAAGTTTAAAGCTAGCCTACTTGATCTCCTTTGCTTTCTCTCCTAGACATTTTGTCTCTTGTAGAAATAATATATGAATCTTCCTTCTTTCCATTGTATCAACCATCTCCATCGATTTGCCAGTGAAAGTGCCAATATTCCAACCACCTATCCCCGAATTCCTTTGGAACCTCTTTTGGACTAACTTCTTTACCGTATGCATTCATCATGCGAGAACCCTTGCAAATTTTGGACTAAATTCGCACGTCGATTGATGAATCTATGATTCATCACTCTAAAAGTTGAAAAAAGAGCTTTGTCCCCAAGTAATTAGTTGCATTCTCAATTCATTTTGTATTATTCTCATTCATGCATTTAGAATTAATCTCTTCATTTTAGCTTGCATTTTTTGCATTTAGAATTAATCTCCATTTTCTCCTATTTTTATCTAATTTTCTCTAACTCAGAATTGAATAAAACCAACTCTATAGTGTATATATTTCTAACACTAATAAATGAAAAATACTAAAAAAAAATAACTTGTAAAATTGTCCAATAAAACCCAAACCTTTTTTTGAGACTAAGAACATTAAAATGTGAATATCTCTCTCATACAGTCTCTTAGGGACACGTATTCACTTTTGAATTAATGTATGTTCATTAACCTTCAAAATAGATCAATTCAAAAGAATTGGAGTTCATATGTGAAACTTGGATTTTGGTCCCTTTGTATATTGTATATATGCCCCTTTATTTGTTTATTTTATCTTTTTATTTTCTTAAGTATTAAAAATAAAAAAATAGATTAAGTTTTAAATATTTACTTTATATTTTTTGATATTTATATTATTTTAAAAAATGATAAAAAAATTGTAAAAGATAAAAATACGATACTTTATACCTATAAGATAACACAAAAAATATTTTTTTATACAAATGATTTATTTTGGCTTTTGATACTTCACAAAAGTTTTAGATCTTGTTGAGACGAGTAACTTTCATGTTGATCACTTTTTAATTTGACCCCTTTTGTTATTTATTTTTTAATTTTCTTTTTTATTTTATTTTTGATTTTTCTGGGAGCGACAAGTGGCAGTTTCTGGAGCTGCATGTGTCACCCCATTTTATTTTATTTTATTTTATTTTATTTTGATTCTTTTCATAATTTTTATTTATTTATTTTTTATTAATTGTTACAATTCATTTTATTATTTATTTATTATTTTCCTTTTCTTATATATCTATTTATTTATAATAATAATTATTTTATAATTCATTCATTTTATAATTTAATTTTTATTTTTTATTATTTAACCCCCCTTGTGGTCGCGCCCTTGCATGTAACGTACCCCCCTTCATTTCCCCTTCCTTCGCTACTTCTGCACGTCCCGCATCTCCGCCCTGCTTCGTGCGGTGGTGCTGCGGACATGCAACTGCCTTGCATCTTGCAGCAGTGCGACGAACTCCCAACCTGCGCATGACAAATCTACAATTCATCATCTTTATTCATTTACTTTATCTTGAAATCCTTTATAAAACAACTGTATATAATACTAAGTCCATTTTCTTAGTAATGTGCATCTGTGTGTAAATATTGTATATTTGTATATTATTTTAACCTAAAATAAATAAAGAAAGAAAGAAAAGAAAAATAAAGAAAAGAAAAGAAGACTATATATGTAATAGATACAGGCTGACCCGAACCTTGAGAGAAGGTCAAGACTTGACATGATCAGCCAGGAATAAAGTAAGGGGAGAAAGGGTCCTTAATCAGAAAATCCAAAAAAAAGTGTGTTGTAAATAAAACTAACACTATTTTTTTGTACATAAATTGACCTTAAATAAAATAATTTTCAAAACAAAAGTTGAAAAATAAAAATGTTGGCTAAATAATAAAAAAGATTACACAATGAAATCATGTATATAATAAAAGTAACCACATCAGCAAAAAGCCACCAAGCAATAATTGGAAATCAATTCCAGCTCTATATGAACTCAGATTGAACCAAACTCATTTCCATTGTGTTCTAAATTAAATTATCTTTAAAATGGCTATGATCTCATAATTTTTGGAGTTACGGATGAAAAGTCATTTTTTGGGGCGGTTTGTGTAATTTTGTATATATTGTATTTGTAAATATTTGTAAATATTTATAAATATCTGTACTAATTATTGAAAATAAAAAATAATAAAAAATAAAAAATAAAATATTTAAAATAAAAAACTAATTTGCTTATTTATCCATGTAGATAATGTCATATATGTATATATCATATGTATATATTTCATTTTCTTAACTAACTACCACAAAAAAATAAAAAAAATTAACACTTATTTTTTGAATAAATACAAAATAAAAATTAGTTAATTTTTTGTAAATATTATTTTAACACTTATCTTGCTACTTTATCTGATTTCAATTTTTCTTCTCTCTTATCTCTTATCTTAATCCAAAAATTCCAAAAAAGTCAAACTTCAATCCCATTCTATCTATTAATAAGGCTCCTTCTCCATCTTTTCAACTTGATCAATCTTTGGTGAGAGGACCATGATCTCCAAGAGTCTTCTTATCGTAGAAGGGTGCCTAGCCTTCGAACCGTCCGGTGACAACAAGTTGGCATTTGTCGAGGGGTGATCAAGGTCTTTTCCACTCCTAAGATGAGATCCATTTTCTCTTATTTTATTTTAGGTTAATCGTAGCTTTATTTTCTCATATTTTCTATTCGTTGTGATTTTTCAGATCTTAAAATCCATCACGATTTGATCTGCTATTGACTTGATTTTTTATCTCACTTTGTCGATCTACGCATTCATTTCTACCTCGCACGATCTCTCACCATTGATCACGTACGATGGTCGGAGATCCAGTTCCATCCACCATTCCCCTCGGAACCGCACACATTCACATCTTCCGTATGATTTTAGGATCGAGTCATCTTGCTCGTTTCCTAATTTGTTGATAAATAATTTTTTTTAAAAAAAATAAAAAATATGTCTATCCTTTCTTTCTATTATTAGTTTTGTAGGATCATCTAAAAAAACTAAAAAAATATAATAAAAAAGAAAAAAATTCTTCCATTCTATTTAAAAAAATATTTCTTACTATTTTAAATTTCTCTATTTCAGATTTATAAAAAATATAATAAAAAAGTTTTTGTTCTGATTATTGTTTACATTAGGTTAAAAAAACAAATACAAAAAGATAAAGAAGTGCAACGACATGTGCCACCCCTCCAGCCGCAGGTGGCGCCTGTCGCTGCTGCCATCGCCCTCGTCAGCTCGCGCCGCCCCGGGAGCTGTCAGCCACGACCTCGACCTCTACCACATGGAGCAGTGTCCTCAAGCGTGGCATCTCGTCAACCTCGTCGCGTGCCACCTTCGCTCAAGACGCCCTGCCGATCAACATTGCACACCCGACAGCCATTGCGGTAGCGCGACCAGCAACCCTTCTGCGCCGACATCGTCGTACATTCACTGTCACTAGAAGCCATCGCTGACATCACCGCTACTCCAAGTGCCCTCGTGTGCTTCCACCTTGGCTCCCAGATAGCGAAGGCAGCGTGCACCTGTAGCGCGGCGGCGTTGCATTCCTTTGCCTCCATTTTAAAGGGAACAATGACCTCCATGCCCATCTTTGAAGAAGCAGAACAAATAGACCTGTGAACCGTAGTGAATAAAGATTTTTTGTGTTATTTTTATAAATCCCCTCATGAGTTACTAAAATTACAAAAATACCCTAGCAAATATTTTATTTGGAAAAATTACATTCACACACTCAGGCATTCCCAAATTTGCATAAATGCCCCTGCCAGAATCAAGCACATGCTTTGCACGTTTATTTGGGTAGTTTGCACTTCTCTACCAGTTATTTTATTGTATGTTATCTTTTAGTGCAAAAATTTTGAACATTTGCATTTCAATCCTTCATTTCTAGACCTTTATTTTGCTTGTTGTTCTTTTTGAAATAAATGTTTTCTTTGGTCAATAAAAATCCCAAAAATCATGCTAGTCTCCTGATGTGCTTATCTTTTTAACATAACTTTTCCATTGCACTTTAAATTAATTTTTTATTATTAAAAAATAAAAAATAATGTCCTTTTCTCTTCCAGAAATTCAGTAATCCATAAAAATTTGAATATTACTTCAAAATTCCAAAAAATTAGCGTAGTTTTATTTTTTGTCTTTCAATTTCTGTCCAAATTTCACACATAAATTCTTTTCAAAACCCAAAAAATGGCAAAATACTTTTTTTAAAAAAATCTATCCTAAAATTGGGTTTCTGTTCTTGTTTGTAGATATTTATGTATATTTCATCGTAAAAATAATTGACAGGAGTTTTGGGTATTTAAAATATTTTTGAGTTGCAAATTACTCCATGCTATAAACTATTTCTCATTTTTGTCACTGTTTGATTTTAAAAAATATAAAAAAATCTGAAAATTCTACTAAAATTCCCCAAAACATTTCAAAGTCCTTAAAATCCGAGAATATTTTCTCTGGATTTTTTGAGTATTTTTGATATAATTGAAAAATACAAAAGTAGTTTGGTGTGCGTAGTTCTTATCTTATACATATTGTTCTTTATTCCAAATTAAAAAATGTAAAATATAAGTCACTAAAATTTGAAAATAAGAAAATAAATAGAAATAAAAAAATAGAAATAAAAAATAAATAAAAAATCCACAAAAACCAAGGATAGTTTGCCTTTGAGATTCCCTCTTTTTCTCTTAATTGATTTTATGTTGATTATTTCAATAACCCTCAGGAATTGTAGTCTCCCTGAGTTCGATCCTGTCCGCTCTATAGGTAAATAAGTAAAAAAATTCTCTTGCTTCATTATTCACTTTTAGCTAATTTTGCAGCTTGAGAAGAGAAAAAAAAATAAATTTGTTTGTCTGCTGATGCTTGATTGGGTGGCAATGACTTATTCATAATTCAAATAATTAAAACCCCAGAAAAGCGTAACAACAAAATGGCACCGTTGCTAGGGAGGCATGGCGAGGGTAGTTAGGTTTCTCTTTTGACCTGTTATTCTTGGTTGTAAACATCTGTTTACATTTTGCCATTCACTCTATGGTTCATATCCACTGCATTCATTTCATTATTTGTGCTCATATTTTTATAATTGTTTTTCTTACATATTCTCTATTTTCTTTTTCTTGCGAGGGCCCACGAAGCAATGGAGGCGATCCTAGGAGAGCTGAAGCACCCACGCGAAATGGAGGCGGCTTGATTCATCTCGAAGATGCAGGAGAGCGTAAGAGGAGAAGAAGAAGATTTTGAGAGAGAGAGAGAGATCATTTGGAGAATAGATAATTTTCATTAATTTTAGCATTTGAACTCTTGTAAACAGACATTCAATTGGTTGCGGGATCTGTTGTGCCAAGTGCCGGTGCACTTGAGGGACCTCACCGGATTTATTTTCATTGCCTTTATTTTCTTTGTTTCACATGAATTTCGTGAGTACCTCTTGATTGCTTTAATTAATTTGCTTGAGGTAGGTAATTAATTAGGTCCAAACACCCTAAAGAAGATTTTTTGTACCTATAGAGTAGATCGTAATTTGGACGAAGTCGAATTAACTTGTTCTTGCTCGTTAATAGAAGCTATCATCTAGGATTGTTCACTTGCATCATATAGGATAGTTTACTTTTCTGTATTTAAATTCTACGTGGATCATTTTACATGTAGAGTGCTGGCGACAAGGTACGCATCTCTAACCCCTGCATGCATCATTGTTTTTAATCACGCATTGGCATTTCCGATCTCCTTCCTCATTTTCACTCACATAAGTTAAAAGGAAATTGGACACTCGGTAGGCGATTCTTTGAAAATATTTTAACCAAGTGACATATGTCTAAAATACGGGTCTTCTAAAGAAATTTCGACCCTAAAATAATACAAGGAAAAATCATTGTTTTAGGGAGAGTAACCCCCTTCTTATTTGATTTGTATGTAGCGAGAGAGCGAACCACAAACTAGGGTAGAACCATGCCCGAACTCTTTTCAGACTACTATCTTCGGTTATCGTTCTTTAGTGAGGTTCTCTCCGGTAGCCGGTAAAGCAGCCCACAGCATCCTTAGCATCTTGAGAGTTGATCGGGCAGCTGAAAAACGGTCCGCAATTCATACTATCTGGGAAAGATCTAACTTTGGTATTAAGCCAGTCTCCTGGGAGCATTGGGTTCCTAACAACTCGCTTTAACTGTTCTGGTATATTGTATTATCACCAAACTCTAAAATTGACAAGATAATTGACCAAACCTTCATAGTCTTGACATTGAGTTGAGTTGGTGATCTGGGGTTTGTATTGTGTTTGCTTGCTAGTGATAAAGATCCTTCTGCACAATTTATGCCTTCATTCATTTTCACTCTTGCATTGACATTCGTGCTCTCGCATCCTGCCTATTGATTTCGAAGATGTCAGACCAGAGTATTTCTCGTTCGGACTTTGCGAAATCATTCTACGCTCCGAGACATTCACTTTATATCTGGGGAGACTCACTTCATGAATATTAGTCTTTCTCCACTTAACCCTTCACAATATCCATGAATCCACTATTTGAGATTGGATTTAATCTCGAATTAATATCTAAGACTCCATCAACTCTGAGCACTAATCGAGTGGCATGTACATTTTTAAAGTCAAATGCCAGATACTTAATACCACTTAAGGGAAAGGGAACCATGTTGGAGCAGAGAGAGATCAACAATACCATGTTAGCCTCCATTCAGTTAATTCAAGCCCAGCTAACAGAGCACACTAATTTTCAGACTACTGTGAGAGATATGATTCTCGAGATGAGACAGGAAAGAGAATATATGAGAGAGGGGGATAACAGAAACTCTGGAGGTGGGAATGGGGGAGAAGAACCTCACATAGAACCTAGGGCTAAGCCTACATTAAAGGATGGTTATAATCCAGGGGCAAGACAGACAAATTCTTGGATACAAATCCCCATGGGCATTTTGATCTTAAACCTACTATTTTACCTCTTCTCCCAATATTCCATGGAAATATTAACGAAGAACCTTATATACACCTCCAACAGTTCGATCACATTTGTGGAACAATACACTACCCAAATGTCCCATTAGAGGTAGTGCATATGACCGCCTTTCCATTCAGTCTGATGGGAAAATCTTTATACCAGTTAAATCACTTGGGGAAGGTTGTCACTACTTGGGAAGAGTTGAGGTCCGCCTTTCTGAATAAGTATTATCCATCTAGATGACTCAACCAAATGCAATCCTTGATTGCTAATTTCTCCTAGATGCCCCAAGAGCCTATTCATGAGGCGTGGGGAAGATTAAAAGATCTGACGGAGAAATGCCCACATCATTATATTCCAAAGACCAGCCTTGTACAAAACTTCATTTTGGGGGTTTAAGCAATGAGAATCAGAAGCTGGTAGATGTCGCTTGTGGGGGAAGCTACATCAACAAGAAAGAGGATGTCTTTTATCAGATTTTTGAGGAGATGGCGGAGAGTTCAACAACTCTTTCTTCTTCACATGCTTTTCAGAAGCACCCCGTCACCGCCCCTACAGTACCCCATAAGGATGTGAATAAGATAACATCACAATAAGTGGATAGGATGGACAGTTCTAATCTGACTATTATTGGAAATCACCCATACAAAGTAGACATTATTGAGAAACGATCCAAGGAGCTTGGGAAGATTCAAGTGACCGAGCAGAGGATGAAGAACCTGGATAAGCTGGATGAGATAACAAAGCACCTGGAGCTTCTTGTGATTAAGATCAGTGCAGTTCACAATGTGAGTGCAGCAACCGATACCTCTACTAGGAAGCAGACTTCTTCCAGCCAACAGAGTAGCGGAGGACCATCCATAGTTCAACATGTCTACTACGTACAGACACCTGATCAGGTTCAGCAGCATGCACATCAGATAGTTCCATAGCAGCAGCAAGTAGCCTACATTCCCGAGCAGCAATCTCCACCTCCACCTGTCATTCAGGAAGTCAACGATATATTGTTCGACCGTGAGCAGAACCAACCCCGTCTGTCAGGGCAAGGCTAGTTGGGTTCACAACAGGTTCAGATACCCACCCACCCACTTCAGGGAGGCAAACAACAGTAGTACCAGCACCAGCAGTTCCAGCCTCACTTACAATCTCTACTACAGTTCCAAAATTGTAGACAAGGCCAGCCACAACAGCATTCTATGTATTTTGCTCATCCTAACTAGCAACAGACTTCATACTATGGATAGTATCCTCCCTCCTCCTCCTCCTCATTATTAGAATCCGTATGATTACCAACAGCCTCCGTACTATCATTCTCATCGACAACCAGTCAATGAGAAATCTGAGGCCCCTTCAGTTAACCCAGCACTAGAACAACTTGCATTGCTTATGAAGAACATGAATGAACTGACTCAGCGGATCGATGAATTGACCACCATCAAGACACTAATTCCAGCCCCAACAATTTCAGATGCATGGAGATGGTAGCCAATAGCGCACCCACCCCCGAGACAGGTATGTCCCTTGACTTTACATGTTTATTTGACACCATTCATCTCAGGAGTGGTATGAGTTTGCCGCCTCCTACACACCAGTTGAGGTTGGGAGATTGAGCCACTGAGAGAGCATCATCTTCTACATCATCCCCTTCACCAGCAGTCGAGAGGACCAGTGTAGCAGCACCTAAGTCTGGAGTTTCACGACCTTCACCACCACCTTCACCAGGCAGATGTAGATCACCACCAACAAGGGAGAATATACCAGTCGTAGATTCTTCCTATTCGCTAGTAGCAACATCCCTTTCTATTTTAGATTCACTTTTCCCTCCACCAGATTTTGACAACACTGTACAGACTGATTCTTATTGTCCTTTTGTACATGAGGATTCTACTCTAAATAATGGAAATGAACGTTTGCATATTTATTCTGATTCAGTACTATTTCCTTCTTCTCTCAAATCCAAAAGAATTCAAAAATAAAAAACATCCTTATCTGATCCTGGAGTGGTTGAGATCTTACAAAACATCTTTACGCCACTCCTTAAGGCCATGGAATACATGCCTACAGTAAAAAAAGGAATAAAAGAGGCATGTGCACAAAAGCGTCAGTCAAGGAAGAACAAATGAAAGGAAACAGAGAAACACATACTAACAATGGCCATAGTTCATGCCATCAGTAACCTCCCGCCTAAAAAGAAATACAAGAGAGCACCTTACATCCATTGCCATATCTTTGATAAAGAATTTGATCGTACTCTTCTCGATAGCGGTTCCTCCATCAATCCCATGCCTTCCTCTTTACTGACTGAATTTCAGTTAGGGTCTCTTAAAACAACCAAGATGATCCTTCAGTTTGCTGATAGATTGATTAAGAGGCCAAGAGGCATTTTAGAGGTTGTTATTGTAACAGTGCAGGGAATGAAATTCCCTGTTGATTTTGTTGACATGGGTATGGACACATCGACACCGTTACTCCATACCATGATCATACTAGGACGACCATTCCTCCAAACGGTCGAAGCAATAGTTGATTATGGTGGTGGAGAGCTCATCTTTTACTATTGCAGTGACAAGGTGAAAATTGAGACAATCTCTGATCCTAGACCATCACCTCCACCTGCAGCAAATGAGATGGAGAAAGTTATATCAGAGCTAGATGATTGTGATTTTCTTGTTGAATTCGAAGAGATAGATCTTTTCATTGATTTTATAGATACCCATGATTTCCTTTCCCAAAAGGACTATATGGAAATCACAATCGACATCAGTTCCCTTGGTAGTCCAATTGAGCCAGTTGCTGATGGACAGTTTGAGATGATTTATGAGGATCAAAATGAGTTTTTAGAGGCACATTATGATATTCCTTTGATACACTTTTCTGAGATTACTGAGGATAGGCCTCATTCTGAGAATTCTGAAGTAGAGATATCTTAGTCATGCGTTGACTTTCCTGATTTATGCACAGATGAGAGACATCTTTCTGAGATTATTACCGAGATATCCGAACCACCAATTGATAAGAATGTTGAACACTCTGATGAGCCCCTCCTTTTTGAGCAGAGATCATTCATTGCAGATATATCAGAGATTTTACTTGCTGAGCCGTTAGTAGCCAAGGTTGATAGTCCACAAAGTACATATCATATACCGTCTACCAGTGCAGTAGTAGAGGTTATTGTAGAGCCGATTCAGACCCCACCTCAGCTCAAGGTTTTACCATCAACATTGAAATATGCCTTCCTTACAGGAACCCTCCACCCCCAAATGTTTCTGGTCTTCCTCAGCTCGCGGTTGACCGATGAACAAGAATCTCACATGCTAGAGGTTCTTGAGAGAAACCTCAAGGCCATAGGTTGGAATATCTCGGATCTTTGTGGGATCAATCCAGCTTTGTGCTCGCATCATATCTACCTGAAGGATGATTGTAAACCCTCCCGTGAATGTCAGCATAGTCTAAATCCAAATCTAAGGGAGGTTGTCATGAAGGAGATCAGAAGATGGTGTGATGTTGGCTTTATATATCCCATTTCGGATTCCAAGTGGGTCAGCCCTTTACATGTGGGTCTGAAGAAATCTGGGATAACGATAGTAAAGAATGACCGTGGTGAGGAGATTTCGACTCAGGTTCCTACTTCGTAGAGTGTCTGTGTAGATTGTCGATGCCTGAACTCAGCTACCAAGAAGGATCACTTTCCACTGCCCTTTATTGATCATATTATTGAGAGGTTGGTAGGGAAAAAGTTCTTTTGCTTCTTGGATGGGTACTCTGGATACAACCAAGTTGCTATTGCTCCTAAGGATCAGGACAAAACTACTTTCACTTATCCGTTTGGTACCTACGACTTTAGATGGATGCTCTTTAGATTGTGTAACGCTCCCACTACATTCCAAAGGTGTATGTTGGCCGTTTTTGCCGATATGGTGGGTAGTTTCCTTGAGGTCTTCATGGACAATTTCTCAGTCTATGGGGATAGTCTTGATACATGTTTTGCTCATTTAGACCGAGTTCTTCAACGTTGCTGTGAGGTAAACCTAGTGCTCTCGTGGAAGAAGAGTCACTTTATGGTGACTAATGGGATTGTATTGGGCCATGTCATTTCCAAACATGTATGGAGGTTGACCTAGCTATGATTGATGTGATTTCCAAGTTAGAACCACCGTAGAATTTGAAGCAGATGAGGTTATTTCTTGGACACATAGGATTCTATTGGCGATTCATAAGGGACTTCAGCAAAATCGCCAGACCGTTGACTGAGCTTCTGCGTAAGGAGACTAATTTTATTGTCAATGAGAAAGTTCTCCTTGCATTCAAACAGATGAAAGATATGGTTACTAGTGCTCCTGTCTTACAGCCACATGATTGGTATCATCCTTTCGAGATCATGATGGATGCCTCAGATTTCTCAGTTGGAGCTGTTTCAGGACAAAGAAGGGATGGGATACCATTTGCTATACAGTATACTAGCAAGACTCTGGATGAAGCACATCGAAATTATACAGTTACAGGGAAGGAGATGTTAGCAGTTGTGTTTGGGCTAGAGAAGTTCGGATGTTACCTCATCGGTTCCCATGATATTGTATACACGAATCACACTACCATACGATACTTGCAGACAAAGAAGGATGCCAAACCATGCCTTATTAGATGGTTCCTTATTCCCCAGTAATTTGATTTAGAGATTCGAGATAAACATGGAGTGAAAAGTGTTGGGGCAGATCAACTTTCTCGTATCACAGATGTAGAGACCTCTGAGCAGAACATGATTCCTATTTTTGAAACCTTTCTAGATGAGGCCATTTTTTCTATGGACTCACTCCCATGGTATCCTGATATTATGAACTATCTTGTCTCCAAGAAAGTTCCACAAGATTGGTTGATGTACAAGGTAGACAGGTTTTGTCAGAGAATCACTATTACCATTGGGAGGATTTGTACCTATTTCGCGAGGGTGCTGATTGAATCCGGAGAAAGTGTATTCCTCAAGAGGAACACACCAGCATACTTGAGCATGGTCACAAATTAGAATCTGGTGAGCATCATTCGAGGAAACACACAACAGTAAAGGTTTTACAGAGTGGCCTATGGTGGCCCACATTGTTTAAGGATGCTACAGAGTATGTTCGAGGTTGTACCGACTGTCAGAAAATGGGAGGAACCATTGGTTCCAAAGATACCATGCCCCTAAGATACATACAGATTTCTAATGTTTTTGATGCTTGGGGGATAGACTTCATAGGCTCATTTCCTGTCAGTCAGGGATTTCAGTACATCCCGCTCGTCTTGGATTATGTTAGTCGATGGGTGGAGGCTATCCTCACCCGAGCCGCAGATAGTTGTACATTGTGTTCCTTTCTCAAGGACCACATTATTGCACGGTTCAGGATTCCCAAAATACCGATTTCAGATGGAGGAAGCCATTTCATTAATAGAGATGTAAAAAAGCTTTTGAAGGAGTACGTCATTGAGCACAGAGTTGCATCTCCTTATCATCCTCAGACTAATGGCATGACCGAGAATTCAAATAAGGAGATAAAGACGATATTGCAAAAACTTGTACGTCCAGATAGGAAGAACTGGTCCCAGATGCTTGATTTGATTCTATGGTCTTATCGGACGACATACAAGTCTCCTTTGGGTATGTCTCCCTACAGATTGGTGTATGAAAAGCCTTGCCACCTGCCAGTGGAATTAATTCACAAATCTTTATGGGCACTCCGTGTATGCAATCTTGATTATGTGAAGGCATGAAAAACACATTCGAAGGAAAACTTTCTCTCCTGATTAGAAAGTTTGGTCATTTGATTCTAAGTTGAAGCTAATTCCAGGAAAATTGAAAAGCAAATGGTCAGGACTGTTCATCATGAGAGCTGTGCGTGACAATGGAAGTATTGTCATATGTGGGTTGTCATATGACACACAACCATTTATTGTGAACAGACAGTTGCTGAAACCATATTTAGATCATGATACATTCCTATCCATTATGGATTCTTTATCTTTGGTATCAAACGGTGATCTTTTGATTCCATCTTCTACGTCTGATACATGAGCTGACTACCTCTTGTATATCCTTTCATTTCACTCTTTCTTCTCCCGTTTTATTATTCGCCCCTTTTCCGTGTGTATATATGCTATACTTAGGATGTGCTTTATCCTAAGTATGGGGGGTGAAGGATTTGTGTTGTTCATATTTGTCATGTTCATCACTCCTGTTGTTGCCGATATTTAGGGATACTTTACCCTAAGTATGGGGGGGGGGGGTGATGTTGTTCATATCGTGTTTTTTGTATCTTCCATTGAGTCTGTACACTCTCTTAATCGGTTTTCCCTTTTGTACAGTCTACTATACTTAGGATTACTTGATCTTAAGTATAGGGGGGGATCACCGAATTCTCTTCTTTTTATCTTTTCTTTGAGTCATTGTAGCATAGGAGTCTTTTCACTTCTCTATACTTAGCACGAGTTATGTCTTCCTTTGTCGCTCTCTTATCACTATGAGGACATAGTTCAAGCTAAGTATGGGGGTGTTGTATATATTATATATATACCTTAAACATAACTCGTACATTTAAGATAATTATTTTGGGGGATATGTATAAAATTTTGTAAAAAAAAATAAAAAAATAAAAAACACAACAAAACAGAAAAATTAAAAAAACTAAAAAAACAACAAAAAATCCCTCTTGTATATACTTGTATATATTTTACTAACCCTTTTCCCTTAAAAAACCCTAAAAATTACAAAATCAAAAGTCTATAAAAATGTACAAAAAATCTCTTTTCACATCTGCAATTTCTCCAAAAATTCAAAAGAAGTTCAAAATTAGAAAATTGTTTTAAAAAAAATACTCTTTTTACATGTGCTTCATTTTTCAAAAAAAGTGCTTTCTTTGCATTGTACATATTTTCTTGCATTTGCATATGCTTTTTTATGATAGTATTGACATTTAAACTAAGTCTGGAATAAAATTGAAGAATGGAGCTTAGTTGGACCATAATCCACTTAATTTCAGAGGAATCTTATAAGAAATGGAGTTACGACTTTTCAAGTCCTAATGACTTAATTCTTTGAGTCCATAAGACTATGTTCGCATGTCATCTTTAGTAGTCTAAGCAGAATATTTAACAACATGCGCATGATTCTTTCAGACCGTGGCTTATCTTGGACAAGCATTCTACACGTAGCTCTTCATGGATGAGGTAGTGAGGAGGCACAATCTTTTGGCTTGGGGTAGCATACGAGGGTAGTGCATCTAGGCGGAACCTATCATCTTCCTCTAGGGAATGAAGTGCATCTCAACCTGGTCTAGCGATGTTGAGGTAGTGAGGAGGCAGAATTTTTTGGCTTGGGGTAGCATACGAGGGTAGTACATCTAGGCAGAACCTATCGTCTTCCTCTAGGGAAGGTAGTGTGTCTCAACCTGGTCTAGTGATGTTGAGGTCTAAAGACATGTTGCTATGGGGTTGCAATAATGCTTCAAAAGAGGGAGAGTCTACTGTCTCAAGAGGAAAAACTCCTTATATACATGCTGCACCTTGTATATACTTTCAAAAAAAGTATGGAAAAATGTAGAGTCTCCAAAAGTGGATAAGCCTGATTGGAAAGTAAAATGCTTGCCGGAGTGTATATATAAGGATAAAAAAAGAAAGAAAAAAGGGAAAAAATAATAAGTGCCTCAAAGTCAATTTTTTGTAAGCCTGCAGCGGATGACTTGGCTACACTGGTCATGCATCCAAGGATAGGTAGCTACATTGGTTACCATCCATTCTTTCTCCATCCCCTCTTCTTGAACTAGTTGTACTTGAACTTAGAAGGGAATATCTCCGTTCCTCGAGGAAAGAGTTGCAAAACCAGGGAACTAGAGTTACCTTATTGAAGGAGTCTGTTTCTTTGCTACTTTTGAGATGGGGAGCAATATCTCACTTACACCGTACAAGTAAAGATTCATAGTCATAAGAATTTGTGTATGTAGACTTGTTCTGACCTGACTGTTGAGGTGACCTGAATAGGAGTTTTATGGAACTTAGAAGTTGTTAGGTTTTAATGCATCTCCAATTAAGGTTCCAACACACTAATAATCCAAAGCTCTGACAGAGCTCCAAACTATAATTTTATGAAGAAAAGTTTAATACTCAATATTTTCCTAACTTCTTTAATTTTCCTTCCCTTTTCCTCTATTCACTTATTCTTTCAAATAAATGCTTGCTAAGGTACTAGCAGTGGTAAAGCATAGGGGGATGATGAATCCGTGATTCATCATCTTTATTCATTTATTTTACCTTAAAATCTCTTATAAAACACCTGTGTATAGTAATAACTCCATTTTTTTTACTAATGCACATATGTGTGTAAATATTGTATATTTGTATATTATTTTAACTTAAGATAAATAAATAAAGGAAAAATAAAGAAAAGAAGACTGTATATATGTAATAGATACAGGCTGAACAGAACTCCGAGAGAAGGTCAAGACTTGACCTAATCGACAAGGAATAAAGTAGGGGAGATAGGGTCCTTAATTAGAAAATCCAAAAAAAATGTGTGTTGTAAATACTTCTCACTTAATTTGTATATTTGTATAAAACTAAAATGATTTTATTTATATATAAATTGACCTTATATAAAATAAATTTCAATACAAAATTTGTAAATAAAAATGTTGGCTAAATAATAAAAATAATTGCACAATGAAGTCATGTATATAATAAAAGTAACCACATTCAGAAAAAGTCATTAAGTGATAATTGAAAAATTGATTCCGGCTCCATATGAACTTAGATTGAACCAAAGTCACTTTCATTGTGTTTTAAATTAAATTATCTTTAAAATGGTTGTAATTTCATAAATTTTAGAGTTATTGTTGAAAAGTCGGTTTTCTTGAGTGGTTTGTGCAATTTTGTATATATTGTATTTGTAATTATTTTTACTAATTATTGAAAATAAAAAATAAAAAAATAAAAAATAAAATTTTAAAACAAAAAAACTAATTTGCTTATTTACCCATGTAGATAATGTCATATATGTATATAGCACATGTATATATTTCATTTTCTTAACTAACTACCACAAAAAATTAACATTTGTTTTTTAAATTAATAAAGTGACAAAAATATAAAAAATCAGTTAATTTTTTGTAAATATTTTTTAACACTTATCTTGCTACTTTATCTCATTTCAATTTTTCGTCTCTCTTATCTCTTATCTTCATCCTAAAATTCAAAAAACAATTCAACTTAAATCCAATTCTATCTATTAATAAGGCTCCTCCATCTTTATAACTTGATCAATATTTCGTGAGAGGAGCCTAATCTCCAAGAGTCTTCTTATCGCAGAAGGGTGCCTAGCCTCCGCGCCGTCCAATGACAAAGAGTCGACATTCGTCGAGGTGATCAAGGTCTTTTCCGCTTCTAAGGTGAGATCAATTTTATCGTGTTTTATTCTAGGTTAATCATAACTTTATTTTCTCGCATTTTCTCTTCATTGTCATTTTTTTTAGATCTTAAAATCCATCACGATTTGATCCATCACAAACTCTATTTTTTTTATCTCACTTTCTCGATTTCTACGCGTTCGTTTCTACCTCGCACGATCCCTCACCTTCGACCATGCACGGTGGTCGGAGATCCGATTCCATCCACCATTCCCCTCGAAACCGCACACATTCACATCTTTCGTGTGATTTTCGGATCGAGTCATCATGCTCGTTTCCTAATTTGTTAATAAATAATTTGTTTTTAAAAAATAAAAAATAAAAAATATGTCTAGCCTTTCTTTCTAACATTTATTTTGCAGGATCATCTAAAAAACTTAAAACATTTATAATAAAATAGAAAAGAAAAAAATTCTGCCATTTTATTATCAAAAAATACAAAAAACATTTTTTTATTTCTGTTTTTAATTTCTCTATTCGTATTTACAAAAAATATAATAAAAAAGTTTTTTTCCTTATTACTGTATACATTTGATAAAAAAACAAAAAAAACAAAAAATAGAGAAGTGCAATGGCAGGCGACGCCCCTTCAGCCGTAGGTGACGCCTGCCGCACGTCGCTGTCGCCATCACCCTCGCCAGCCCATGCTGCCTGCAGGAGCTGTCAGTCATGACTTTGATCTCCACCCCCTGGAGTAGTGTCCTCCAGCGTAGCATCCCACCGACCTCCTCGCTCACCACCTTCGCCCAAAAAACCCTGTCGATCAACACCGCATGCCCGACAACCATCGCGGTAGTACGACCAGCAACCCCTCCGCGCTGGCATCACCGCGCGTTCACCGCCACCAGAAGTCATCTTTGACACCACTGCCGCTCCGAGCGCCCCCGTGTGCTTCCACCTTGTCTCCCAGATAGCGGAGGTGGCGTGCATCTGTAGCGCGGCACCACCACATCCCTTTGCCTCCATTTTGAAGGGAACGATGACCTCCATGCTCGTCTTTGAAGAAGCAGAATAAATAGGCCCATGAATCCTAGGGTATAAAGTTTTTTTGGCGTATTTGTATAAAGCCCCTCAGGAGCTGCTAAAATTGCAAAAATGCATAACAAATATTTTATTTGGAAAAATTACATTCATGCCCTCGAACATTCTCAAATTTACAAAAACGCCCCGACCAGTATCAAGTACGTGCTTTGCACGTTTATTTGGGTAATATCCACTTCTTTGTGAGTTACTTTATTGTATGTTATCTTTTAATGCAAAAACTTTGAACATTTGCATTTTAATCCGTCATTTCCAGACCTTTATTTTGCTTGCTATTCTTATTGAAATAAATGTTTTGTTTAGTCAATAAAAATCCCAAAAATCATGCTAGGCTCATTCCGTGTTTACATTTTTAGCATAAATTTTTTATTTCATTTTAAATTAATTTTTTATTATGAAAAAAATGAAAAGATAGTGTCTTTTTCTCTTCCAGAAATTCAAAAATCCATAAAAATTTGAATATTGCTCTACAAATTCCAAAATAATAGAGAAGTTTTATTTTTTGTATTTTACTTTCTGTCTAAATTTCATGCATCAATTATATTTCAAAATCCAAAAAATAGAAAAATACTAAAAATCTTATAAAAATTATAAAACATTTTACAAAAATCCAAAAATCGTGATTTCAGTTCATGTTTGTAGACCTTTGCATATATTTCATCATAAAAATAATTTTCAGAAGTTTTAGGTACTTAAAATATTTTTAAGTTGTAAATTACTCCAGGTTGTGTATTGTTTCTCATTTTAGTTACTGTTTGATTTTGAAAAAATACAAAAACATCTGAATTTTCTATAAAAATTCCCAAAAAACTTCAAAGTCTTTAAAATACAAAATATTTTCTCTGGATTTTTCTGAGGATTTTTGAAATAATTGAAAAATATAAAAAGAGTTTGGTATGCGTATTTCTTATCTTGTGCTTATTGTTCTTTATTTGAAATTTAAAAAAAAATCTGCAAAATTAAATCAATAAAAATTTGAAAATCAGAAAATAAAAAATAGAAATCAAAAAATAAAAAATAATAAAAAATCCACAAAATCAAGGATAGTTTGCCTTTGAGATTCCTTCTTTTTATGGTAATTGATTTTTCCTCAATTATTTGAATAACCCTCGGGAATTGTAGCCTCCATGAGTTCGATCTTGTCCCCTATACAAGTAAATAAGTAGCAAAATGTTCCCTTGCTTCATTATTCTCTTTTAGTTAATTGTGTAGCTTGAGAAGATAAAAAAAATATTTGTTCGTCTACTGATGCTTGATTGGGTTGCAACGACTTGTTCATAATGCAAATAACTAAAACCCCAGAAAAGCGTAAGCAACAACACACCTCTTGATCTCCTCCAACCGCACCTCCTACGTGACCGGGTCCCCCTGTGGAAACCGCGCTACAATCGCTTGCCCTTTTCTCTCTCCATAATCTCCTACGCACGCCCTCAACCAACCATCACGTGAAACAACTCGTCCACCTCCTCCATCTGTGCCCACATGTCCCTCTCCAGCCATCCGCCCATAAAGGCATGCCCACCACCCCTGTATTGCGATCATCTGTCATTTCCATGAGACAAAATTGAGTGACAGAGGTGAACAGCCAGGGACATCAACGACCTCCCCCTTCGACGAGATCCAAGGGATCACCGTCCCTTGCCACATCTCAAGTGTGAGCTGCTCTGAGCTCCGTCATCTCCACGAAGTCGAGTGAAGACCATGCATATACATCAGAAGATTCGAATCCATGATAAATATACATGCATATATATCAGACCACTTGATTTGGGTCAACTTTCAAGTTTGAGAATCAACACACTTGTACACTAGGGTATTATGACTTATAATTATTCAGAATCCCCGTATTGAAGATATGTGTGATATATTGTGTGTAGAATTTTGAACTTCAAAATATTTTGAACTTGAAAATGAATACGATTAGCTTTTCATTTTGCACGATTGTTTATACTTGGCGATGAGTCATCGTTTCACCATAGGACAAAGGATGTCAGAGCTAAGACATGATTTTATGATTCTTAAGGATGTAAAGGAATTTCGATGATATCATGAAATCGGAGTTTTAGTACATAACCGACATGAGTACAAGAATCCCTATAGTATCTTTAAAATTTTGAGGGGCCATGTGTGTATGTATAAAGAAAGGAAAAGCCTAAAAAAATTTGCAAATAAACTAATCCAAGGTGCTCCCAACCATCTAAGTGTCCACTTGGACCAAATCTGTAATGATAAACCAATATCACCCAATTTGGATTGGGCTAGTACCGAAACATAAGGGGCTCTACATCTTAAATCGATAAAAGCCAATGTGCTGAAAGTACAAGCTACTCAAAACAAATACGATGTTGTACCCTCAACAATACACATACATACGATCCAAAAAGCTTTGACGGATGTGGTGATTCAACAACAAAAATAAATGGATGTGTGTGTGTGTACGACACTTAAGTGATTCCCTATCCAATGTAAGGGAAGGAAAAAACACAATCTCAATCATTCCATATACGACCTTTCATGCTTACACCATTTTAAGTTTTATAACTAAAGAGATACTGGATTGAGATGGGATGAATTTTTGAACTAAAGTTGAGAATCCTGTCTTTTAAGAGTGGCCCAACTAGAACATAGATGGATTACTTTGCGTTGAGGAGAAGCGATCGATTGTATTGTAAAGACTGCAAAGTAAACCTAGAAGAGAGTTTGACAATGCAACATCGCTTGTTAGTCATGGATGTGCAAATATAAAGGCTGATAAAGAAAAGGAGGGTTCCCAAGAAGAACTATATGGTGGAATTTTCAACGGAAGAAATTGAGATTTAGGGAGAAGATTTTAGAAGACTTATCTTGAGATTATAGCGGATGTGCAAACGAAATGTAGGAGGCACTAGCATCTTGTATCCGAAGGTAGACAAAGAGATGCTAGGTGATCAAAGAGAGGAGCTCCAAGTCAAAAGGAAGGCTGGTAGTGGATTGAAGGGGTGCAAGAGAAGCTAAAAATTAAAAGATCTTGCTTCAAAGTTATGTTGAAGGAAAGAACCGAGTAAACTGTCAAAAACTACACAATAGTAAAGAAGGAAGCAAAGAAGGCTTTAAGTGAAGCTAAGTCAAAGGCTTATGAAGTTTTGTACAAAAATCTCGACTCTAAGGAGAGCCAGAAGGATGTATTCAGTCTGGCCAAAGCAAGAGAAAGAAAGACCAAAGACCTTTCTCAAGTGAGATGCATTAAGGATGATGAAGGTCACATGCTTGTTACTCAGAAGGATATGGAGACTAGATGAGAGCAGTATTTCCATAAACTTTTCATTGAGAAGGAAATAGAGCCATCACTTTGGGTGATCCAGCTAGTAGTGAAAGTTACTTGAATCGTGCAAGCTGTAGACGAATACAAAGAAAGAAAGTAAAGGAGACTTTGAAGGTCATGAGACATAGGTAAGGTGTAGGAGCAAATGACATCCCTATGGAAGTATGGAGAGTTTTAATGAGTGTGATTTGACTTGGCTTACAAATTTATTCACTGTTATTTGGCGAAGCAAGACAATGCCTAAAGATCGGAAGAGGAGTATTTGTGGTGTCTCTGTATAAGAATAAATGAGACATTCAAAATTATTCAAATTATAGAGGTATCAAGCTGATGAGTCACACTATGAAATTTTGGGAACATGTGATCGAAAGAAGATTGAGGCAAGTTTCCAAAGTAAAAGAAAAGCAATTCGAATTCATGTCATGTCGCTCAACTATAGAAGCCATCCATTTGCTGAGGAGAATAATGGAGATTTATGGAGCTAAGAGGAAGAACCTCCATATGATTTTTAGTGATTTGGAGAAGGCTTATGAATTTGTCTCACGAGAAATATTGTGGAGAGTTTTAAAGAAGAGACAAGTACATGTACTATACATTAACCTCATAAAGGAGATGTATGATACGGCTTTATCTTGTATAAGGATCCAGTATGGGAAGACTGATTACTTTGACATCAATATTGGTTTACATTAAGGTTCACTTTTTAGTCCATTTCTTTTTATTTTGATTGTGGATGAGTTGACAAGTCATATTCATGTTGAGATACCTTGGTGTATGTTATTTGTCGATGATATTGTGTTGATTGATGATACCAGAGATGGAGTAAATGAGAAGCTTAAGGTTTGTAAACATGCATTGGAGACTAAAGGATTTCGTATAAGTGGGGCAAAGACTGAATATATGGAGTGCACCTTCGATGGAAGCAATGGTGAAGGAATCAATGTGAAAATTGACGACGATAACATTCGAAAGAGAGATTCTTTTAGATATATGGGATCAATTTTGTAACACAATGGGGAAATCGATGGAGATGTTACTAATAGAATAAATGCAGGCTAGTTAAAGTGGAGAGGAGCCTCTATTGTTCTCTGTGATAAGAAAATTCCTTTAAAAATCAAACGAAAGTTTTACAAAGAAACCATGAGACCTGATATGCTATATGGATATATACACACACACACACACACACACACACATGTGTAGAGAATGGTTGTAGCAGAAATGTAAATGCTAAGGTAGATGTGTGGACACACATGTGAATATCAGATTTGGAATGATGCAATCAGAAAGAAAGTTGGTTTAGCTCTGATCGAGATAAGATGCGAGAAAATCACTTAAGTTGGTTTGAGCATGCAAAGAAGGTCAATTGATGCACCAGTTAGAAGACACGAGTTTTGGGATGTTGAGCTAGCTAAGAGAGGGCGAGGACGACACAAGAAGTGTTGGAATGAGACTATACGAAGGTATCTTAGTCTTTTGGATATAAGTCTGAGTCTGACCCGGGATAGATCTGAATGGAGGCAAAGAATCCATGTAGTTAGCCCCTACTTAATTGTGGGAAAAAGGCTTTATTATTGTTGTCGTTGAGTAGAGAATCGGGTCTTTAACCGAGACTTGCTTACTTGGATCTTGGGCAAGACAACGATTGTACATAAAGCACCTCAATCAACACTTAAATATCATATTGGTTACATATATCTTATAATTGGGAGTCTAATAACAAGAGAGTTGAGTACCTTTTGATTATGTGTTGATGTCACTCGACTTTGACGTGTTACCGAAACTTGATGCCTAATCGATGAGTCTTATCTTCTCACTTACACATGTCATGAATTCAGCTAAAATTCTCTCTGCACTCTTCAAATGAGTGGTTTCTCATAAAGAAGTAAAGTTTAAGTGCATGGGGTCTAATGAATTCTAGATTCATCTTTTTTATTCTTAAAATGTGTCCTTATTTTCTAAGTAAAACACACTAAAATTACATAAAAAGATAGTTGTAAAATCATCTCATGCAATAAAAATGCTGGATTAATTTGATGAAATTAACTCATCATGAAAATCAAGAGAATAATCAAATAAAATGGAGATATGAGCTAAAATGAATATACATAAGTTGTTAAAACTTCTGATTTTTTTAAATAAATTCATAATAACTCCAATTGGTAAAAAAAACTCCATAATGAACATATTACTATCCTCAATCCAAAAAAATATCAAAAAAACTAACCTGTAAGAATTGCACAAAATCCAAACTCCAATTTGAAGGACAAAAATTGTAAAGATGCATAACTTCCTCATACAATGTATGATCAAACTCTACTCACATGTCAATTGAAAGTACATTATATTGATTAGCCACAAGATCAAATCCAAAAGAATCAGATTGGATTTTGTGACAGAAACACACTATACAAAATCGACTAACTTCACCTCATCATTTTATGTATAAAATTAACTTCGTTTCACTCTTTTTTTGTTTCTTTATATAAGTTAATAATCTAACTAATTTCATAAAAATAAAAACTCAAAAAACATAAGAATAGTCAGAGAAAAAGATGAGCTCTAAACTTGTGTTGTTCACATGTCCTCTTGTACGCAATTCACTTCCCAAATTTATTTCACTTTTTTAAACCATAAAAATCAAAAAAATAGCATCCACGTCCCATGCATCATTATAACTTTTTGCATGCATAGTTCATTTATAGAAAACCAAATAAAAAATAAAAAATCCCTAAAAACCATTAAAATGTCAAATAAAAATTCAAAACTTGCATAATTGAGTTTTGTTGCATTTAGGTCTTCATGCATACACATTATAGATCTCGATGAGATCTACAAATTTCATGTTCATCATTTTTGCATTCGAGTGCATCTGATATTTCTTATGTATTTTCTTTTGATTTTTATTGCATATAGTCAAACAATCGAACACGCCCCATGTTATGCATCCATTGGTCATTTCACTGTGTGGTCAAACCCAACACTCCTAGTCAACTTGCACCCCTGTACACTTCCCAACCAATCAAAACTCCCAAGTCAATTACTTCTTGGTCAACTTGACCTCCTAGATCCATCTCCCCATATCTTTTTCTTCTCTACCCAACAGAACAGGCCCAACCCCATCATTTTTGGTCCCCCAATGCCTCTTACCAGACCCCTAACCGCATTCCTATATCCAAAAAACAACCCTCGTCTACAAACCAAACCCGACTCCATATCCTTGCAAATGGAAACGAATTACCAACCAACTTCTCCGATATTCCAATCCTAAACAATATCTAAGAACGAAACTGTTGGACATGTGAGCCCACGATGAGCCACTATGCAATAAAGGTTATTGCATATCATTCCTTGATATGAAATGAAGAATAAGTAATTTGTATAAAAAGAATATAACTCTCTGGAATAAGAATGTAATCCCAAAATAACCTCATTTTATTACAGCAAAGCCAGAAGAATGTAACTCTAAATTGTAAAATATCTTCAATTGGTATTTGTGAAGGATATGGTTAGATCCTCAAGCGCATCACGGAAGCGTGAGCGTCGCATCGAATACGACGAAGAACGACTAGTCGCACTAGTTGTTCTATGCAGCGGAAATTAAAAATTTTTATGTGACGAAACCACATGATCCAAGAACACTTCTCGGATCGTTTCGTCTAAACCACAACCAAGTATTAGGTTTACCTCTTGAAGCGTGGTTGCGATCAAGTCTCTAAACGAAGAGACCTCCTGTCTCAAGTCCGATCCGTCGGAGGAGACGCTTGCGAGCGCGGGGATGAACCGCGTACTTCTCGCAATCCATGTTGATGATCCAAGCGGCGGATCTCCTGATCTCGACACACGAGATCTGATGTCTTCTTCACGAGCGGGGCGCACCGAAGGAGACGGAGATCCACGAGCAAACCATCGGGCAGCATAACGACGATGCCGCGGCGATGGAGAACCTCTCTAGGGCATCCATGGTGGACGGCCACATGAGAGAGATGGAGAGAGGACGTGTAGAGAGAATGAGAGAGAGAGAGAGAGATTTGTTGCCTCAACATATGTGTGTAAAGAAGAGCAATGGGGTGCCTCTCCTTATATAGGGTTTTGGGATCCATGGATCTCAATCCATGTGTCAACACAAATCCAATGGTCCACATTAATTTGTGTTTCTTTCAATGGTCATGATTTGTTGCTAAAAACACAACAACAATTAATTTAATTTAAATTAAATATATGTTGATAAATCAACACAATTTAATTACAAAATTAAATCATCAATACATGGAGATAATGAAAGGAGAGAAAGCCTCCTTCCATGTGGAGAGGGGGGACTGCCTCCCTTTCCTAATGGGAGTGGTGGCCGTCCACCCTCCTCCACTAGGAAGGTGGCTATTTCACCTTTTATGTAATCTCCATTATTTGCAACAACTTTTGTTGCAAATTATTTCACAAAAAATAAATCCAATTTATTTTGTGAACATTGCAATCATGCCATTGAAAAATTGTGAATCACATTCACAACCCAAAACAAAATGTAAATTACATTTTCAATTTGATGTCCAATGTGAATCCAATTCACATTAACATTTAATTAACAAATGTAAATTACAAATAGCTCTCTCTTATATATTATAAATCACATTTATAATATATATGACTAATATGGATATTGCTATCCACATTATTCATATCCATGATAATTAAATCATATTTAATCATCTTGGATCTCTAATCTCTTGTGTCCAAATAATATGAATCACATTCACATTATTTACATCTTTGATAATTAAATCTCATTTAATTATCTAAGATAACTCTCTTTATAATATGAATCAAATTCATATTACTCATGATAATTAAATCACATTTAATTATCCATTTTCTCAATCTCGGATACATATATCAACAATAGAATTATCCATGAACTCCTTCAAGGATAATGCGCTTTCTCCGCGGATACTTGGAGATAAGGACAGGGCGATTGTATTGTTCCACGTATAGTGACATGGATATTGAGATCGTGTCTCAAATCCAGATCGCGGGCCTCCCATAGATGCTTGATTAAATCAAGACCGTAAATCTAATCTTCTCATTGTATCTGAATCACATTCAGATCAATGTCCAACACTTGGACCAAGATCAGATTACTTCTCTTCTAAGAGGAGTCACTAAAATCCAGACCCGTTTCATCACTCCCTAGGAATGGAAGCGTCATGGTTATACAATCGTTTATGATCACATCACCCTCAGGTATTCCCAATACCTGTACATCCTGTATACTGGAAGACTCAGACTAAACCCGAAGTATTCGATCAACTTTATACTGTCTACTTCATGGTTTTATCAGTAAGTTTCTCATTCGATTATTGGGAGTTGGTATCAATCATACACTTTCCAAAAAAGCGTATATCATACCTAGGTCTTGATCATATACTTTCCAAAAGTATATATCAAACCTACAAATTCAGTCAAGCTTCCAAAGCGAGACGACCGTGCGCACGGAATGTGATTCTTCCCAATATCTCATGAGTGAGCTCATGTCTTCCGGTTCAGTAACTGAACCTGTATGATCCCTTTGAGAGATCGTATTACTCATATGCCCTTATATGCACACCAGCGCGCCGGTGTATAGACCTTGATTAGGTCATCAACCTATTCGTCTGCCAAATGTACATACTTAGACATATAGCAACACATCTGTCTCCGGTCAGAGGATGCGTGCCTATATCATGACAGCATATGATATAAGACTTTGGTTATCTCGATCTCGTTAAGTCAACTCTTTGACATAACTAATCTGACACCTCCGAATCTCTATTCCTATGCAGAGGACATGCATCAAGAGGTCGGTCAGATATCAGCCTTCAGAGATAAGGATTGCCATCTCCTACTCAGGCTGGAGATCATCTCTTAACAATCATTTGACGGTGCTTGATGAGTCCTCAATCTAACTCTTTAGATATTCATCCAAGCACCAGCCTCTATGATTCAATAGTTGAATCAACAGCTGTATGATTATCAAGATGGCCATGGTACATAACCCTAATTGTACTAAGGGACCTATTATGCAAATTATGTATTCTTCATTTCAGATTAAGGAGTGAATTGCAATAACATTTATTGCATAATGGCTCGCCGTGGGCTCGCATTTCCAACAATTTGACCAAGTAAATGGCTGATGGGATTACAATTTTCTTTAGAACGCGAAGGTGAACACTGTATCAGTCTTCACCCTAGCACCTATTGTTCATTAGAAAGTTTTTATCACTGGTACGGTTTCTTGGGAATGTACATTTTTCCATAGATATGAACAAATACAGATACATGATGGTACATAGAATAATTGCTACTTTGGTGCACCCCGAATTTATACCCTTTGTGAGGTTATTGCAGATATACAGAATTTAAGGCACGACAGGAATTGTAACCAGAACCAAGAAGGGAAAAAACTTAACTCGCTCACTTGAAAGCATGGTCATAGTCATGGTAGTAGAAATTTTTGAAGATAAAGTGAGACAGCCATCTTGATGCCAAGAAGAATAACACAGCTGCGGAAGCCACCACACTCCGAGATAGTGTTGACATGGCATTCTGCCTGACAACAGCAACAATTCCGAGGGAAAGTATGGATACAACCTGTAGAGAAACCTCTAGGGCCTTCAGGCCTCCCAATGCCCTGCTGCAACTCCTACAATGCACTACATGTGACCAATATCTGCAAAGGATTACACCAACAGAAAAATTGCACTCGTTGGTCCAGCTATGCCATAAGAAAATAAATAAACTACAGCCTTAACTGTGCCTGGAGAAAGACCACCCACAATCAAATGAGATCAATGTTTTATTTTTGCTACATAACCCATTACATGACAGCATCCTTCCAAAGGGTTACTTGTCCAAAAAAGAAAGAACATAAGAACATGTTACCTGTCCATAAGCTCTTCTCTGGGAACAGATGGAGGGAGGAGAGTCTGGAACTTGCTTCCCCAATCAACATGACCACCTGAATACTTCTTTAGCCACCTTCTGAAACCAACTATTGGAGCATCTGATTTGGTTGGAACAAAACAAACCTTCATCCAATTTATTGGGCCAACTTCAGCTATTCTTTTCTCCTGTAAAGAATACATTATTTTTCTCAATGCACAATGAATAGTCAGTTTGCATTGTGTCATTAAACAACTCAAATCTCCTAAATCATTGACATCAGTTGATGGAGACTGTTATAAAATATGAAGCGGAAGCAAAAACATGGATAAAGATAAACATCAAAGAACAACGGGATTTAACGTGGAACCCTACTCCGTGAGGAGCGGGATGAAACCACGGGAGAAGCCCTCCAATAGGGCATGTTTGTCTATTGACTTTCTCAATGAGTACAGGAGGTCTGGGGCTCCTTATATAGCCTTCCCAGAGCCTCCAAGTCCCACCATTGGGCGGTATGGGACTAAACACAGGATGGGGTAAATGGATCTTCTCCAGAATCCATTTACCCTGCTACAACTCAATAGGCGCACTACCAAATACTCCAACACTCCCCCTCAAGCTGGAGCATGCAATGCTCAGCTTGGACAAATAAACAGAAGGAAACTCAACTCACGCTACAGGACACTACGGACAATATCAACCCAACGCGCACATGCTGCAGTCGAGGACGTTGCTTCTCATGCCATGCAGGTGAGGAGGACGAACAGGCTGGAGTGTGAGTCTGATGATTCTCCTCGTCGGAGAGCATGCGCTCTGAACTGCGCCTGTCAGAGTCGCTACAACTGGAAATGAGTCTCCTCGTCGGAGTACTCTGGCCCGCCACAATAATGTGGACAACTGCTCCATCTCTGAAAAGGGCCGAACTGAACAAGAGCTGTGGCTGTGCAATCCTCGTCGGAGTCCATGGTCGCTGGAGAATGGAGTCTGAAAAGTCTCCTCGTCGGAGAACTGGGTCTCTCCCATCTGGCTCAGAGAATGGTGCACTGCTCTGGTGTACTTATGATACCACATGAAAACCCTTGCCCTCAATGGCATAGGGAATGGTCCTCTACTCTGGAGTTCCTATGGCTCACATGAAGACTCTGGCCGAACAACAACAAGAATGATGGGGACCTCGAACTGATGATGGCAACATATGCTCATCTGAAAATGACCGCACACTTGTGCGTGTATGAAACTGGAGACTCGGAAGACAGTAGTCGAGTCTGAACATCAACTGTAGAGTCTGATCATCTGGTTGGTCTAGAGACTGATATTTGAATCTGGAATCTGGATCTAGACCTGTGACTCTGATTTTTTTTTTTGCGGTGATCATGACACCGCACCCGATAATGGGAGAACTGCACATGGGTCGCCTATCGTGCAGAGGGTGCTGGGTTGCCGCCTGGGGCTAGGAGAAGCTTGGGGCTTGGACCATCACGCCTGGGCTTGTGCAACCAAGGAGTTGTACCCTAGAAGATGCTGCCAGAACAGAGATTAGGGTTCCTGACGGGAACCCTAGAACTTGGATGTAAAAAAAACTCAGAATAATTCTCCTCTCAAACAATCTTCAAGAACAACGAACAATATATCGAATCTCGAATACAAAATAAAGAGTATAAAATTCCTCGAGAATCGAACCCGCTCTGATACCATGTTATAAAATATGAAGCGGAAGCAAAAACATGGATAAAGATAAACATCAAAGAACAATGGGATTTAACGTGGAACCCTACTCCGTGAGGAGCGGGATTAAACCACGGGAGAAGCCCTCCAATAGGGCATGTTTGTCTATTGACTTTCTCAATGAGTACAGGAGGTCTGGGGCTTCTTATATAGCCTTCCCAGAGCCTCCAAGTCCCACCATTGGGCGGTATGGGACTAAACACAGGATGGAGTAAATGGATCTTCTCCAGAATCCATTTACCCTGCTACAACTCAATAGGCGCACTACCAAATACTCCAACAGAGACTAAATCTGAATAAGTCTGTTAAATGCAACAATGATGAGCAACTTAACATCACAAACAGGTCGAAGCTTCGATCTCATTAGTCAATCCAAATCAGATCTGAACCACCAATCCGAATGCAATCGAAATTAGAGTTCAATGAGGTGTAACTCTTTTCATCCAAAGTGATATATAAAACTACATTTAACACAATATAGTCTCACAAAAATAACGAAATATGGCTACAGAGCCCGTGACTGTTCAGACATGCTTCCTTGTTTCGGCATTTTATAACACCTCTATTAAGATGGCTAACATAGCAACGTTTTTATCAAACATGCCTTCAAATTTATAATTCCTACTAGGCTTTTGCAATGATTTTATACTAATTTCAAGCTTTTGCTTCTACATGATCGGGCCAGCAATTCAGCCATCTCTTTACAATTCTATTTAGCTTTATCAAAAGGTGTCAAGGCACAAACGTGTCATGTGCGCTTAGTTGGTGCAGAAATCAAATCCAATATGGAAAACAGGAGCTCAATGACTTTTGTGCGTGCGTAGATGGGTGCGTGGGTGGGTGCATGCGTGGGTGGGTGCGTGCGTGTGTGTGCGTGTGTGTGCGTGTGTGCATGTGCGTGCGTGTGTAGGTGTGTGCGTGTGTGGGTGGGTGTGTGTGTGTGTGTCTGTGTGTGCATGCGTGCGTGCGCGTGTGTGTCTACGTGCGGGTACGGGTGTGTGTACGGGTGCGTGTATGTTTGTGTGTGTGTGCGCGCGTGTGTGGGTGTGGGTGTGTGCATGTGTGCCTGTGTGGGTGTGTGCCTGTGCGTGCGTGCGTGCACGCGTGCATGTGTCTACAGAAATTATTTCATTGCAAAGAGCTTTCTTATCTAGCCCAAGACTTTCATTTTCTTGTTTCAACTTCTTCCTTTCTTTTTCATTTATCTTGTAAGAAGTAAATAATTCACTAATTGCTTCAACAAGTTCATCATAGAAAGGATTACTTTTTTCATTGTAATCTTCAATATCTGTCTCGGGTTGGTATGAATGCAACGAGACCTTTTCATCAAGACATGAGTTATTGTTGGAATCAATGTCATCCCATATTGACTTATCTTCTCTTTCCAAGTTGAGCTCAGTGTCATCGTTTTCTTCCTGATGTCTTAATCATGATTCTTGAGTATCGTCTTTTTCTAAGTGGATTTCTCGCACATCTTCTTTTCCTTCATTTACACCAAAAAATTCTCAAATGGAAATAGTTTGGAGGCTTATCCAAACTTCATTTGCTATTTTGCATTCGAACACTTTTTTCCATACTTTTCAAGTGCAAGAGCATAATATGAAAAATCGATTCCCTTATATTTATTTTGAACTCTAGGATTCGCTATTCGGAGAAATCATCTTCCTCTTCATTTAACTTACGAAATGTGGAAGATTCTGAGATGTATCTCCAATTCCCACAATCATAACTGTAGAGGTTTACGTTATGTCTTGATGTACTGTTACGTATTTCTTATATATCTCGTGTACGTCTATGTAATTTACCCAAGGGTTTTCTCTCTATATAAGAGACCCGAGGGCTCTATGGAATAATACAAAAGAGTATTATTGACTCTGACATGGTATCAGAGCCAAAACCCTAAATCTAGGGTTTCTCTCCACCCGCCCGCGCCCCCCTCCTCCACCCTTCGGCCGTCGCCTCCAGCCCTCCGTCCCCAGCCCGCCGCCTCCAGCCTCCCGTCGAGACCCCGCGCCTCCCCATCCCGCCGCCACCACCCTCCCGCCGAGGCCCCGCCGCCCCAGCCTCTCGCAGAGGCGCCGCCGCCTCCAGCCTCGCGCCGAGGCTCCCGTCTCCCGCCGAGGCTCCAGCCTCCCGTCGCCGTTCTTCACAGCCGCCGAGGCTCCCCGCCTCCTCGCGGCGTTTCTTCTCCGGTCGACGTCGAATCTCCAATGGGTTCAAGTGCATAAAGTCTAAAATATGCACTTGAATCCAAACGGGTCTTTGTAGACGCAAATCTTTTTGTCTATCATCCTAAGTTGTCTTCTCCGGCGATATGTCAGAACAGAAGTTTGATATGCCCGCCATAGGTGCCTTTAAAGGTTCGGCACCAATAGTCAAAATGGACGGGACTAACTACGAACTATGGGCTATGCAGTTCCTGAGTCTTATGAAGTCATGTGGTAAGAAGAATATTCTTACCGAAGATGAGCCGTCAGAGAAGACAGGGATATATGCCTCATGGGAGGCTGATGATGTCTATGCGAAGGTCTGGCTGTCGGGACGCTCACGATGGAGATTGCCAACGACGTACTCCATCAACCCATCGCCAAGGCGATGTGGGATATTCTGGCTACGATATATTCTCAAGTGAGAAATGAGACGAAGATGCTGCAGTTGCAGCATGATATCTTTACCACGAAGCAAAATGGTCGACCTCTTCATTCTCTGTACACGTCCCTACGTGGGATGTTCGAGAAATTATACAGCACCATTCCGCTCACAGCCACCCCCGAGCAGCAGAAGACGTTTCGCAATGCTACTATGGTAGGGGTTCTACTTGTTGCCCATGATCCGGAGTACGAGGTAGCCCGCTCTCAGATCCTCGATGATGCTACTATTCCTCCAATGGAGGAAGTCTACAGGAGGCTTAGTCGGATCTCTGTTCCTTCTAGTGCAACAACTCCATCTCCGTCAGCAATGGCGGTCTCTAGAGGACAAGGTAGTTCGTCCTCCTTTCGTAGCCAAGGAGGTCGAGGACGTGGCCGAGGAGGTCGTGTGAGTTCGACATGCTCATTTTGTTGCCGCACTGGTCATTCCGAAGATACATGCTATTCCAAGCATGGTTTTCCTCCTTCTGCACGGGTAGCTGATCATGTTCAGGCTCCGCCAGCCTCTACTCCGGATCACAGGTACGAGGAGCTAGTGGCACGATTTCGAGACATAATGCCACATACATCATCTGAAGGTGCTGATACATCGGACGTTGCGACTTCTGCGTCGGCTAGTACATCTGCTACTGCCAGTACCTCAGGTAGTACTTCTGCCTCCTATCATAACCATGATCTCTCAAGTTGGATTGTTGACTCTGGAGCCACCCATCATCTCTGTCGTGATAGAGATAACCTGCAGTCCTACAGAGCTATTCAGTCTGGTCGCTCCGTACTCATTGCTGATGGCACTCATTCCCCTATTGTCGGTCAGGGGGAGACTGTTTTGTTGCCCTCCATGCACTTACAGAATGTTCTACAAGCACCAGAGTTCTCCATGAATTTATTATCAATTAGTTAGATTACAACAGATTTGCACTGTCGTGCTATATTTGACCCATCTTCTGTCATTTTTCAGGACATACTAACGGGCAGGGTGATTGGTTGTGGTTCTGAGCACAATGGCTTCTATCGTCTAGTACGAAACTCCTACGCTGGCGTATCACTACACTCTCAGGGATCCGTTTCTCCATATACATGGCATCTTCGCTTTGGTCACCTGCCGCTCCAGAAAATGTGTCACTTCCTACCTCAGATCTCTCCGAATTCGTCATTTCGTTGTGAAGCGTGTCAGTTAGGGAAGCACCATCGTTCTAGCTTCCCTAGTCGTCAGCGTCGGAGCAGTCGCACCTCATTTGAGTTATTTCATATAGATATCTGGGGTCCGAGTCGTGTCCCAGATCATCAGGGGCACAGGTTTTATCTTGTTGTGGTTGATGATTTCTCTCGAGTGTCTTGGACTTTTCTTCTTATAAATAAATCTGAAGGGGGAAGTGTTATCCAAAATCTTATCAATGAAGTGCAAAATATTTTTTTCGTCTACTGTTAAGTATGTGCGTACTGATAATGCATTGGAGTTCTACACTCGTTCTCTTGCTCAATTTCTTTCCTCTAAGGGCATTATCCACCAAACCACATGTGCGTATACATCTCAGCAAAATGGTGTTGCAGAACGAAAACATCGACACTTTCTTTATATTGCTCGCACATTACTTATTCAGAGTTGTGCACCATTAGCCTTTTGGGGGGATGCTATACTTACAACATGCTATCTGGTCAATCGTATGCCTTCTACCGTTCTTGGGGAAAAGGCCCCTATCTCTGTTCTCTTTCCTGACAAAGACTTGTTTTCACTTACCCCTCGTTTCTTTGGGACTGTCGCTTTTGTTCACCGCTTGTCTCTAGGACTTGACAAGCTCTCTCCTAGAACTGTTAAGTGTGTGTGTTTGCGAGCTACTCGAGGACACAGAAAGGATATCGTTTCTATGACCCCATCCATGAAAAGTACTATGTGAGTGCTGATGTTACATTCTTTGAACCAGTTATGTACTTCTCCCCTGCAGGTGACAGATTAGTTTCCTCTACATCCACGGATACTAATGTCTATGTGCCCCTACCTCCAAGTCTGGGTCAATCTGAGTCCACTACACCACCACCTCCACCACCACCACCACCTCCCATTCTACCATTCCCTAAGTTCTACACAAGGCGATCAGGGCCTGCTCAAGCTACACGTCAACCATCCAGCACACCTCAGGTATGTTCTGATGTTATCACTAATGATGGGTTAGATAATGCACCAGTGCAGGACCCTTTGCTACAGGAGGTGGATCCACCAGTCAGCACAATGCTAGATGATCTTGATCGTCCTATTGCTCGTAGGAAGCAGAAAAGACAATGTGCATCATATCCTCTTGCGTCTCAAGTGTCATTTCATCATCTCACTGGTGATTTCCAGATATTTGCAGCAGCTGTCTCGTCGGTTGAGATCCCACAGACTTATCAAGAAGCCATGAAGATTGATTGCTGGCGTCTAGCTATGGAGGAGGAGATGCGTGCCTTACAGTCTCGAGGGACTTGGTCTCTAGTTCCCATTCCTCCAGGTGCCTCTGTGGTAAGTAGCAAGTGGGTGTTTACGGTCAAATATCACGCAGATGGGCGGCTTGACAGATACAAGGCCAGAATGGTCGTACGTGGATTTACCCAAACCTATGGGGTAGATTATTTGGATACATTTTCACCAGTGGCTGGACACTCCACTCTTCGCATTCTCCTATATGTTGCTGTGGTACGTGATTGGACCATTTTTCAACTTGATGTCAAGAATGCATTCTTGTATGGTGATCTACAGGAGGAAGTCTACATGCAGCAGCCACTGGGGTTTGCTGCTGAGGGGGAGACTCAGATGGTGTGCAGACTTCATAAGGCTATCTATGGCCTTAAACAAAGTCCACGGGCATGGTTCCAGAAGCTCTCTCAGCTGATTGAACGACAAGGGTTCAAGAGATCAAATGCGGACCATTCATTGTTTATCCAGAAGACTCTTAGAGGTACGGTTGTCGTCATGGTATATGCTGATGATATTCTGGTTACAGGAGATGATGCTCAGGGAATTGAGATGATCAAATCTCTTTTGGGAAGTCAGTTTATTACGAAGGATCTAGGCACGATACGATATTTTCTGGGGATAGAGTTTGCAAGAAATGCACAAGGAATGGTAATGACTCAAAGAAAATATGTCACAGACTTGCTAGTTAAAACAGGAATGGTTGGATGTAGACCGTCGAGCACGCCTATGGACCCAAGCATGAAGTTGTACGACAATGATACCGAAGAGGTGGACAAAAGAAAATACAGAGAGATGGTGGGTAAGCTTCTATACATCACCATAACTCGACCGGATATTACCTTTGCAGTAAACCGGGTGAGCCAATTTATGGAGCAGCCTAGGCAAGTTCCCTATGGAAGCCGTGTATATGATATTGAGATATCTGAAGGCTTCCCCAGGCACAGGTTTGCTATTTAGAAAAGATACAGATCTATCTATTTCAGCTTGTGCAGATGCAGACTATGCAGGATGTCCAAAGGATCGTAAATCTACTTCAGGATTTGCTATCTTCATAGGAAGCTCTTTGGTTTCTCGGAAAAGCAAGAGACAGACTGTTGTGGCGAGATCCAGTGCTGAATCCGAATACAAAGCCATGGCACAAGCAAGCGCAGAAATGATGTGGGTTCGAGCGGTCTTAGAAGATTTGAATGTAACTGTCTCCCTACCCATGAATCTTCAATGTGACAACCAGGCAGCATTGTTCATTGCCAATAATCCAGCTTTTCATGAAAGAACAAAACACATCGAGGTAGATTGTCACTATACTAGAGACATGATCTAGAAGGGTTTGATTTTCACTTCACACGTCAGTTCAGAGGACCAGACTGCTGATATATTTACCAAGCCATTGCTCAGAGGACCTTTCCAGAGATGTTCTTCCAAGCTGAGCATGATTGATATCTATGCTCCATCTTGAGGGGGAGTGTAGAGGTTTACGTTATGTCTTGATGTACTGTTACGTATTTCTTATATATCTCGTGTACGTCTATGTAATTTACCCAAGGGTTTTCTCTCTATATAAGAGACCCGAGGGCTCTATGGAATAACACGGAAGAGTATTATTGACTCTGACAATAACATTGCACAAAAAATTCTAACTTATTACTAATAATACTTACCTTCAAAAATATTTGCGCATCTTCCCCTTCATTCTAACTAAATAATACCTACCTTCAAAACACGACAGATAGTTGATCGAGTATGCTGATGAGAAAAAAAAGACTCAGATTGCACTTGTGCCATTTAGGAATTGCAAGTAGGTTCTTACACCTACAAAACATTCACCCACTCCTATACTAAATGAGAATCTGGCACAAAAGGCTGAGAAGTAACAATATCTAAAAATTTTCACAAATAACAAAGATATAAGTATAGAAAATTGAACCACAATGCACATTGAGCTTTAAACCCAATCGGGTGAAAACAATGACCCAAAATCCCGTTCCAGGATTTCTCCTTCCCTCTCTCAAGGAAGATTTGCTTCCATTATCTCGCGCTACTTTAAACCAAGGGTGGTACAACCTTTTTACATCCTGCAACCTTCCTTGAACAACTCCCAAAGGAAGATTTTATCTCGCTCAAAGAAAGAGATCCACAACTCCGATACATGATTACAAAATGATGGCTTTATGTGTCAATGGAGATGTCTAGGGCCATATTTATAACGTTAGAGGGCCAATAAAGACGTTGTGGACTTAAAGTACCATTGGGTAGCAAATTAGGAAATTCCAATGTTCAAATAATTCAAAACCCATAGTTGATCATCAAGTGTAAAGAGTTAATCGATCAACACATAGTAAAAGTGATTGACAAATCAACAATATTGATCGATCAATTTTGAACATTAGATAACTATTAAGGCTTTTTTGAATGTTAGTCGATTATGTGATCAAAAGATGATCGATCGGGGGTAGATCGGTCAAGATTAAAGATTGATTGAGAAAAGATGTCAAGTTGATAGACTAGGTCGAAAACAGAAGCCAAAGTTGATCGATCAAATCAAGATTTTGACCGATTAGGTCACCTAAAAATGATTTGTCAACATAACTGATTTTGACTTATGTTTTCTTGCTAATCAAGAATATGCAAAATCATGTATATCATTTGACTCGACAAATCTTGCAAAAGTGCACGTCTTCCTTACTTGTCCATGACCGCAAAGATTTGAAATATTTTTTTATCTACGAATTTGAGCTTTTTAGATCTTGATGCTTTGAGTTAAAACTTTATAAATCATGCTTATTCACTTGAATAAAACTTAGCTCATTGCTTTCATTGTACTTCTTGTACTTTTATTGTCCCTTCGTGCATAAAAAGTCAATCATGCTACAAAACAAGTATACAACAAAGTCATTGGCAAAATCTAAGTCACTAACATGTCAAAGTTCCATGTATTTATAGATTTTATGGGGTAATTGTAGATATATATTATTCACTTCTGTATCTTTATTATTATTTTACTTTCCTGTTGGACTCTTTATGTAGTTTACCCATAGGCTACTCTCCTATATAAGAGAGCCTAGGGCTGATGGAATAAACAAGTTCTCTTATTTTCCCAATATGGTATCAGAGCGACGATCCTAGACCAGAGTTCTTGAGCCAAAACCCTAACCCTAGCCCCCCACCTTCGATCCTCTCCTGCGCCTCCGACCTAGCGCCTCCGATCTCGGTCTTCCTCGCCTCATCGCACGAGCGTGCGCTGATCGTAAGCGTGCGCTGATCGCTCACGGCCCTTATCGCCTCGCGCGCTGCTGAGCGATCTCGCCTAGCGAGTGATCGTACGCTACTGAGTGGCCTCGCGGTGCACGTGCTGCACACAAGCGCATGATCGTTGTACGCACTGCACGCAAGCATGTGCTCCTCCAGCGCGGGTTCTGCGCGCGATCTGCGTGCTTGCTCGCAGGGACTCTGCGCATGACCTCGCGCGTTCCAGTGCGCATCTTCTTCCCTGCGTGAGATCTTCCTACACACAATTGTGCGCGTAAAGACTTCAATCCTAGTGCACGTGTAACACTAGGTCTAGCGCGTGCGTGTGCTCAGAACTTGGTTCGCACGTACTTCCAATTAATGAGGTTGGTTTTTTGAGTCCACACATCTAACTAATCCCGTTCATGTCTGTGTAGACGATCATATCTTAAGTCTACCACCCCAGTACTCCAATATCAATATGTCATACAGCAAGGCAGATATTCCATCCATAGGCGCCTTCAGAGGTCTAGCGTCGATCGTGAAGATGGATGGTTCTAACTATGAACTGTGGGCAATGCAGTTCATGAGTATGATGAAGTCAACCGGTAAGAAACATATTCTTACTGAAGAAGAGTCTCCTGAGAAGACTTGGGCCAATGCCTCATGGGAGGCAGATGATGCATATGCCAAAGTTTGGCTATTTGAAACTTTGGCAATTGAAATTGCCAATGATATTCTTCACTAGCCCACTGCCAAAGCAATGCGAGATATTTTGGCCGCTACATATTCTCAGGCAAAGAATGAGACGAAGATACTGCAACTCCAGCATGACATATTTACTATTAAACAGAGTGGACGACCTCTGCACTCACTGTACACATCTCTACGAGGAATGTTTGAGAAGCTTTATAGCTTCATGCCCCTGACAGCCACTCCAGAGCAACAGAAGACCTACCGGAATGCTACTATGGTAGGAGTTTTTCTCGCTGCTTGATCCTGAGTATGAGGCAGCACATTCCCAGATCTTGGTGGATTCCACTATTCCTCCTATGGAGGAATCTTTGCACAAATTGAGTTGTATCACTGTTCCTTCTTCGACTACGAATCAGACTGCCTTAGCTATGGTAGCCAATCGAGGTCGTGGAGGTCACCATCATCAGGTTCGCGGTCGTGGACCTCGTGGCAGAGGAGGTTGTATTCGGCCAACATGTACCTTTTGCCATCGCACTGGACATACCGAAGACACATGCTACTCTAAGCATGGCTTTCCTGCTTCTGCACGAGTCGTTGAACAGATCGAGCCCCCATTTGCTTCTTCTATGGATTAGCGCTTTGATGATCTTGTAGCCCGTCTAAGGGGCATCATTCCTCCATCTGGCCCAGTTGCTTCAACACCTACTCCTGAGAGCCACTCTGATGTTGCCGCATCTGCCTCTGCATCCACCAGTGCATCAGGTAGCACATATGCATTTACTAGCAATAGTGGATTAGATACTTTAGCATGGATTATGGACTCTGGCGCCACACCATCTATGTGGTGATCAAAGTCTGCTTACAGGGTACAGACAGATCTCTCCAGGACGTACAGTGGTTATTGCTAATGGAACATATTCCCCGATTACTGGACAGGGGGATATTAGACTGACGCCATCTATGCACCTCAAGAATGTGTTACATGCACCTGATTTTTCGATGAATTTGTTACCCATTAGTCAAATTACAAAGGATTTACAGTGTCGGGCAATTTTTGATCCATCTTCTCTTGTTTTTCAGGACATCCTTATAGACAACGTGATTGGGCGTGGCTATGAGCAAGGCGGTCTCTATCGCCTCAATCGGACTCCTTTTGCTGGAACCTCATCTATAGCTGCTGGACCCATCTCTCCATTACTATGGGCACCTGCGCTTTGGACATCTACCGCTTCAGAAACTGCGTCGTATGTTACCTCAGATTTTGCCTCACATGTCAATTCAATGTGAGGCTTGTCAGTTGGGAAAGCATCATCGGTCTTCCTTTCCCGGTCGTCAGTGTCGGAGCAGTACCTCCAAGTTTGAGTTGTTTCATCTCGATATCTGGGGTCCTAGTCGTGTTCCTGATCATCAGGGACACAGGTTTTATATAGTTATTGTGGATGATTTCTCTCATGTGACATGGGTATTTCTGTTAAAGAATAAATCTGAAGCAGGTAATATTATCATCAATTTCCTTAATGAAGTTCGTAATGTTTTTTCTGCATCTGTTAAAATTGTGAGAAGTGATAATACCCTAGAATTTTGTACTCATATCCTATCCAGTTATTTCTCATCCCAAGGGATCATCCACCAGACATCATGTGCCTATACCTCCCAACAGAATGGGGTTGCTGAAAGGAAACATCGTCATTTGCTTGATGTAACCAGGTCGCTTCTTATACAGAGTCATGCTCCTCATTCTTTCTGGGGTGATGCTGTTCTTACAACTGTTACCTTATCAATCGTATGCCATCATCTGTTATAGGTGAGAAGATTCCTTTCTCTCGTATTTTCCCTGACAAAGAATTGTTCTCCCTTACTCCTCGTGTGTTCAGTTCGGTCGCCTTTGTCCACCAGTTGTCTCCCGCGACTGACAAGCTCTCTCCTAGGGTTGTCAAGTGTGTCTTTGTCGGGTACTCCAGAACTCAGAAGGGGTACAAGTATTACGATCCATTGCACAGGCGGTACCTTGTTAGTGCTGATGTTACATTTTTTGAATCTGTTATGTATTTCTTGGCTTAAGGTGATCAGTTGATACCCCATGATAATACTAATGCTATATACATGCCACCACCACCACCACCACCACCATCATCACCAGAACCGTTACCATCTTCTAAACCTCCTGTCATTGTACCTATTTCACCATTACTATTTCACTATACCCGCAAGTCTACTTCAGCTCATGGTCATCTCTCATCATCTAACTCGCCTGATGTATGTTCTGAAGATATTACTATTGATGAATCTGATGATTTTCCTGAGCATGATGTATTACAGAGGCCATATGAGGGCACAGATGATTTAGATGTTCCTATTGCCCTACGAAAGCCAAAGCGAAGCTACTCATCATATCCTATAGCATATTCTGTGTCATTGATCGACTAACTGGAGATTTCAGGAACTTCGTCGTTGCATTGTCAGCAGTGGCTATTCCACGGAATTACCAAGATGCGGTGAAGGATAGTAGATGGCGTTTAGCCATGGAGGAAGAAATGGAAGCTCTTCAGTCTAGAGGTACATGGAGTCTGGTTCCTGCACCTGCTGATGTGTCTCCAGTGAGCTGCAAGTGGGTATTTACAGTCAAGCAGAATGCAGATGGCAGTATTGACAGATACAAGGCTCGCCTTATTGCTCGTGGCTTTACACAGACATATGGGGTGGATTATCTTGATACATTCTTGCCGGTGGCCTGACACTCCACTCTACGGATCCTGCTTTCTGTTGCGGTCACTCGTGATTGGCCGCTATACCAGTTGGATGTGAAGAATGCGTTCTTATATGGTGACTTACAGGAGGAAGTCTGCATGCAATAGCCACCTGGTTTTGCTGTTGAGGGGGAGTGTCCTAAGGTGTGCAGACTTCATAAGGCCATCTATGGCCTTAAGCAGAGCCCCAGAGCTTGGGTCCAGAAGCTCTCAGACCTGTTTGAGAAACAGGGGTACAAACGTTCTAATGCTGATCATTCCTTGTTTGTACAAAGGACTTCCAGAGGCATTATTGCAATTATAGTATATGTAGACGACATTCTGATTACAGGTGATGATGAACAGGGAATAAAGGGGGCGAAAGAAATGTTGGGTCGTGAATTTGCTACCAAGGACCTTGGAGTTCTTAGATATTTGGGACTGGAGTTCGCCAGAAATCCTTATGGGTTGTTAATGTCTCAGAGGAGATACGTCATTGACCTGTTGAGTAAAACATGAATGCTTGGTTGCCGACCTGCTACCACACCTATGGATCCTACTACGAAATTATATGATGGTGACACAGATGAGGTGGTTAGGAGAAGATACAGAGAACTTGTGGGCAAACTTCTTTATGTTACTATTACCAGGTCCGATATATCCTTTGTTGTGAGTCGAGTGAGTCAGTTCATGGAGCAACCACGTCAAGTACACATGGATGCCATACATATTATACTCAGGTATCTCAAGTCATCTCCAGGTGCGGGTTTACTGTTTAAGAAAGGCAAGGTGATTACTATCTCAGCTTGTGCAGATGCAGATTACGCAGGGTGTCCCAAGGACAGGAAGTCCACCTCTGGGTTTGCTATGTATGTTGGAGATTCTCTAGTCTCATGGATGAGCAAGAAACAAACTGTTGTGGCAAGGTCTAGTGCTGAATCTGAAATAGGGCTATGGCCCAAGTCAGTACAGAAATGATGTGGGTAAAGGTTGTGCTTACAGATTTACATATAGAAGTCCCACTTCCTATGGCTTTGGAATGTGAGAATCAGGCGGCCTTATTCATTGCAAATAACCCAGCATTCCATGAACGAACCAAGCACATTGAAGTTGATTGTCACTTTATACGTGATATGATTCATAAGGGATTTATTGCTACATCCCATGTTAGCTCAGAGGATCAAACGGCAGACATTTTTACCAAGGCACTACTTCGAGGGCCGTTCCAGAAGTGCTCGTCCAAGCTGAGCATGATTGATATCTATGCTCCATCTTGAGGGGGAGTGTAGATATATATTATTCACTTATGTATCTTTATTGTTATTTTACTTTCCCGTTGGACTCTTTATGTAGTTTACCCATAGGCTACTAACCTATATAAGAGAGCCTAGGGCTGATGGAATAAACAAGTTCTCTTATTTCCCCAACAGTAATTAATAGTCTTGAAGCCCCATTCCTTCTTGTTGAAGAGATTAATGTTGATCTTATATGATTTTATGGTTTCTGATAGTTTATCAATATATCGATGAAATGATTTTTCCCATATACCAATAATAAGAATTATAGACAAATATGCAACAACAATTGCAATGAATACGTAAGAAACCCTAGTCAACAAAAAAGGTAAACCATGAGAGGGAATGCCCGAACAGACAAACATCTAGGGTTTTATTTTTTTATTTTTATAATATGAACAACAGGGATTGAGTTACATATATAATTCCATAAGGTTAAATAAATCTTAATCCACGACTCATTAATCTGAATACAGAAACAACTCAACACCCCCCATAAAGTTAGGCATAAAGATCAAACGTACTTGTTCACATTCTTCTCAAAAACTTTAGTCATGATAGGCCCTCTGGTGAAGACATTTGCAACTTGCTCTTTAATTTTTGCGTAACATCAAGAACAAAGCCTTTTCGCACAATTAAGTAGGGAAAACAATCTCAACAGATGTACCAATCGCACAATTAAAAATCCTTTCAATTGATCCTCTGTGATGAAATGGCAAACAATCTCAACAGATTCTGTCCTATCATGCATAACATGATTCAACAGATTCTGTCCTATCATGCATAACATGATTCGACAAATTTGTTATTGCTTTGTTATCACAAAAAAACTTAAAATCTATTCCAATATCAGTTAAAATGATTTTAAGTCGTAAGATAGCTGGAACAATTATGGCAACAACATTGTATACGACTTCAACACTAGTCCAAGTCACAAGATTGCCACCAAGATATATGCAATCTCAAATAGTCGACCTTCTAGAATACGTGCATCATGTAAAATCAACATCTATATAGCCTTTAATCCCAAGATTCACAACTTTGGTAAAAATGAGTCATTTACATGGGTTTTTAAGATAACACAAAATACGTCCTTGGATCCTCATATGCACATCAGTGGGATTGTGCATAAACTTTATGACATTTACAACATCTGTAATCGAGTCTAAATAAGTTAAGTTAGATAAACTTGCCACAAGCCCTTGTTGATCAATTTGTGTGTATTATTTCTTTCTCATGTAAATTGCATTCCAGAATTTATCCTCTCTATATAATAAGAGAGCCATATGGTCTCATGAATAATCAATTCATTCAGTTTTCTCCGTAATTTGCATAGTTTCAGATTTCGCGAAATTTCGGTTTCGACAAGGAACCGAAATCTCGAGCGAAATGGCGATATGAGGGCAGTTTTCGGTTATTTCTTCACAAATGGTGGTCGATATTGGCGAAGTGTCGTCGAAATTTCGTCGAAATTTCAACGAAATTTCGTATCGACAGGGTATCGATACGATAAACGAAACCGATATTTAAACCCTTGGTACACCTTATACATATGGATCTATCTTAATGGGAGGACTAACAAATCTCAAAACAAACAAAACCAGTAAATGTAATTTTGTTAGCCCCTGCGAGCTATGGAGGGGGAGAGGCTCTTCTCCCAAGACACCTCTCTTGGCTCACTGACCGCACAACAAGACCCTCGTTTCAGGCAACGATGTCACATCAATGTTGGGGGGTTATACAACGAGTTTTGTGATGTACCGTGCTGAAAAAACATGTTAGGATCCAAAGCATCTCAACAACCCCCTCTCCCTCATTTTGATCAATAATGTAACATCTTTTAGTGATCAAACTATAAAATCTTGACGAAGAAAGCAAATTATGCCTAGAGTCTACATGTTAACAATTTTAATCCATTGACATTACTAGAAAAATATTTTTTGGCAACCGCTATCCAATCATGCCAACGGTAAGGCTTATATCAAAGTGTTATTGGAAAAGGACCATACAAGAGGGTACCGTTCGTGCATGCTTGAAGGTGAATAGTGCTTATGAAAAAGTCAACACAAGCAAAACATTTGTGAAGTCAATGCAAGTTTACCTCCAAATGAAGAAGATATAGGTCAGAATCTAAAATTAAATTTTGATTGATATGGAAAATCCATCGAGGGATAATCTTGTCCATCCAGACAGCAAAATTTCTTGGGAAAGACCAAATCAACCGACTTCTTCCTGGACTGACTGGTACGCAGATAAAAATAAGAACAAATCTTCTTTGCTTCTTCAGATCTGCTGGCTGACCCTAATCAGAACAAACACGGGACTGTGAAAACAATATTACAACCTTCAAAAGCATCAAATTCAAGGTATTGAGCAAACTCAGTATGCAGAAATTTCATCCCACCTGTTTTACGGTTTCTGCTGAAAATAACTCGTGGTCTGCAGATGAGTCAGAAGAGACATAAAGAACACAAGGAGCTATAAATTTGCTAAAACCAACTTGCTGGCTTCCAATAAAACCATCCTTATCTAGTTTCAATAGTTTGATGTCTAAAGGTCTTCCCCCTTCTCGGTCTCTAAAGTAAAGAAATGTTTGAGTTAGCAAGGTAAACAAAACTCAAAAACAGATAGAATAAAAGAGAGAAACTGATTGGATCAACCATAAAGATATCTCTAACCTTTGAAAGATCATCTCTGTCTCTATCTTAAAATGAGCAAAAGATGGTGTGTCAACAAAGTCTTTTCCCACATTAAGTAGGGTCGGCTACATGGATTCTTTGCTTCCATTTAAATCTATCTAAGGTCAATCTCGGACTTAGATCAAAAAAACTAAGATCTCTTCGTATAGTCCCATTCCAACACTTCTTGGACCTTAATCACCTCCTCTTAGCCGGCTCAACATCTCAAAATTCGCATCTCCTAAACGGTATATCGGCCGACCTCCTTTGCAAATGGCCAAACTACATTAAGCGGTTTTCTTGCATCTTATCCTCGATCGAAGCTACACCTACAACTTTCCTTCTGATTGCATCATTCCGAATCCAATCTTTACGTGTGTGTGTGTGTCTACATCCACCTTAGCATTTTCATTTCTGATACTTCCATTCTCTACACATGACTATGGTTCACAGGCCAACATTCAGATTCATAGAGCACTCTCATGGTTGCTTTGTAAAACTTTCCTTTAATTTTCAATGGAATTTTTTTATCACAGAGAACGGTAGAGGGCCACTTTAGCCAACCTGCATCTATTCTATTAGTAACATCTACATCAATTTCCCCATCATGTTGCAAAATAGATCTCAAGTATGTAAAGGAATCTCTCTTCTAAATGTTATCGTCGCCAATCTTCACATCGATTCCTTCATCATTGCTTCTATCGAAAGTACACTCCATATATTCTGTGTGAGCCCTACTTATACGAAATCATTTAGTCTTTAAAACAAGTCTCCAGACCTCAAGCTTCTCATTTACTCCATCTTTAGTTTAATCAATCAATACAATATCATCAATGAATGATATACATCAAGGTATCTCATCCTGAAAATGAGTTGCCAACTCATCCATAATCAAGGTAAAAAGGAATGGACTCAAATTTGATCCTTGGTGCAGATCAATGTTGATGTCAAAATAATCAACATTATCGGATTGGATACTTACACAAGATGAAGCCCTATCATACATATACTTTATGAGGTTAATGTATAGGACATGTACTTGTCTCTTCTTCAAAACTCTCCACAATATCTCATGTGGGACAGAATCATAAGCCTTCTCCAAATAAATAAAAATCATATAGAGGTTCTTCCTTTTAGCTCTATAAATCTCCATCATTCTCCTTAGCAAGTGGATGACTTCAATAGTTGAGCGACTTAGCATAAATCTGAATTGATTTTCTTTTACTTTAGAAACTTGCCTCAACCTTCTTTCCATCACATGTTCCCAACATTTCATAGTGTGACTCATCAACTTGACACATTGTAATTTGAACAATTTTGAATGTCTCCTTTATTCTTATAAAGAAGCACCACGATGCTTCTCCTCTAATCTTTAGGCATTTTCTTGCTTCGTCAAATAAAATGAATAAATTTGTATACCAAGTCCAATCATGTTCACCTAAAACTCCCCATACTTCTATAGGAATGTCATCAGGTCCTACACTTTTTTCATGTCTCATAACCTTCAAAGCCTCATCTACTTCCTTCTTTTATATCTGCCTATAACTTGCACGATTCACGTAACTTTCACTACTAGCTAGATCTTCCAAAGTGACCTCTCTATTTCCTTCCCCAATGAAAAGCTTATGGAATACTTCTTCCATCTAAGTCTCTATATCCTTCTGAGTAACAAGCACATTACCTTCCTCATCCTTAATGCATCTCACTTGAGAAAGGTCTTTAGTCTTTCTTTCCCTTCCTTTGATCAACTTGAATATATCCTTGTGGCCCTCCTTAGAATCGAGATTTTTGTACTTCCTTTTTATTTATTTTGTAATTTGTGACAACTTCCTCTATTCTATCCTTAGACAGATTTAAAGCATGCTCTTTTAATTTTGAGCTTCTCTTGCACCCCTCCACTCCACCACCAAGCCCTTTTTTGGCCTAGAGCTCCTCCTTTTGACTCACCTAGTATCTCTTTGGCTACCCTTAGGATACAAGATGTCACTGCCTTCTTGTTTGCACTTCCATCCCAATCCCAAGATAAGTCCTCTAAAACCTTCTCCCTGAAGCTTGATTGCTTCAATTGAAGATTCCATCATTTATTTCTAGTGATCTTGAAAACCCTCATTTTCTTTACCTATCCTTTTATTTGTGCATCCATGAATAACAAGTGATGTTGGGTTGCCAAACTCTCTCCTAGGGTTACTTTGCGGTCTTTGCAACACAACCGATCTCTTCTCCTTAATGCAAAGTATTCAATCTGTGCTCTAGTCGAGCCACTCTTATATGTAATTAAATGCTCCTACCTCTTCTTGAAGAGAATGTTTGCTATGAAAACATTATAGGCCGTTACAAAATCCAGAATAACTTTTTCATCTTCATTTCTATCTCTGAAGCCCTAGCCTCCATGAACACTAGCATACCCTGAAGTATCCATTCCTACATGTCCATTAAGATCTCCACTTTCTTTATAGAATTCCTTGCATAATTTTATCCAAATCCTCCCAAAAAGCCTGTTTAATCCTTTCATCTAAATCAATTTGTTGTTCACAAACTGAGATGATATTAAGAATTTCTTCTTCGAGCACCAATTTTAGCCAAATTATCTGATCCACGAATCTTTGCACCTCAACCACATAATCCTTCAATTCCTTATGAACAACCACTCCAACACAATTTCTACTCTTATCTTTACATGAATACTAAAGTTTAAAGCATGTCTTCTCAATCCCCCTTGCTTTCTCTCCAACCCATTTTGTCTCTTGGAGATACGGTATCTGAGTCTTCATTCTTTCCATCGTATCTACAATCTCCATCGATTTGCTAGTCGAAGTGTCAATATTCTAACTACTTATCAACTACTTCCTTTGCTACCTCTTTTGGACTAACTTCTTTACTTGCATGTGTTCATCATGCAAGAACCCTTGCAAAATTTGGACTAATCTGAGTGGGATGCAACATAACTAGCTTATTTACTCACATGTGTTCTTCATGCGGGAAATCTTGCACATTTTGAACTACATTCGAGTAATGATGTAGCCGTCCTTGCCAACTTCTCTTTGCATTCGAGGGATGCAACGTGTTGCTAGTAGAGAACGCCCCGACGAAATCTACATGTTTTCTTAAATCCATGTTGAAAAGATCCAAACTATTTTGAGACAAATTCTTAAACAGTGTTCTTGAAAAGAACACTATTTAGGAATTTGTTTCTCTTGCGTTGGCTATCGTCTACCTAACACACAACCCTCCTCAAGTTACCCAAGCTTGGGACCGACCATGGCTGAGATTAAAAAATAATAATGTGTGCAAGATTAAAAAGTAACACAAACTTTCAATACCTGAACTTGCTCTTGTCTTGTGGAAATCTCATAATCCCATAATGGGCATACGGAACATGTGCTGGATCCATGAGATTTTCGATCAAAATTTCGTACCTGTAAAAACAGGAAGCATAATGTCAATGTCTTCTTTGAATGTCAAGAACAAAAGTTTTCCTAGTCACTGACAGCAATTTTTAAGATAGATTTCACAAAATCCACCCCCCCTAGTACTCGATATTAAGCAAATATCTATATATTCTTGAAATAGGTACATCCACAAAACTAATCTTCACAGATGTTCCATAGATTAAACTATAATAAAAAATCATTATCGTTGAAGCAAGACATTTTAAGGAATATTGTCCATCCATGTTGATGTGTAATGCAAAATTAATGTTGTGTGATTCCGACAGTACTCTCTCCATATGGACAAGATGCATTTTATTCTGCGTAAAAGGTTATAAGTATTTTGTTTTCTTTTCCTTTTCTTTTTTGATTTTAGATACAACTACACCCTTTGATGAGCCTAAAGATAAATGATAATCAAGCGTAAGTTAACATTAACTTGCGTGTCGCACAACCAACAGTCAACATAGGGTAAATGAGTAATATGTACAATTGAAGATGAATAAACCAAACATGAAGTTATTGTAAATATCCCACTTCTATATGGAAAAAAAATTAGATTGTTGGTCCTTTGAGAAAAGAGGCGCCTCTCTTTGTAACCATAAGTCTCCATCGATACACGGATCCCTAGGGTCCTCCTTCAGTTTAAGAAATTCTCATTCTGTATTCTTCTTGGTATCAAAGCAGTTCTCATTCTCCACTCCGCCCTCCTGTGCCTCTTCCCCTCTCTGTCCTCCACCTGTGTCGCCCTAAGATGTCGCCCTAGCCCCTACTTGAAGCCCCACCCTCAACCTCTCCTTCCTAGCCTCCAACCCCATGCCTCTCATTTCCCACTCAAGCGAGGCCCCTGCTCAAAGCTTCACCGAGACATATTCCCAAACCAATTTGCCCCTACACCCCCAAACCTCTGGCCTCTAGCCCCAGGCACCCAGTCCCTACCATTAGGACCTAGTCTCTAGCCCCAGACCTCGCATCCGGTGCCCCCGAAGGCCCTGCCTCCAAGGTACAACCTAGGCCACCCCTTTTAGAGCCCAACCCAGCCCCATGCACGTAAATCCCTAAAAATCAACTTCCCTTATCCTTTTTTTAGGCCAAAAAAGGGGGGAAGCACTCATTGGTGTCCACCCCAATGTATTAATTCATTAATTTAAGAAAAAAATAAAAAAAAAACTGAATTACAAAAGCCAAGAGTCAAGAAACCGCTTGTACTGTAAGCACACGTTCTCACAGTAAAACCGGTGACCCGAGAACAGGACGTCATTACGTGCTAACCATATGGCCCACAACACAGCCGTCGAGGCCAGGATTTCACCTCGTTGTTTGTTACGAGCACCAAAAAAAGACGATCAGAAGGAGTCAAAACTGGTGGTGCAAATCCCGTCCAATCCCACCTCAGACCAAACCGCTGAAGATATCTGGCAACGAAAGAAGAGGTGTTCCAGCATCTCAATTTCTCTGCCACACAAGGGACAAATATCTGAAGGCACCTGAAAGAGCTTGGCGTAACGGTCACGAGTCAGCACTCGTTTTCGTCTAAAAAGCCAGAGGAAGAAACCAATTCTTTCAGGGAGATAGAGTGACCAAATGAAACCACAATCTCGAATCATAATATCTGACACCGCAGGGGGAGGTCTGCAAATGACACCATAAGCACTTCAAACCGAGAATGACGAAAACTTCCAAGCCCAATGATCCATCCCACAAGAGGGTCTGCTCAGCTGACCAATAGAATCTAAAAGTCGAAGTAGTTCCTCCAATCTCTCGTCGGAGATAGTGATGAATCTCATATTCATCAAGCTAAAATTGGTTTATTATGCTTTGTTCCTCACAAAACATTTGCATTTAATAATTAATAGAGCATCACTAGCATTGATACATGTGTAATAATATTTGCATTCCATCATGCATACTTGCATAATGTGTAAATTGGCCTAAAACGTTGCTAACTTCTCATATTTTTAATTAATTCACTCTAACTCCGATTGATCCCAAACCACAATTACTAACAAGAATAAGTAAAAAAATACAAACAAAATTACTAACTCAAATAAGTGACAAATAATCCCAAAATATAATTTCACAGCTGATGGGCTAAAACGCGCATATCTTCCTCATACAGTGTCCGAATTTGGTCTACTCACTTTTAAAGTACTCTATTCTCAAATACCTTCAAAACAAGACCAATTTCGTAAAGTTTGGAGCTCGTATGTGAAAGTTGGGTTTTGGGCTCTTTTGCGCATTTTAACTTTTTGTGATTTTTGACCTGCATTTTTTTGTACATAATTAACCCTTTTAATTTTATTTCTTCTTCAATTGTGTTCTTTGATGAAAGTTTTATTAAGCGGATCCAAATCTAGATCAAAACTGAAATCAAAGAAACTGACTTTGTCCGGTGTCCTTTGTGAGCGTGTACAAAAAATTGTATGTTTCGTACCTCCATTTTATTTCCTTATTTTCTTATTTATTAAAAATACGAAAAAAAGATTAGTGTGTAATTAATTTTCTTCTATTTTATCGTATTTTTTTAGATTTTTATCCTCTTTAAAAATCAACAAAAAAATTGCAAATCCTCAAAAAGGTGGTTTTCTACACATGGGGAACCACCAAAATTTTCACTTCGCACAGATGACCTCTTTTGCTTCGGAGTTCTTCATGAAAGTTATAAATCTCGTCGAAACAAACAACTTTCGAGAAGAGATTTTTCGAGCTGAGATCTCCTGCTATTTCATTTCAAATTTCTTCTCCTTTTAAATTTTGAAATATTTTTTGGGGTGACACGTGGCACCCCCACCTACCCCATTCCCCTCTCCTCCCTCGGGTCATGTGCCTAGCATGTGACCCATTTCATCTTCTTCCAGTCGTTGCCTACCTATCCCCCTTCGCAGCAATGTCGTGCCACCCTTGCCTGAAACGCACGCTTCACCCACCCTCACCATCCGCAACGGCCGCCGTTCCTACCTCCTCGCCGGCCGTTACAGCCGCACCTCGTAACACCCATTCCCACCTCTCCTTTAAAACACCTTCCTCATCAGTCATCATTTCCCATCCGCCAAATGGAGCAAGCCTAGTCAACCTTGGTGACAGCGAGGTAGCCTGCAAGAGCGAAGACCTCCGGTGCGATCCAACGGAACCTTCCACTGTTGTTGCTCTATCTCCGACGAGTGGCGAAGCTTCAGGATCTTCCGCTGGATCTCTGAGGCCATCATCTGAGAAGAGGCATTGGCCCTCTCCAACTCCCAGGCGAATCCACATCCTCGTCCCGCGTGAGCGTATCTCCTCTGTGCAAGCTCTGCAACCCCCTGGAGCAGCTCCTTCACGCTTGCGCTCGGCCGGCTACGTCGCGCTCCATCATCATCTTAACCATTGCAGGTTCCCGCTCTCACCGTCGACCGACCGAGCTCGCCTCACACCTTTGTCGTCACCTACCAGCATCTGCCCGCTCGTCCCCTCCTCCGCCCGATCGCCACCCACCATTGTCATCCTCGCGTCGTGTATCGGTCGACGGGTCGACTCAGCCAGACTCGCCTTCGCACTCCACCGTGCGCACCGGTGCTCGACTCCGCCTCGGCCTCCCACGGCCTTCGCCACCGCCTCCGTCCCTCCGCCCGACTCCACAGTCGTCGGATTACCTTTGATCCAATGGTCCATCAGATGCCACGTGTTCCTATCGAGCCTCCCTCCATGCCTGAGGCTCGGTCTCCCGAACCGCCCTCTTCCAGGCACATCAAAGCTCGGGCCATCTGAGTCTAGCTTCAGCTCGGACCTCCACCTAAGACAACCGAACCTCCATCGAGCCGTAGCTTCCGCACCGAGCCTCCCACGCACACGCTTCATACGTGTGTTGTAGGAAAAATTGTCGTCACGGCCTCCGAAGTCCCAGAAATTGCATTCAAGTCCCCCATCAGCAAGGCACGTGCTCCTCACGTACTACAGTGGAGAAATTGCAGAACATACTTTGGATTTTATGAAAATTGCATATATAACCCTGCCAACCAGGTCACGTGCCCCACACGTGGCACCTTGGGAAAATTGCATCTGATCTCAATCGGTTTTTACGAATTGCATATAAGTCCTCGAGGGGTTATTTTGAGAAGAAAATACTTATTTTATTTACATTTTAGTCCCTACATATTCATTTTATCATATCTTTTGTATATGAACTCTGATTTTAGCATACAATATATCGTTTCAAAGCTTATTCCATACTCTTCCTTGTTATATAACTTGTGAATAGATATGAGGTTGATCAATGATGATTATTATCATTTGAACTTCGTGATGAATGTAGGCTGATTTATGGCTTGATTACTGATCAGTTATTGTAGGGGTTTGTTTAAGAAAAAGGAATTATTGATCATATTCTTTAACAATTTAATCTTTGCAGGGGACTCAATTCGGACGGAATTAATTTAAACTTCAGTAGTTTATCTGATTAAATTTGATTTATCTGTGTTGGAGTATTTGTTATGTGTGCCTATTGAGTTGTAGCAGGGTAAATGGATCCTGAAGAAGATCCATTTACCCCATCCAATGTTTAGTCCCACATTGTCTAGTGGTGGGACTTGGAGGCCCTGAAGAAGCTATATAAGGAGCCCCAGACCTACTGTATCCATTGAGAAAAGCAATAGAAGCATGTGTCCCTTTGAGGGCTTCTCCCGTGGTTTCATCCCGCTCCTCACGGAGTAGGGTTCCACGTTAAAACCTTGTGTTCTTCACGTTTATTCTTCTTTATTCTCTGATTCCGCTTCCACTTTCGCTTCCTAGTATTTAACATGGTATCAGAGCGGGTCGATTCTTGAGGAGTTTTTCGTGTTCTTTATCTATTCGATTCGATAGTTGTTTATTCCTAAAGATTACTTTATTGAAGATTATTGTTGAACAAAGATCAAGTTCTTGTTCGAGGGTTTTCTGAAGATTCGATTGTTGAAGATTCAGGTTGCAGGAGGAGCATCGCCTTCCAGGCAAGCCCTAGCAGCTCCTAGCGGCACCCTAAAGCCTCTGATCGTCATTCCAGTCCAAAGCCTTGCATGATCAGACGACGCAGGCGGTATCCTCTGGAGAACTCCTCGTTGGTAGTATGCAGCCCTAACGGGAAACCTTCCTTATAATCTCCTGCGCACGCATGCGCGTGATATTGAGCCGATGCCCTACGCAAGGGCTGCTACCACAGCCCCTTCTGCCCAGTGGCGCACTTCCCATGCGGAACCCATCACCCTTTCACAGACGTGGTACGAATACCCCAAGTCGCAGGTGAAGGCACCGCAGGAGCTCTCCAAGTCCTTGCACGAATCGCCCAAGTCGCGCGGAGGCTCCAGGCTTCGGCGGTGTAAAGCCGCTCCATGACGCATCCAGGCCACGGCGCCCTCCTTCCTCTCATGCGATGCTCCACGCTCCCTGCAGCCCTCGGCCGCTGCATCCCTGTCATCAACCCAGACGCATCTGCGCCACGTCCATCTCTCCCAATGGGGGCGGCTTCTATTTGCGTAGAAGGGTATCCGAAACCCTAAGCAAGGGGGTGGCGGCGTGAAAACAAAAAAAGGGGTCTTTTCTTTTTCGGGAACCCTAAGATGTGGGGTTTTTGTTTATTGTGAGGGCCGAGAAGCCAGTTCAAAAAATGAGAGAATGGAGATTAAAAAAAAAGGACTCGTGTACAAAAAAAGAGAGCCATACGCAAGTAAAAAAAGATTTGTGAAAGCCGAAAAAAATGTCAACGGCTTAAAAAAAAGGTTTCTAAAAAAAGGACAGAGAGAGCCAAAAAAATTTGAAACGACCAAATTTTATCAATGTTTTGTGCAGCCGAAAAATTTGTAAACGGCTTATTGGTATTTTTGTACACCTATTTATCTTGTCATCTCCCAACTTTGTCGATGTTCATTTTCCGACAAGTATGAGAAAAAGGGGGAGTATATGTAGAGTTCTTTGGCATCATCACTATGACGATTCAGATTCCAGTTGCAGTTCCGGTTACAGATTTCATATTCCAGATGCCCAATCAACTTTCAGACACTAAAATTCAGACATTCAGACTCGACATTCAGATTGGTCAGAGTCCAAGATCGAGGCACTCCATGATGAGAGGCCCATTTTCGAGTTCTCCAGAGAGAGACTCGTTTTCAGACACGCACGAGTATGCGGTCTTTTCAGATGAGCATATGTTTTGCCATCTTCAGTTTTGTGGTCCCCATCCATTCTTTTTGTTTCGGTCACAGTTTTCATGTGAGCCATAGGGACTCCATAGTAGAGGATCATTCCCTATGCCATGTTGGCAAGGGTTTTCATGTGGTATCATAGTACACCAGAGCAGTTCACCATTCTCTGAGCCAAACGGAAGAGACCCAGTTCTCCGGCGATGAGACTTATTTCAGACTCCATTCTCCAGCGACCGTGGACTCCGACGAGGATTGCACAGCAATGGCCTTTTCAGTTCAGCCCTTTTTCAGAGATGGAGCAGTTGTCCACATTATTGAGACGAGCCAGAGTACTCTGACGAGGAGACTCATTTCAGTTACAGTGACTCTAACAAGCGCAGTTCAGAGCACATGCTCTCCGACGAGGAGATGCAGCAAACTCACACTCCAGCACGTTCGTCCTCCTCACCTACATGGCATGAGAAGCAACGTCCTTGACAACTGCAGTTGTGCATGTTGGGTTGATATTGTCCGTAGTGTCATGTAGCGTGGGTTGAGTTTCTTTCTGTTTGTCCAAGTTGAGCATTGCATGCTCCAGCTTGAGGGGGAGTGTTGGAGTATTTGTTATGTGTGCCTATTGAGTTGTAGCAGGATAAATGGATCCTGGAGAAGATCCATTTACCCCATCCAGTGTTTAGTCCCACATTATCCAGTGGTGGGACTTGGAGGCTTTGGAGAGGCTATATAAGGAGCCCCAGACCTCCTGTTCCAATGAGAAAAGCAATAGAAGCATATGTCCCTTTGAGGGATTCTCCCGTGGTTTCATCCCGCTCCTCACAGAGGAGGATTCCATGTTAAAACCTTGTGTTCTTCACGTTTATTCTTCTTTATTATCTGATTCCGCTTTCGCTTCTTATTTCTTAACAATATGAGGAAGACATGATTATTTATTGATTAATCTCTTGAGATGCAACTTGAATTTGATTAAAAACTCATTTCCTGAATATCCTTTGATCTGTGAGATTTAATTTCGAGGATATTGATCATCATTGTTTGGATTAAATTGTATAAAAATCCAAATTCACAGAATTAGTGCTTTGTTCTCTCTGTTTAATTTTCTTCGCATTGCATCTTTCATCATAGCACTGCATTTCATTTTCCGTCTATTTTCAGATACATAAACTAACTTAACAAATTCATTAATTACTTAATTTAATTTGAAACACGCAACTAAAAATCATCGTTCCCTGTGTTCGACCTTGGTACACTTACCAAGTTAAAAATACTCCACAACATTCAAAGATTGTGATTTTTGATCGATCATTTTTCGCATCCTATACTGCAATTATTGATTATTAAAGAGGCGATTTTCGCATTCATCAAATGGCGTCGTTGTCGGGGAATGACAAATTTTTAGGGTTTTAACTTATTTTCTATAATTAATTTTTGTAAAAAAATTCTGTGTCATTTTTTTCATTTCATTTTGCATTTCTCTCTCACTTCTGATACTAATCGTAATTTCCCTCTTCGCAGACTACTCGGAGCGAATGTTTGGGATATAAATCAAGGATCTGCGAAGAAGACTGAATTTTAAATATTTATGAGAGAGAGCCAAAAACTTAGACGACTGTAAATAAATATTTATGAGAGAGCCAAAATCAAGGATCTAAAATTGGGACTGCTAATCTAGGCGACTGTAAATAAAATTAACATAAAATTAACCCTTCTGTCTGGTGGAGAGAAATCTACTCGTTGTTTATAATGACAAGATCGCATACTTAGGAAAGAGCCAAAAACAAAAAAAAATCATTCAGACTACTGATTTTAAAAACAATTAGCTACTTTTCAGTGATGATTTCGAGTAGCCGTTTTACGGTCCGACTTCCCTTAGCAGAGTGGGTGCTTTAGAGGACACTGTGGAAGGCTCCGGTCCAATTAACACGGGTAACCATTCACTGGCTGAAAGTAGGTGCAACTTGTTGTATGAATTCATAGGTGCAACTAGTTGTATGAACTCAAGACAGTCCTTGTGAAATATTTCGGTACCTAACAGATCTGCTTAAATTTTCAAGATTATCTTGTAATTAAATTAAAATTGAAAAGATAAGCGGTTGAACCCTGGCGTGCCTTCACTAGTGTTGAGTGGGTGAATCTACTTGTTTGTATTGTATTTGACTTGTGTGCATCAAAGACCTTGCATTCGCAAGCAGATCGTAGTTCACGAATCATTGCATCCCTCCTTTGAGAAGATGTCAGCACACTGGTCTTCCTACCTGGTCTCCACGACCATGCCCTAATATCCTTCTTCTCACTCATTTCAGGGGAACCTTCTCTGCAAATCAGGTCCCCCTTAGCCATCATTCTCTTTCCTCCCTTACATCCCACCCTATAACCGCACCTCTTCATGGAATAGATCTCACTCACATTCCGACAATCTTATGGATACGAGAGAGCAAGCAGAATTGAAGATGGAAAATAGAGTAATCGATATTGACAGTGAAGCACGATTTTCGATTACTATGATCTCATAGCCTCTTCAACCATCCTTTACTCAGGTTGACTCTCTTCTTGAGTACGATCAATTTCTCATCGGCAATTCACGAGCAAAATAGAATCAAGGAAATATGACTTATGATCAGACTGTAACGACTATGAATAATCAATACTCTACTCGAGGTTACATGAATCACGAGATATGGAGAATGATTATCCAATCACTAGTCATGAGATGTTTGAGGATGAGATTGCTCAGATTAATCAAAGAGCAGACGCTTTAACTGAGAAAATATATAATCTCATCTAGTCTATGCAGAATTCATAAGAAGTGAGGTCACCACCAAGCGAACCACTAAATCATTATGTGACTCACAATCAGACACAACCACCGATCTCTGACCCCCCTACTAACCTCATCACAGAAAATACTAAAAATTTGAAAAATAGAAAATTCGAAAAAATTTGGACAATTCTGAACTGGAAGCATTTTACAAGAATCTGATCTTAGAGCTTCCATTAATCAAGGCCATAGAATATGTGCTCGATCTTAAGCAATTTGTGAAGAGTCACCTTAATCCTAAAATGAGGGGCAAGAAACGATCCAGGACTGAATATCATATCATATCTATGGCCAGTTCTTTGGTGATGAATCGAAAAACCAAGAGCCGCAAAGTCAAGTGGTTGACTCGAAGCACATGTGAAATTCAGGATAGCTTATTCACGACTCTAAATTAAACATCTTTCTCAAGTCCGTTTTGACCAACTCAATCTCGGACAACTCAAAAAGACTGGGGTGATCGTTTAATTGCCTAATCGATCGACCAAAAGACCACGAGGGATTGTTCGCTCGACGTAATCTTTCAAGGTGACAAATACAAAGTGAACTTTATTGTCCTTGACATCGAACACCGCAGAGGAATCTCTGAGTCTCCTATCATTTTGGGAAAATCGTTCTTAGCCTCTGCTAAGGCAATTGTGGATTGTGAAACTCAAGAAATCAAGTTTCCGGAACTCGGACCATAATGGACAGACCCTCAATGAAACTACCTACTCCGAGGAAACCCAACTTGAAATCAACTGTCAGGATCAGAAGCAAGTCATGTTACATGATCATACCTCTCCGCAAGAAACACGGACACAAACCTTAGGAGAGTTACCTAAGAGATCGACTGTTGGACAGACATCTGATTCTCACCACATCTCTCACCCTGCGACTGCTCCAAGGAGAAAGCAATATTTGGGAGCTTATGAAGAATTGGACCATATTATTGAGGATTGTCACGATTATTTGAGTGGTCTAATCTTCAAGTCGGTCGTAATTCATTAGATACTTAAACCATATAAGGAACCGACTCAGGAAACATCTGATGTCACCAAAACTCACGATTATAAGGAGGTGACATCAACATCCCCAACCGACAATCACAAAGCCACCAGGAACATGCTCCCTCGCCCGAAGACGCGTATAGCCCTACAAGAATTGGTCAATTTTTACGGGGATTCATCTGATGAGGAACTCATGAATGCCACATCGGTTACTCAAGACAAGGAGATGAAGACTGCATTCCTTCCAATACTTCTCAAGGAAACAAACTGACCAAGAAAGTCACCTTTGACCTTAGACACCGGGTGATTTCTGAAGACTCCCCGTCCAGTCCTGAAGTGATTCATCAAGTAAGTGCAATAGGTACACCTCTGATCCAAGGACACATACCTTTGATTGACAATAGTTGGAGATCCTCTGTGTATGACTACTATTCTTCCGAGGACGACTCTGATGATGGTTGGTCTTCTTATTCACCCTCACCCTCTTCACGGCCCTCCACATCTCCATACCAGCTCCTGCCACACTCCCGTAGAAGGTCCGCTGCAAACCTCCTTGACCTTGTACATTCGTAAATCTACCCGGTTCCCCACGTGTAATTATCCGATTATACTTAGGTTGACCTGAGCCTAAGTATATGGGGACCGGTACCATTGTTTCTTCATCACTTCTCTTCTTTTTCTTTTTCGCTCATCTATACTTAGTACGAGCTATGTCTGCATTTCACTTTGAGCCATGAGGACATAGCACAAGCTAAGTATAAGGGAGGTGTGTTTGTATATATTTTCTACTTATTTATCCTTAGCTCGTATTTTAATTGTTTTAATCTAACATTGGGAAGGGTACAAGTAGTGTATATTATACTAAATGCTTTCTGAAATAATACATGTTTTAAAAAAAATCAAAAAAAACTTTTTTGCATAAAAAAATCACTCATGGTCTTGCATTTCATCAAGCATCTCATGCATTCCTTGGTTGACATATTCCTGACACTTTCACATTCACTCGAGACTTGAGAATTTTTTAGGACACTTGATTTTTGTGATCTTGATAGTCTGAGTTAACATGCCTTAGTCATTAGGGTTTTGAACTTAATAACCCATACTTCCCTAGTTTGAAAGATTTGAGCGCTATATTGCACTCTTCATCTCTACCTTCAAAAGAGGATGATCAGCACGTCACTTTCACAACTGCATGATTGATGAGATGAGTTGAGGTATCACTTGAGGAACTAAGACGGGAGATTTAAGTCTGAACCCGATCTAATGATATTCGAGGATGTGATGAAGTTAATGAATGTTTCAAGAAACCTGAGTGTCAGCAAAACCTTAGCCAGTATGTGAACAAGTTCATATGCTATCTCTTTGAAATTTACCTATGTGTCAGGGTGTAATGAAACTAAATAATTGTTGATCAATGTGCGTCAACTCTTAGTAAAAGCAGTGGAGCTAGCCAAACAGAAAAAAAAAGAAAGAAAAATATCAAGAAAAAGCTTTATCATTACAAAGTCAAATACAAATGAGCTTCCACCAATGGCGAGCACTCCCATACATTTTCAAAGTGTCCACTTGGACCAAGCACTAATGAGGACCAAGGAGTCGGACTGATATCAAAAAAGAGCTCTGCATCATAAATGCTACAAGTCTGTGTGTCGAAGGTATCTTAGATACTCAAAAAAGACACCCCGGTGTACTCCCAGAAAAATATGTGCAGATGACTCCGAATTCTCTTGACAGACACACTGATCAACAAGCTAAAAATATACTTGTGTTGAGTAAAAAGACACTCGAGAGGACCCTTGTTCCAATGTGAGGGAGAGAAAAATAGACACGATCCTATACCCTCCATCATCTGGCCATCCATCTACATTTCAAGTCTGACAGACTAATGAGACAGTTGACTGAAGCAAGAATAAACTTATTCCCTAGTATTGAGGATTGGGCCTAGAGGATAGTCTCTTGGAGTGGAACTTCGAGTGGTGTCTCGACTGGACTCTCATGAATGCAGTACACTAATGTCATATCATTATATTATATGTACAAAAAGAGAGACTGATAATTAGAGAAGTAGGATTCCTTCTAACTAAAGCATGGTTGAGCCCAGAATTTTAGGATAAATCAAATTAAGGGTCTTCAATGAATTGAGCCTTGAAAATTCACATGCACAACCAGGGATTTATCCAACTAAGTTATTCATTCATTGATGCTCGGGGACGAGCATGAGCTAAGTATAGGGGTATGATGAATCTCGCATTCATCATGCTAAAATTGGCTTATTAGGTTCTGTTCCTCACAAATCATTTGCATTTAATAATTAATAGAGCATCACTAGCATTCATACATGTGTAAATAATATTTGCATCCCATCAAGCATACTTGCATAATGTGTAAATTGGCCTAAAACACTGCTAACTTCTCATATTTTAAATTAATTCATCCTAATTCCGATTTATCCCAAACCACCTCCATTGTGTAGATATTACTAACAAGAATAAATATAAAATACAAAAAATTTACTAACTCAAATAAGTGACAAATAATCCTAAAATATAATTTCGCATCTGGCGGACTAAAACGCGCATATCTTCCTCATACAGTGTTCGATTTTGGTCTACTCACTTTTAAAGTGCTCTGTTCTCAAATACCTTTAAAACAAGACTAATTTCATAAAATTCGGAGCTCATATGTGAAAGTTGGGTTTTTGACCTCTTTTATCCATTTTAACATTTTACGATTTTTGATATGACTTTTTATGTACAGAATTAACCCTTTTAATTTTATTTCTTCTTCATTTGTGTTCTTTGATGAAAGTTTTATTAAACGGCATAAAAATTCAAATCTAGATCAAAACTGAAATCAAAGAAACTGACTGTATCCGAGTGTCCACTGTGAGTCTGTACAAAAAATTATGCATTTCGTACCTCCATTTTATTTCCTTATTTTCTTATTTATTAAAAATAAAAAAATTTAGATTAGTGTGTAATTAATTTCTTGTATTTTATCGTATTTTTCTAGATTTTTACCCTCTTTAAAAATCAACAAAAAAATGCAAAACCTCAAAAAGCCCATTTTCTAAACATGGGGAACCACCAAAAATTTCACTTCGCACAGATGACCTCTTTTGCTCCTGAGTCCATGAAAGTTGTAGGTCTCGTCGAGACAAACAACTTTCATGAAGGGATTTTTTATACGAGGTCTCCTACTATTTCTTTTCCAAATTTCTTCTCCTTTTAAATTTTGAAATATTTTTTGGGGTGACATGTGACAGCCCCTGGACGTGCCACGTGGCACCCCCACCTACCCCACTCCTTTCTCCTCCCTCGGGTCACGTGCCTAGCATGTCACCCCTTTCATCTTCTTCCAGTTGTTGCCACCTATCCCCCTTCCCAGCAACGTCGTGCCCCCATCCCCCCGCCTGTAGCGCACGCTTCACGCACCCTTGCCATCCGCAACGGTCGTCGTTCCCACCTCCTTGTCGGCCGTTACAGTCTTACCTCGTAACACCCGTTCCCACCTCTCCTTTAAAACACCTTCCTCACCGGTCATCATTCCCCATCCACCATTTGGAGCAAGCCCAGTCAACCTTGGTGACAACGAGGTCGCCTGCAAGAGCGAAGACCTCCGGTGCGATCTAGAGGAACCTTCCACTGTTGTTGCTCTATCTCTAACGAGTGGCGAAGCTTCGGGATCTTCCACCGGATTTCTGAGGCCATCATCTGAGAAGAGGCATTTGCCCTCTCCAACTCCCAAGTGAATCCACCACCTCGTCCTGCACGAGCATACCTCCTCTGTCCAAGCTCTACAGCCGCCTGGAGAAGCTCCTTCATGCTTGCGCTCGGCCGGCTACGTCACCGTCGACCGACCGAGCTCGCCTCATGCCTTTGCCGTTACCTAGCAGCATCTGCCTAATCGTCGCCTCCTCTGCCTGATCGCCACCCACCATTGTCATCCTCGCATCGTGTGTCGACCGACGCGTCGACTCAGCCAGACTCGCCTTCACACTCCACCATGCGCATCGGCGCTTGACTCCACCTCGGCCTCTCACGACCTTCACCACCGCCTCCATCCCTCCGCCCGACTCCACAGTCGTTGGATCACCTTTGATCCAACGGTCCATCAGACGCCATGTGTTCCTACCGAGCCTCCCTCCATGCCTGAGGCTCGGTCTCCCGAACTGCCCTCTTCCGGGCACATCAAAGCTCGGGCCACCCGAGCCAAGCTTTATCCCAGACCTCCGCCTCAGGCAACCGAACCTCAACCGAGCCGCAGCTTCCGCACCGAGCCTCTCACGCATACGCTTCGCACGTACGTTGCAGAAGAAATTGCAGTCACGCCCTCCGAAGTCTCAGAAATTGCATTCAAATCCCACATCAGCAAGGCACGTGCTCCTCGCGTGCTATAGTGGAGAAATTGCAGAACATGCCTTGGATTTTGTGAAAATTACAGATATACCCCCGCCAGCCAAGTCGCGTGCCCCGCACGTGGCACCATGGGAAAATTGCACCTGAGCTCAACTGATTTTTACGAATTGTAGATAAGTCCTCCGGGAACTGTTTTGAGAAGAAAATACTTATTTTATTTATATTTTAGTCCCCGCATATTCATTTTATGATATCTTTTGCATACGAACTCTGATTTTAGAATACAATATATCGTTTTGAAGCCTATTCCATGCCCTTTCTTGTTATATAACTTGTGAACAGATCTGAGGCTGATCAGCGATTATTATTATTATTATTATTATTATTATTATTATTATTATTATTATTTGAACTTCGTGATAAATATAGGCTGATTTATGACTTGATTCCTGATCAATTATTGCAGGGGCTTGTTTAATAAAAAGGAATTATTGATCATATTCTTTAACAATTTAGTCTTTGCAGAGGACTCAATTCGGACGGAATTAATTTCAACTTCAGTAGTTTATCTGATTAAATTCAGGGGACTCAATTCGGACAGAATTAATTTCAACTTCAGTAGTTTATCTGATTAAATTTGTTTTATCTTACGGGGAATTTTTTTGACAGGATTATTTATTGATTAATCTCTTGGCATGCAACTTGAATTTGATTAAAAACTCATTTCCTGGATATCCTTTGATCTGTGATTTAATTTTGAGGATATTGATTATCATTGTTTGGATTAGAATTGTAAAAAAATCAAAATTCACAGATACAGTGCTTTGTTCTCTCTATTTAATTTTCTTTGCATTGCATCTTTCATCGTTGCACTGCATTTCATTTTCCGTCTATTTTCAGATACAAAAATTAACTTAACAAATTCATTAATTATTTAATCTAATTTGAAACCACGCAACTAAAAGTCACTGTTCCCTGTGTTCGACCTTGGTGCACTTACCAAGTTAAAAATACTCCACAACATTCAAAGATTGTGGTTTTTTATCGACCGTTTTTCGCCTCCTATACTGCAATTATCGATTATTAAAGAGGCGATTTTCGCGTTCATCAGAGAGGTGATCTGAAGGACGACATCCAATTTCTATTGTCCCCGCACTCCATAACCCTAGCACCAGAGTCAGCAGCTAAAGTAAAAAGTCTAGGAAAACAGTTTCCCAAAGGGTCGCCCTATGTCCAATTATCCGACCAAAACTGAAAAGCCGCACCATCCTCCAGAACCGATCTAAACAGCACCTGAAAGCGAGGCATGACCTTTATAATCCCCTTCTAGAAAGGCGAGAGATTCGTCCCTTGCATTAGTAATCCATGCCCTGCCATAGAAACACCATATAGACGTTGCAGTAGATTATAGCACATACTCAAATCCTCACCCTAAATTCTGCTTACCCACTTTAATAAAAGGGCCTCATTGAAAGACTCCAAGTTTCTGATCTCAAGCCCACCATGTTTCTTCGGTTGAATGATGGTTTCCCAGTCCACCAGATGCAAACCAGACCCATCTTGGTTCGCCTTGCTCTACAGGAATTTGCACATATTTTTCTCCAAACGTCGTGTGTTGCTTGCTGGTAGCAGGCAAGAAGAGAAGAAAAACACTGGAATCACAGAGAGGACTGCCTTTATCAAAACCAACCTACCACCTTGAGATAGCAAAGAAGCCCTCCAACCCGTTAGCTTCTTCTCAACCTTCTATACCACCGGAAGCCAATCTAAAATCTTAACTCTGCCATACGTCAAAGGTAACCCAAGATATCGGATAGGAAGGGAACCACACGCTGTGCACAGCTCTTTACTACATTCTCGCACCTCCTCATCCAACGAACCAAAGGTAATAAGTGTAGACTTATCAAGATTCAGCTTCAGTCCTGACATTTCCCCAAACAGCTCTAGGGTTATGGCCATGCCATTCGCCTCACTCTTGCCACCCTCTATGAAGAATATTGTGTAGTCCGCATATTGGAGCAGAGCAATAACTAAGTCACCACAAATGTATCCTAAAATAATACCACCCCCTTAAATCCCCTAAACCATGCATGCGAGAACATCTGCAGCAATAACAAAAAGTAAAGGGGCAAGGGGGCACCCCAGTCTGACCCCACGTTCTGGCTGAAAGAAACCCCCCTCCGGTTTCCTGTTTACCAACAACAAGAAAGATGTCGTGGTGATACACCCCTTCATCCACGAGATCCAAACCTCCAGAAACCCTCTTTTGTGAAGGGATGCCCACAAATAACGCCAGTCCAAAGTGTCATGCGCGTTAGCAAAATCCACCTTCCAAAGCAAATCCTTCTTGCCACTTTGTTTCCAATCCGCTATAATCTCAGAGGTCGTCACCAAGTTGTCCCCAATATGACGCTTAGGAATAAATGCCGACTGAAAAGGCTAGATGATGTGATCAAGAACTCTTCTATGGCGGGTCGCGGAAATCTTGGCCACAATAAGATATATTCCATTGGAGAGGGCAATCAGTCTGTAATCCTCGATCCTTTCCACTAATTCCGTCTTCGGTAGAAGGAAAATCAGAGCTCTGTTCACCTTCTCAAAGCCCGCATTTCCTAGGCAAAATTCCCTCACCACCTCCAGGACATCAGCTCCCACTACAGACCAGAATTCCTTATAAAAAAATGAAAGGGAATCCATCTGGACCAGGCGCTCCATCATCAATTAAATTCCAAACAGCTGGTTTGACCTCCTCCATGGTGACCTGTAAGGTTAAATTTGAAGCGTGCACCTCTGAAATAAAATTATCCCCACGACCATTCCAACATCACGATCTCGAAGGGTCCTATCTAGAAAAAGCATGAAAATGATCCGCAATCGCAGAACCCAGTTCTCTGACCCCCTCAATTCTGGTTTCATCGATAGTCATATGACGAAAAGTGTTGACTCCCCGTCTGTCACTAGCTATTCTGTGGAAGAAAGTTGTATTCATGTCTCCCTCCTTCAACCACTTGATTCGAGACCTTTGTTTCCATTCCATCACCTACATCATGTCCTCTTCTGAAATTATTCTTTGTGCATTTATTCTATGCCCATGTTCATCACTGTCTAGTTGTTTGTCATCCTCAATTCTGTTTAATATTTGTACTTCAGATTCCGCAGCCCCCCTGTGAGTTTTCCGGGCCTCCCTCACTTCCTTTTTAAACGTACAAAGTCTCTGGCGTAAGCTGTTAAGCTTCTCAAAAAGTCTCACCGTCGCCGAACCAGTCGGGGAAAGGGATCTCCAGTATGAAGTCACCACCTCCTTGAAAGAGCCCTCCAAAAGCTAGGCCTACTCAAATCTGAAGAAACCCCGAGTCGGATTCTGGTTGCCAGAGTCCCAAATCAAAGGCGTATGGTCAGACCGGGTACGCGGCCTACTGGAAACGAAAGAAAACTGGAATAGTGCCAGCATCTCAGAAGAGGCGAGAAAACGATCAATGCGAGATCGGGAGCTCGTGTTTCACCTGGTATATTTGACATATGAAGCGTCGAGGATCTCAAGATCGAGGTCATTGATGAAATCTCCAAAATCAGAGGAGCCCGGGTCTTGCCCTCCCCGAAGCTGCAAACGATCAAAGGAAAATAAGTTACATTGAAATCTCCCCCTACCAGTCAAGCATAGTCCGGAAAAGCACTTTTGACCGCACAAATCTCTGCCCATATTTCACTCTGAACAACTATTGGCAAGGGCCATAGATACAAGAGATCACAAACAATGCCGAGGTGGAAACACATTCCAGAATTACAGATAGCACATGTTTATTTTCTAACATGGTATCAGAGCGGGTCGATTCTCGGAGATTTTCATTATGCTCTGTATTTTGTCCGAGATTTCGATTTACTGTAATTTGTTTGAGATTCTTTGACAGTTCTTGAATTTCTATCGATGGAATCAGTTCTATGGTTCCTATTGGAACCCTAATTTTCAAGACGATGATCAATCCAGATCCATAAACTGTTCAAGGCGGTGGCTGGTCTCCAGGTGCACGATCTATATCCAGGTGGAGATCTATTTATGTTCATGTTTCGGGGTTTTATCTGAAACCCTAGCCGTATAGAAGAAGTCTCGGCATCAATCCATCTCTCCTGGTAGAGCCTCCAGGCTCGCAAGCAACGGCACTCTCCAGTCTCCTCCAAGCGGTACCCTGCTCGTCTCCATCCAGATTGTCGTCGGGGCGATGTCGCCTGCCCAATAGATGAAGCCCCATGCGAGCCCCGTTCTTCTCTAACGAGGCACGAAATTCGAAAATCCAAGTCGCGCCTCCTTCCTGAAGCAACCCCAGGTGAGATACAATCGACCCTATTCTCTTCAAGCGACACTCTCCGCTTCGCGCGAGCCCCTTCGCTTCTCCACGCGATACGAAATCGCCTCCTGTCGCGTCAAACCCTGATCACGCCTCTTACGAGCATCGCGCAGCACCGCGCATACTCCCGATCTCCAAACCCCGGCAATCCCCCCTCCCGCGTCTCCTCCTCGCCCACAGCATCGACTCTAGACCATGCAGGACTCGCGCCGCATTCTTCTCTTGAAGTCACAGGAGCCTCGTTGCCTTCCCTCAAGAGGCAGCGATCTCCAGCCCATGCAACCCCAGGAGGCAGACCTCCGGCCTCCCCGATCTGCTACGGTAGGCCGATTCTCCATTTCTCCAGGCAGCGGTGGCGGCGAGTAAAACCCCCCATCAGGGGTGGCGAGTTTTGTAGAGAAAGGGCTTCCCGTAAGGAGGGGTCCCCCAACACCTTTAAAAAAATTTGATGGGCTATTTGACCCCAAGAAAAAAAGGAGTTTACATATTTTGAAAAAAAGGAAAGAGGGGATCCTTCGAGAAAAAAAGGAGAGAGGTCGTGAGTTAGGTAAAAAAATGAGGGGGGCTGAGATATTGGGTCTAATTTGGGCCGACAAGTTTGTAAAAAAAGAGAGGTGCGTACAATAAAAAAGTCGTACGTAAAAGTTTAAAAAAAATATTCGAAATGAAAAGCCGTTAGAAAAAAATGGTTGAACGGCTTAAAAAAATTGCAAAAAAAGGAATTGAGAAGAAAAGTCAAGAAATTGTAACGGCTTATTGATGTTATTTTCCCCAGGTTATTGTCTTCTCCCAACTTTGTCGATGTTCATTTTCCGACAAGTATGGAAGAAAGGGGGAATATATGTAGAGTCTCAGGTCTTCTCCAGATTTCGAAGATGTCAGATTCGTCCGACCAGACAGAATTTCCAGACTCTACAAGATCAGATTGTTCAGACTCGGCGATTGATCCCGAGTCTTCAGTTTCAGATACACACTTGTTTGCGGTCTTATTTTCAGATGTGCGGATGTTTGCCATCTTTTGAAGTGGTCCTCATCTTTTCTTATTTTCGGCCAGAGTTTTCATGTGTGCCATAGGGACTCCAAAGTGGAGGATCATTCCCTGTGCCATGTTGGCAAGTGTTTTCATGTGGTATCATAGGTACTTCAGAGCAGTGTACCATTCTCTGTGCCAGATGGGAGAGACACAGTTCTCCGACGAGACTTTCAGACTCCATTCTCCAACGACCGTGGACTCCGACGAGGATTGCACTTCCACGGCTTTTTCAATTCGACCCTTTTCAGAGATGGAGCAGTTGTCCATATTATTGTGGCGGGCCAGAGTACTCCGACAAGGAGACTCATTTCCAGTTGCAGTGACTCTGACAGGCACTGTTCAGAGTGCATGCTCTCCGACGAGGAGATTCAGTTGACTCACACTCCAGCCAGTTCATCCTCCTCACCTGTATCACATGAGAAGCAACGTCCTCGACAGCAGCCGACAGTTGTACGCATTGAGTTGATATTGTCCGTAGTGTTATGTAGCGTGAGTTGGGTTTCTTTATGTTTGTCCAAGCTGAGCATTGCATGCTCCGGCCTGAGGGGGAGTGTTGGAGTATTTGGTTATGCATCATATGAGTTGTAGCAGGGTAAATGGATCCTGGAGAGATCCATTTACCCCATCAACATGTTTAGTCCCACATCTACCAATGGTGGGACTTGGAGGATCTGGGGAGTCTATATAAGGAGCTCCAGACCTCCTGTAACCATTGAGAAAAAGGAATGAAATATCCGCCCCATTGAGGGCTTCTCCCGTGGTTTCATCTCGCTCCTTAGGGAGTAAAGTTCCACGTTAAAATCTCGTTGTTCTTATTTTCTTTATCTTTTTTTCATATTCGCTTCCGCATGTTTATTTTCTAGCACACACCATATGATTCTCCTCCTCAACAGCAAACCCTGATGGCTGCTGCATGTAGTTCTTCCTGCAGATTGCCATACAAGAATGCATTCTTGACAACAAGTTGAAATATGGACCAGTCGCGTACCACAACAACAGATAGAAGAATGCGAAGAGTAGATTGACGAGCCACTGGAGAAAATGTATCCATATAGTACACGGTATATGTTTGAGTGAAGCCTCTCGCCACTAACCTTGCCTTGTACCGGTAAAGGCTCCCATCAGTGTGGTACTTTACTGTGAATACCCATTTGCAACTAACAATAGATGCGCCGGATGGAGCAGGAACCAAGCTCCGTGTACCCCGTGACTGTAAAGCCGCCATTTCTTCTTCCATAGCCAACCTCCAACAGTCAATTTCCATAGCATCCTGATAATTCCATGGTATCTCCACAGAAGACAAAGCCACAGCAAATCTCTGGAAGTCACTGGTGAGACGGTGAAAGGAAACCTGGGAAGCAAGGAGATAGGATGCGCAAGTCCGTTTCTGCTTCCGAATAGCAATAGGGACATCAAGATCATCATCCACCGTACTCAGCGGTGCATAAGCCTCCTGTAAAGAAGAATCTTGCACAGGCACACTATCTGACCCATCATTAGTAATAGCATCTGAACATACCTGAGGCGTGATGGATGATTGATGTGCAGCCTGAGCAGGACCTGAATGACATGTATAGTATTTAGGTAATGGCATGATAGGTGGTTGTGATGGTGGTGGTGGTGATGGGGATGATGTTGGCGTGACGACCGGGACAGAAATGGACAAAGGTGGACTCAGATTAGGAGGAGGAGGAACATAGACATCATTATTAGATGTGGAGGAGATCAACATGTCACCTGCAGGGGAGAAGTACATAACTGATTCAAAAAATGTAACATTAGCACTGATGAAATATTTCCTGTTGATGGATCATAACAACGGTACCCCTTCTGAGTGCGAGAGTAACCCACAAAGACACACTTGACAGCTCTAGGTGAGAGTTTGTTAAGTCCAGGAGACAACTGGTGAACAAATGCAACAACACCAAAGACACGAGGGGTAAGAGAAAATAATTCCTTCTCTAAAAAAATAACAGAAAGAGGAATTTTCTCATCGAGAACAGAGGACGGCATATGATTCACAAGATAGCAGGCCATAAGGACAGCAACCCCTCAAAAAGAGATAGGCACACAGCTCTGGATAAGCAGGGTTCGAGTAATATCAAGGAGATGTTGATGTTTCCGCTTTGCCACTCCATTCTGTTGAGATGTGTAAGCACATGTGGTTTGATGAATAATACCTTTGGACGAGAAGAAATGGGAGAGAGAGAGAGAGCGAGTGCAAAATTCCAATGCATTATCCGTACGAACATATTTGACATGAGAGGAAAAAATATTTTGCACCCCAATTATAAGATTTCTAATAACATCCCCTGCTTCAGATTTATTCTTTAATAGAAATACCCACGACACACAAGAGAAGCCGTCAACGACTACAAGATAGAACATGTGTCCCTGATGATCAGGAACACGACTCAGACCCCAAATATCAACATGAAATTATTCAAACGGAGAGCTGCTGCTCTGACAATGACGACTACGAAAGCTAGCTCGATGGTGCTTTACCAACTGACAAGCTTCACATTGAAAAGAAGAACTTGGAGAAATCTGAGGCAAGAGGTGACGCATCTTCTGAAGCGGGAGATGACTAAAGCGTAGATGCTAGGTGTACAAAGAGACTGATCCAGCTGAGTAGGAAGAGACGCCAGCATAGGAATTCCGAACCAGATGATCGAGACTATCATGCTCAGAGTTTACCCTTCCCGTTAGTATGTCCTGAAAAATGAGAAAAGATGGGTCAAATATAAAGCGACAGTGCAAATCCTTCATAATTTGACTAATAGACAGTAGATTCATGGAAAAGTCAAGGGCATGTAGAGCATTCTGTAAATGCATAGACGGTGACAAGGTATTCTCCCCTTATCCAATTATGGGGAAATGAGTCCCATCAGCTATGATCACTAATCGTCCAGGTGGGATCTCTCTGTATGACTCAAGTCTATCTCTGTCGCAGCAGAGAGGGTGGGTTGCGCCCGAGTTCATAATCAAATCTGAGATATTATGACATGATGTAAAAGCAGAAGCACTACCTGAGGTGCTGGCAAAGGCAGAAGTACTGGCAGATGCTGAAGCAATAATATCTGAAGAACCACCTGGAGAATCTGTAGATGTTTGAGTCATAACATCGCGCAATCGCGCCACAAGCTCCTCAAACCTATGGTCTGAAGTGGATGCCGAAGAAGTAACATGCTCAGCTACGTGCGCCAATGCTGGAAACCCATAGCATCTTTCCTCAAAGTGACCAGTGTGATGGCAGAAAGTACATGGTTGGCGAAAACGACATCCTCGACACGAGGTCCACGTCTACGGGATGAAGACTGACCACCTCTCCCTCGCGACACAACCATCGCTGAAGGTGGTGGAGTAGAAGTACTGGAAGAAACAGAGATGTGGCTAAGCCTCCGATAAACTTCCCCCATAGGAGGAATGGTAGCATCGACAAGTATCTGAGATCGGGTTGCATCATACTCAGGATTAAGTACCGCGAGCAGGACCCCCACCATGGTAGCGTTCCGGAAAGTCTTCTGCTGCTTAGGGGTAGCCGTGAGAGGTATAGTACTGTAGAGTTTCACAAACATCCCCCTTAGGGATGTATACAAGTAATGTAGTGGCCGACCATTCTGCTTCAAGGTGAATATGTCATGCTGGAGCTTTAACATCTTTGTTTCATTTCACACCTACGAATAAGTGGCCGCCAGGATGTCCCACATCGCCTTAGCGGTGGGTTGATGGAGAACATCAGTCGCAATCTCCATCGTCAACGTATCTGAGAGCCAGACCTTGGCATATGAATCATCAGCCTCCCAGGAGGCATAGATCCCAATCTTCTCTGTTGATTCTTCCTCGGTAAGAATGTTCTTCTTACCGTTCGACTTCATGAGGCTCATGAGCAGCATCGCCCAGAGCTCATAATTCGTCCCATCCATCTTTGACTATTGGGGCGGGACCTTTGAATGTGTCTATGGAGGGCATATCTACTTTGTTGTCTGACATGACGTTGGAGATGAAGAACTAGGATCCGTAGACCAATAGAGAATTATCTACATAAATTGGACTGGGTTTGAGTGCATATGTAGACGTTATATACTCAAATCCATGGAGAGAGAGACCGGCTTTGGAGGGGTCCCGACGGTGTAAGGCCCCTACAGTGGAGAGGCCGGCGGTGGAGGGTACCCACGGAGGTGGAGGGCTTGGCGGCGAGAAGGGCAGGGAGGGGGGGGGCTACGGCGGCGCCCTGAGAAGAGGGTGGGGGTCGGTGGCGGTGCCGAGAGAGTGAGGGAGGGGGCGGTATTAGGGTTAGAGTTTTGGCACTGATACCATGTTGACAGAAAGGAGTAATATATTATTCCAAAGAACCCTAGGCTAAACAGTACATTGACTACATAAATATCTCTACAAGTACGATATCGCATCTCCACTCCATGAACCTTTCTCCCAAGGATCTTTTTTCAGGGTCACCCATATCTCTTACATTCCAGGATAAAAACTTCATCAAGAAACAAAGTGTATCCCCTGGTGAAAACCGCTCCTGCCAGCCTAGCCACCTCTTTTTTTTTGTTCAGAGATCGCCTGGATCAGACGAGTTTGCACCTTGTGCTTTCTTTTTCGTCTGTATCTCTTGGTACATCGTTTCAGATTTTCCCCACCAGAGAAAAACCCAGTATCGAGCTCTTCTTTCCCCATCTGAGATCGAGAAGAGACCGAGGTTGAAACTCCATTTAGCAGGGATGGCAGCTCTACTGCAAGTGAACCAAGATCCAAGTCCGAATCTGTTTGAGCTCTTGGCCAAATTAGGTCTAGGGGGCTCGACACGGCCCCTTCCCCACCGGATGGGCTCCTCCCAGATGCAGCAAAGTTAATTGATTAGAGGCAAGTGACCCCCCGGCCCGCCGAGAACAGCGACAGCAAAATAATTTCCCTCACAGGTTCCCCGGAGAAACCAGTGACAAGTATTCTCGAGATTGGACCCGCATCCAACCCAAATAAGCCTGAGTGTCCCAAAACAGATTCGGGTCCGTCAAAAGAGCCACTCGAGAAGACTGTTCGGGTTTTCGGGTCCAATCGGCCGACCCGCGGAGGGGTCGCTTATGCAAACAGGGGAGAAAATAAATCCAGAGAATCTTTTGTGGCTACGTAATTCGAGGAAGGCATAATTGGAAGCGGCAAAATGGGCAACCCCACATTTCGATCTTTTTCCTTCCCTTGACGAAACGCCTCAACTTCCGCCGCAATTAAATCCTTCGACTGAAACAGTTCTGCTTCTGCGATGCCGATTTCTGAAAAAGCCCCTGGTCGGAGCGGTGGCAATGGTGGAAGAGCGATGTGCACCAAGATTGTGAAAGTCGCACGCCCGATTCTAGTCTTTTTTAGGGGGATTGGCATCGCTAGATCTTCCCGGCACTCCAAAGTAATGATTGTGATGTTTGGGTCGGACCACATCGACGAACCATCTGCCAGGATCTTCTTTACTACTCCAATGTCGGCCAGCGCCGGTCGAAGAGCCTCTACATTTCTGGAGAGGAAAGGGACCCCCACTTAGGTGTGTTGCCTCAAGGCGAGCACGACCTCTCCTCCATCAAAAAAACAGGGGTGGCGCCAGAGAACATCGTTGTTTCCTTGCGAGTTGAGCAATCTAACCGTCAGTTCTTCAGAGAGGCCCCAAACACAACACTTCCTTTCCTCCAATGACACCACGTCGCCTAGGAAGTCTTTTCCGAACAGAAGGGAGACTACATCTCAGACACCTTTAAAGGTGATAGAATTCTTCACCAAGTTTCCGATCAACACTAAAGTCCTCTGATCCTTTCCCGCATCTCGCTCCTTATCCTTTCCCCCCGCAACAATCTCTGCAAAAGAGATGGACGGTCTCACCCAAGCCGTGGGTGTTTGCCTATGCTTCATGTCAGGCGAATAATCGTCCTCAACTGAAAATGATGGATTCAACTTCGATCTCATCGAGGGGCAATCAGCCCTCCGATCCTCCGATGGCCGACCTGCCCACATCCAAAGTAGCGTAAAGGCCTCCCATAGGATGCTGCGGAGTAGCCCTTTGCATCACATATGAAGCAACGGCGTCCAGTCTTCCGATGTGATACCAACACCTAGCCATCATCCAACCTATTATGGCTGAAGACCCTGTCATCCTTCCTTCTTCTCCTTCGGAGTAGATATCGTTTCTCTAACGCGCCGCCAAACGCGTAGACGCTCCCCCATCGCCTCTCAACTTCCCCTTATCCTACCTTGAATATTGTCTTTAATACAGCCTAACAAGACGAATCCAATGAAACTTATTTCAATTAAATTGAAGGTCGTTTCAAATTGTTATGAATTTTGAAAGCAAGAGATGTTGATATTAGTTAAGCTGCCATTAACTCTCAATCACCATCCTTAGCACTAAGTAATCACTATTAAAGAAAGTAATCATGATTAAGGTTACTAGTCATTATTAAGGTATGTTAACCATGAATTAGTGGATGACAAGATCTAAACCGTAATTGAGAATAATTAATCATGATCAGCGTAAATTAAACGTCAGTAGCAAAACTACGGACTTCAAGATAAACATGGGCCAAACAATGAGCTGGGTAGCCCATGATTTTGGTGATAACATGGTAACTGATCAAGACCGTTCTGCGCAACTAACGATCGGTGATTCACCAATTACACTGATTGAGCGTTCACTGGGATGACAAGTAGGTAGGGAGAAGGCTTATAAATACCCCTTACCCTTTTATTCTATACAATTTCCATCCCATGCACCCCTACAGGGTCAGTATAAAGAGGTGAAGAGAAGGAGAGGGAGGTGAGGAAAAACGCAAGCAAAGCACTATCGGGAAGAAGAGTAGGAAGACGATGTGGTCTTCTCCTAGTCGACTTTAGATGATGGATCTAGCATGATTTATATCAAAATATTTGATAAAACTGAATTGGTGTACTGATGCATCTTGCAGTTACTATGATTCACGCATGCTTCCTGAAATTTTGAGATTCCGAAAAGTTAGTTCTTTTGAAAAAAAGAGTAAATATGGATAAATATCCTTATACACGCACACACTCAAAGAGTGTCGTAGAGCTTGAAGGCAGAGTGTTGTGGAGCTTGTAGCAGAGAGAGCACACCGAGTATAGACAATAATGCAAGACGTGACAAAGGATGCATGCAACAATATGTATGTGAGCACAATAGGGTGGCATGTACAACAACGAGATGCGATCACACAAGCATACATACGAATGGGCACACTGACGGTAGCGGTACGTGGTTGTCCAAGGAGACATGGAGTATTGCATGTGCTGAGTATGAGCGTAGGCGAGCATGCTTGGTAATGCATGTACGAGAGTGGTATGGAGGCCACTGTCTTGATGGAGAACCATACTTCTAAAAAGTTAGCGTCTACCTATTAATAATGGATTGGAGTTTTGTTCGTGCAAGACAGAGGGTGTTGCGAGACACCACACTATTAGAGATACACAACAACAAAATGGAGTTGTAGAGCAAATAAACATGATGCTTTTGGCGAGAACAAGGTGCATGCTCCCAAATGTTGATCTTAGTAGAGAATTATGGATTGCAACTGTGAAGACATCTTGTTATTCAGTGAATCAGAGTCTTGCATCTACCATCAACTGCAAGACACCCATTGAAGTGTGGTCTGGTAATCGGATTGACTAATCTATATTATGTATCTTTAATTGTATTGTATATTACCGTATTAGTGAAGGAAAGTTACAACAAAAGGCAAATAGAGACATGCTTATAGGTTACAGTGCAATAGTAAAGGGATATAGAATCTAGAATCCCCTTTTGAGCACAGAATTATCATTAGTAGGAATGCTACATTTGATGAGACTTCTATGGTTCATTTGAGGAGTGAGTCCATTGATGCAGGATTAGGTGTTAGAATATTTTCACACAAGTGATGTCTAAAATCCATATGCTTTGTTCTAGAGTTATTCACAAGATTCATGGTGCAGTTTATATAACTGGTGTTAACACAAAGAATGTGATTTTACCTAAAGGTTAGATCTGAAATACATAAAAGAATGTGATTTTACCTACAGGTTAGATCTAAAATAGATAGCAGGTTTTCATCCAAATTAGTTGGGAACATGCTAAAACTATTGCAATATATTGCTCCAGTAGTTGAAATTGCTACATATAATTGCTTTTTAGAAAATCAAGACACAAGTGCATTCTTCGTGAATTGGTAAATGTCACTTATACTTTTTCTATCAATGTGACTGCCCGGAAAATTTGTCCGTATAAGCAAATAAATACATGCAATGTATTGGAGGATAAAACAAAACTAAATCATGAGTAAGCAAAAGATTACACAAGATCCTTTGAACATTTTTTTTTGAAGTCCAAAAAAAGGTAACACATTACGATATCCACTCGAAATATACTACAAAAGGAGAAATAACGAGGTTACCTTACAAGAGCCAATTCTCAAGAAGAGTTTTGGCTGAAAAAATTACATTCTCTATGCTAGAACTATTCTGATTTATTCTATTATGTAACCTATCGAGGGTATCTAGGTCAGAACACCGGGCTAAGAGCCTAGGACCGTGACTCTGATACCATATAGAGAGAGAAGAGAATGAAAATGACTTGTTTTCGATAAGGCCTAGGGCTTCTTATATAGCGTGAAACCCTAGGGAACACTCTACATAAAAATGATCACTCGAAAAAAGAACACCATTCCGAGACCTCCAAATCTCCCAAAGAAAGGCGATAGGAAGGAGAGATCACGCTTAGCCCTTGATTTTGCATTGTAAGCAAATCCCAAAAGCTATTAATATTCTCTGTGTGAAGCTGAAGGATCCCCAGCTCCATCCATACAACCTTCGACTTAGCACATTCAAAGAAGAGATGAGTAATTGACTCCATCTCATCTTCACATAAGATGCATCTGTCATCACCACCTGCCACCATTTTAGACCATCGATCTCTAGTTAAAATGAGCCCCCTGCATAAAAGCCACAAGAACACACCAATTCGTGTAGGCACTCTCAACGCCTAAATGAACTTGTGGTCTCTAATCACACCCTCCAACCGATTATTGGGTAGGCTAACAACCGATTTATATGCACGGCTCACAGAAGAATCTCCCTCCCTCCAGACCAATGATCTCTTCCAACTCCTGGCACACCACACTTACCAATTTCATCAAGCAGCTCTACAAACTCCTCCAAACATTGGTCTAAGAAGCTATAATGGAAATAAGGCATCCAGGAGCCCTCTTCCCAACAATCCGATACACGTCCCCGACGGTCCGGCAAACATGCGCAGAAAACGGGAGGCCATGTTACCTACCTCATACCCGTTGTCAGTACAAAAAGCAAACGAGTTCCAGTCACTCAATACATGACGAAAAAGAGAACAAAGCCGCGACATGATTGTGCACATCCCCTTCTAGAATGCCAAAGTATAGAGGAAGAACGAACACCCAAAACTGCTTATGCATCCACCCTGTAGATGCTATGAATCGGTCAACAACAAAGATCCTCATTGTTACCTTAAATTCCGGCAATCCACTTCAGCAACAGGGCCTTATTCATACAATCCATCCTAGTGATCCCCAGCCTACCAACCTCCTTTGGAAGTGTGACTATCTCCCAATCCACCAAATGAATTCATGCCTCCCTAGAACCAAATCTACTCCAAAATAATATCCTCGTGAGCATCTCAATTCTTCTGCGAACACCAATCGAGAGAAGTCTAAACGACATGAAGAAAATCAAGATTGCCCAAAGTACTGCCTTCACCAGGACCAGTCGTCGTCCATGAGAGAGGAGGGATGCCTTCCACCTTGTAAGCTTATTTTCCATCTTCTTAATAGTGACAGCCTATCAATAATATGTAGTTTTACGCTTGTTAATGGGAGGACTAGACATCGAATGGGGAAGCGGCCACTTGGAGTCCACAGCTTCGCACAACATGCCAAGACCACCACATCAAAAAGGCCCATCGGGATTACCGTTGACTAGTTCCTATTAAGCTTACGACACTCCACCTCGCTAAATAACTACATTACCATCACCATACCACACCTCCTCCTGGCCACCATCAATGAAAAATAAACTATCATCTATGTACTGAAGGAGGGGGATGGAGATGTCCCCTCGAAGGTAACCAGTTGAGATCCCCACATGCACTACATGTGTCACCATGCACGCTAGGACATGTGCCGCCAAAATGAATAGTAAAAGGGTCATCGGGCAAACCAACCTCACCCTACGTTGCGGTTGGGAAAAACCGCCTTCAGGTCGCCTATTGACAAGTATCGAGTAATACACTATTGTAACACACCTTTTCATCTATGTGATCCGACGATCCTGAAAATCACGTCTAGCAAGCGAATACCAAAGAAATCTCCAGTCCACGGTATCATATGCTTTTGAAAAATCCACCTTCCAAAGAAGCCCCCCCCCACCCGCCTTCTTCTCCAGTCTGCGATAATCTACGTGACCATTGCCAAACTATCTCCTATCTGCCTCCCAATGATGAAGACAAACTGTAAGGGAGAAACATTAACATTATCATCAAGCATGTCAAACAGTCTAATGGCCAAAGCCTTTGCAACCACCAAATAAACCACATTAGAAAGTGTGATGGGCTGACAGTCCTCAACTTGCTCAACAAACTCCTTCTTAGGCAGAAGCACAAGGAGGGTTTTGTCGATCTTATCGAAACTTGCAGTGCCTACAAACAGCTCTTCCAGCACTGCCATCACATCTGCCTTCACCACCTCCCAGAGCTCACAGTAGAAAAAATAAGGAAGCCATCAGGGCCAGGTACTCCATGCACATTCAAACTCCAAATCACAAATCTAACCTACTCGGAGAAAGTCGGCTTGCTCCTCCGAGATGGAAGATACCCCATCCCCCGGCCACCTCCAAGGTCTACCTTCCTCCCTACGTAAAAACTCGTGAAAGTACTCCACCAGTTCCCCTCCAATCTCACGCTCACCTTCAACTCTCCTCCCATTCACCACAAGATGCAGAAAATTCCGACGTCTCCTCCACTTGCCACACGATGAAAAAACTTAGTGTTCGCATCTTCCTTCTTCACCCATTTAACCCTAGACCGTTGTTTCCACTTCGTCATCCGCTTCTTATCCTCATCAACAATGACTTTTTGACGGGAAACTCAATCTACAAGCATGGATGAAAGAACTGGCCTCGAGGCAGTCCTTTTTAGCCTCGAGGCGTACACCTTGGTCCAGTCCAATGAGGCATGTGCCTCAGGAGGCTGAGGCGTAGCCTCGACGCGTTCCGCCTCGAGGCGGTCAAGACATTTTTACTTTTAAATGTATTTGTTATGATTTTATAGGTGTTCTTGGTAATTTGAAAAGCTTATAAATATTTACTTCTTTAGGATATGATTATACGAGATAAATGCCTAAATATGATTTTTTTTATGTTTATAACTTCATATTTACTACTAATTGTGTCCAACTATTTCGCAAACTCTTACTATTTCTCTTTTAATGAATGAATTCATAAATATCAAATCCGGTAATACTCATAAACTTAATGAGCTTTGCAATATATAAAGCAAAACGAAATAGATAGAGTTCACAATTTATCATGCTGTTATATATTATATGTTTGACATATAACATAAATTTCTTCAACGTATATTTAATCGTACTTTTAACTACAACAATATTTCAAAGGTTTGCTCGAAATGGATAGGATTCACGGTTTCTCATGCGGCCATATATTATATATTAGACACATAACATAAATTTCTTCGTTGTATGTGGAGAGTTTTGGAGAAGAGACAAGTACCTGTCCTATACATTAATGTCATAAAGGATATGTATGATAGGGCTTTATCTTGTGTAAGGACCCCGACGGGGAAGACTGACTATTTTGATATCAACATTGGTTTACATCAAGGTTCAGCTTTGAGTCCATTTCTTTTTACTTTGATTATGGACGAGTTGACAAGTCACATTCAGGATGAGTTACCTTGGTGTATGTTATTTGCTGATGATATTGTGTTGATTGACGAGACTAGAGATGGAGTAAATGAGAAGCTTGAGGTTTGGAGACATGAATTGAAGACTAAAGATTTTCGTATAAGTAGGGCTAAGACGGAATATATGGAATGCACCTTTGATGGAAGCAATGGTGAAGGAATCAAGGTGAAGATTGGTGACGATAACATTCAGAAGAGAGATTCTTTTAGATATCTGGGATCTATTTTGCAACATGATGGGGAAATTGATGGAGATGTTACTAATAGAATAAACGCAGGCTGGCTAAAGAGGAGAGGAGCCTCCGTTGTTCTCTGTGATAAGAAAATTCCTTTAAAATTTAAAGGAAAGTTTTACAAAGCAGCCGTGAGACCTGCTATGCTTTATGGTTCTGAATGTTGGCCTGTGAACCATAGACATGTGCAGAGAATGGTTGTAGCAGAAATGAAAATGCTAAGATGGATGTGTGGACATACACGTAAAGATCGGATTCGGAATGATGCAATCAGAAAGAAAGTTGGTGTAGCTCCGATCGAGGATAAGATGCGAGAAAACCGCTTAAGATGGTTTAGTCATTTGCAAAGAAGGTCAGCGGATGCACCGGTTAGGAGATGCGAGTGGTGGGATGTTGAGCCAGCTAAGAGAGGGCGAGGACGGCCCAAGAAGTGTTGGAAAGAGACTATACGAAGGGATCTTAGTTTTTTGGATATAAATCCGAGATTGACCCAAGATAGATCTGAATGGAGGCGAAGAATCCATGTAGCCGACCCTACTTAATTGTGGGAAAAGGCTTTGTTGTTGTTGTTGTATATTTAATCGCACTTTTAATTAAAACAATAAGATAGATATGTATTGTTTAATTCTTTTACAACATTTATAGACAATGAGGTCCTCTTTGATTGGATAAAAATGTATAGAAAGTGATATGATGTTGTTTTATCTTCTATTCGGGTGTTCTTATCTCTATTATCTCATCATATTTTATAGCATATTATATATTGGGCAAAGAACATATAATTACATTTCCATATATACAATTATAGGTTTCTGCATATTTTTCTCTATAAATTGAGGCTTACACCTTGACCGCCTCGATGCTACGCCTCGCCCAGATTCCGGGAAAAACGCCTCATTTTGCCTTTCGTTTTTTCAAACCTTGTCTGCAAGTTCAACCTCCCCCAAATCCCCGACATCATCTTCCTTCTCCAGTATGAAAATCTCCATCTTTGCATCCAATCGGCGGGCACCTCTATGCTCACGTATCTCCTTCCTATAATCATAAAGTCTTCTACGTAAGGAGCAAAGCTTCTGAAAGATCTTGCATGCAGCAAACCCCGTGTACTCAACACTTTCCCAATGATCAGAAATCAACTCCCTGAAGTTCTCCTCTAGTAACCAAGAGGACCGACGCTCCCCAAGGTGATGTACTAGGACGAATAAATCCCTTTTCCAATAACTCATGTAGTTGTACTTTGAGCTCCCTGAGTTCGGCTGGTGCCATTCGATATGGAGGGATGGAGATGGGATGTGTATCGGGTATCAAGGTGATTTCGAATTCGATCTCCCTCTCCGGTAGTAGTCTAGGTAACTCCTCTAGAAATACGTCAGCCCGCACAACTCTGACATCTTCGATCATGCGATCTTGGGCAGGTAATTCCACAGCATACGCGAGAAAACCTATACAACCCTAATCGAGCAAGTTATGAGCCTTCAATGCCGATACATACAAGACCTCACTATCTGGGGTACGTCCATCAAACTGAAAGGTAGGTATGTTTGGGAGACGAAACAATGCCGTCTTCTCGAAGCAATCAAGGCATGCATGATGTTGCTCGAGCCAATCCATATCTAAGATGACATCAAAATCTTCTAACTGAATGAGTAAAAGGTATGCAGCCCGTCTATATGCACTGCTACATTCTCCACCGATTGTCGCACTATGAATAATTGGCCCCCTGGGTCTTTGATGTAGTAAGGAGATGAAACACAGAATGGTTCTTTATCTAACTTGGATACTAATCAATGTGCTAGAAAAGAGTGTGTAGCTCACGAATCAAATAAGGCATGTAAGGATATACCATGTACTGAAATAATACCTCGCACTACAGCTCCTGAGGCGTGGATCTGCTCCTGTGTGATTGCATTCAACTGTCCCTGACGATGTGGTGGGACGTTAGAACCTGCAGCACTGAAGGTTGGTCGTGGTGGAGGACGTTGAAAGCCTCGACCTCCACGACGGGAAGCTGATACATGTGACAATGCAGATGAAAAAGTTGGTCGTATACTTGGTGGATGGACACCTGAGCTGCTGGCAAGTAAAGGGCACTTGGCCTTGAAATGGCCTGGCTGCTGCCAGTGGAAACACCTGTGATCTCATGGTTGAGAAAAGCAGCCTCATGAGAGGAGGCTAGTACCTCCCATCTTGTGACTCTAGGAGTGTGTAGAAAAGCGGAAGGAAGTAGTATCGCGACTGCCAAGCCCTGCCCCAAAGTAGGTGTAGGAGCAAACCTACTAACGGTAGGAGTGTTCGCCATTGGGTGGAAACGACGCTCTCTACGAGCTCTGTAAAAATCTCGGCGAGTAGATCTCCTTGACTGATGTGGCTGGAAATGTAATGGACCCCCCTTAAGCCGACTCTGAGTTGCCTCCATCTTGGTAGCCTTAGCAGCTATCTCCTTGATGGAAGTGAAATCCAATGCAGACAGCCGGTGTTGCACATCGTCAAGCAGTCCCCAGATAAACTTCTGTAAATTCTCCTCAGGGAAAGCAGTAGTTGTTGGTGAGTGGCGGGAGAGTTCAATGTAGCGAATGAGGTATTCTTGGGCCGTCATTGACCCCTTCTTCAGCTCAGCAAACAACCTCCTCTGATCCTCAACCCAGTGATCAAGATAGAACTGGCTACGAAATTCGTCAAGAGATATTTCCCATGTTATGGGATCCACTAGATGCTCCTTGGTGGCATACCACCAACGTTCAACATAGCCTGCTAGTGAAAATTCCACAATTGTAAGTCACGACTCTTCAGAAGCATGGATCATCCGTAAGACCTTGGATACGTGATCCACCCATAGTTCAGCCTCATCTAGTGAGCCCGTACCAAGGAATTGTGGCACCTTAGACCTATGATATGCTGCATAGGTCGTCTGATGTTTTTGCAATGCCTCTAGGTCCTCTGATCCTTCAGGGTCCAGAGACACCGAAGGATGAACACTATCCTCCTCCTCATGAGAGGGCTGATACGAGGAGTCATCCTGTTGAAGGAGTATTTACTTCAATACCTCCTGACGTTGTTGTATACCCTACACAGCCTGAACTAGTAAGGCCAACTACTTTGCAACATCAGGATCAACACGAGGCGGCATGATTCCCTACGAGAGTCATTATATTAGAAATAATTTCCATGATTAGAGAGACAATGGACAGAATAAGCATGACTTGAATTATTCTCCTTAAACTAATGACGAAGTCAAAAGACTTACCATTGTATTTATAATTCAAATCCCACTGATAATCTAATATGCAAAAGAGAGAATGGAGTATCGGGCTCTGATACCATCTATAACGCCCTGCCCTTCAGCCTACTGAAACCGACGGGACGGGAGCGTCGGACCAACGGTCCAAAATACGGCCATGATCTGAGATACTCAGCAAATCATCTTATGCACATTAGATCAACATTTGAATTTAGATAACAACAGGAGGATAATACAAAGTAGAAAGAAAAATGAAACATCCATTCTCATTGATAATAATCATCAATGTCCATGTCCCTACAAAATGAGATACAACATATAACTATAATCTTGCAGAAGAAGTTCTCCAATATCTCATTACATTGTCTCTCAAATAAAATAAGAAATAATGCAGGAATACATAAAATATTCTAAGTAGGACGCACCCTGTCCGGTGCAAGTACGACGTAGGAAGTCTAATCTCCTCAATGGTCGCTATTGTTATGGCTGTTGCTCAGGTACACCTGTTGGATTCACACGAGGGTAACATTATGAGCAATTGCCCAGTAACGAGACAAACACTATAATAACTAATGTAGAAGTAGTAAGGCATGTGAACATAATTCTATCTAGTGACTTTTGCATATATTGAGGAAACTAGAATCTATTGTATTATTCTAACTCATAAGAGGTTACGTGGTCGCAAATATAACCATTATTTGAGAACTACCATGTTGATCTTGATATTTCCATCCGTTAATTAGAATTCACGATGGCATGCAAATACAGATTTTTGATATTCGACCATGACACATTTTTGGTATTAATTTAGCACACGCAAGTACTCGACTCGCGGACCTCTGCTATGCGGGGACTTCTTCGTCATCTTGAGTAAACCCTCAAGAACCTTTGTTCAACTAGAACATGAAAACGATCAAACCCCTCATTTCTCCAATTTCAAAGCACATCCCGAAACACCTCTCACAATAATAATACTTGAAATAAATTTTGATGCGGCCATATCAAATTTTACACCGAGTCTTAAAATTGTGTTTAAGTGTGAAACCAAGAACGCCAACCGCGTCACCTACCTACTCCGACGAGCGACTCCGGATGCTACCGGGCTGCTAGGTGCAACGCATCACCCAACTCGTTCGTTGGGGTTGCGACCTTCAAGGCATCTATCTGGGGCCCAATGGTGCAAATCCAATCCCTTGCAACACCTCCCTCCTTTTACCCACTCACCATGAAACATCTCGTTTATGGATGATGATTTCTATGATGGATGACTTGTTGAAATTCGAACTTATCAGGCTGACAATTTTCATTTCTTAGTAGTGGTTCATTTGTAACCTTACAACGGTTTTTAAACTAATGTAATCCAATTTAATCATTTTTATCACTCGTGAATTTTATAAGGTGCACATCTAAAAGTGTATTGGATACACTTTTAAATCCTCATTTTTGTTAGACATGTAATGTGCAAAGCTTCAATTATATAATGAACTTAAAGGGGTTTTTTCTAAACTAATGTTTATGGGGTGGCTCAACCTTATATGTTTATAAATATCAACCACAGTTCACCTATCATGTAATAGACGAAAAGTAAATATTGAAAGAGGTTTGTAAATATGATTACATCAGGTAATGATAAGCAATATTGTGAACCAAAAGTAGGCGATAAAGGGGTCTATGACTATTAACCAACCTCATTGATTACTACAGGGCAGTTAGATGGCTGTAGAAATTATCATGTGAAGAAGGTCCTGAGTTCTTAGAACATGTATTTTAAAAGAAATAGGCATATTATTCATATCATGTGGACTAACGTACATTACATTTATATATCACAGATGTTGCATTCGTATGTAAAACTTGTCCTTGAGGAAATCCATCATCATATTGTCATGTTATTAACCACTAACATGTCCAACAAATGTAATAACTTGTCAAGGGTTATATCAAGGAGATGAATAGTCTACGTTATTCTCTTTGAAATTTATTATGATAGTGGCAATTCTGCACTTAGATCCACGCTATCATCAAAGAAAGGTGACCCATTATCAACATTTAAAAACTAATTAATTTGTAGGCGGTTATTGAAACTTATGGTGTTCCAATAACGTATGGATCGATTAAATTCTGAGTATGGTGAATCACTAAAATTGAAACAAGAATAACGTATGGATAGATTAAATTCTCGGTATGGTAAATCACTAAAATCGAAACAAGAGTAATGTATGGATCGATTAAATTCTCACTATGGTGAATCACTGAAATCGAAAACAAGAGTACTCCATTTTCGGTTATTATTGGTTATCAATTCTGTCTTATATGAAATTCCAGTTCCCTCTGAGATGTATTTGATAAACGAATTGATTTCATCCTAACAAGACTTTACCAAATGGAAATTCGTATCATATAAAATACTATACTATTCCATCGTTGCCTACCTTTAACTTTTGATATTTCTATATAACATGCAAAATTCAAAAGTTTCTCTGTGTATACGATACCTTTCTCTATCATGGTGAATACACGTGTTTTTTTATCTAAATAGAGAACCCCTCACGCATATGCATATACATATTCCCAAGAAATTTCTCTATAGTTATAGTCATGTTTAGAAAAATCACGTAAAACCAACAACAAGGGAATAAAACATCATTACTAATATATGAATCACATCATAAGAATAATCAAGGCTCCAAAACATGTTCAATGCATATGGGTACAAAAGTCGTATGAAACCAACAGCAAGAGGAAGGTATAACGTCGTTACCTTCGAGGATGTTCCCTCGGGATCTCCTCTCACACAGAAATGATATTTCTGTCGCTCAATCGGAACATGAATGCGCGTACGAAGGTGACCTCGAGCTTTCCTACGCAAAGATGGTCACAGATCTTCAATCGGAGCATCTTCTCCGACGTCGACGGCGGCCCTCCGACGACTAAACTAGCCAAGATGGTGGTGCTCCAATGAGAGGGGAGGATGGTGGTGGCTAAGGCATTGGAGAGGGCAACCTATCATAGCGTATTTATAGAATGAGAGGAGTAAATGGATTAAATTTCGGATCCAGTTCGGATCCATAATTGGATCTCGATCATCCAACATAAAACATTGATATCTTGGACTAGGAATGTCCGAATTGGATGTTCGTAGGCTCGTTGGAAAGATCTCGATGAGATCTACGAAAAGGAATGATTATCTGAATTTTTTGGATGTCAAAAATATTCCATATTTTAGGATAAAAAATACGGGGTTTCACATCAACTCCCGAAGCTCTTCCCATAGTACAACATGAAGATAAGGGTCCGTAGGACCATAAACACGTGTAATCACCGCAGGGGCATCATTTCCCTGTTTGTTGTGTAACACCACTGACTGGGAGAAATGGCTTTTAACTTCTGCAGAACAGGAAAAAACATCGCCCTTCCATGATATCACCAAGCCTTCAGCACTCCTCACAGCCTCTATGGCACGAAACTCCGATAGTGCAACATTCCCTATCGAAGCCCATAAGAAATCTGACCACCCTTTGAATCTTAGATTCTTGAATCAGAACTACATCACACAGCCAACTGCAAAGGAGAGATCCCACTAACCTCTTCTCTAGGTCCCCCAAGCCCCATACATTCCAAGTACGGATCTTCATAGGAAACTTTCTAGTTCTTGTGGTCAGAACCATGCCTGGTACTTGCGCTACTCTTCTACGAAGCTCCTCATTCTGAGCCATTGCTTGCTGAGAGGTGCTTCCAACATCTATACTTGCATGGTCATCTCCATGAAGCATCTTTGCAAAGACATAGATCTTGCCCTTCTCTTGCGTGGGTGGTACCTTTTCACATTTTTCCATCGAAGTACCCTCAAGGTGGAGGTGCTTGACAAAGCTGACCCAACCACGACCCCTTGTAAGATGACACCAGGTGTTGCATGGTCTTCCACATAATAGTTCTACTCCTTCGCTTTAGGAATAGCTTCAATGTGTTTCAACACAAGAGTAGAGAGGCTACCCTCCAAAAGAGGAGGAGTGCCTTCGCTAGGGGTGTAAACGAACAGAACTTGAGCGAACCTACCCAGGTTTGGTTTGGTTTGTTTAGCATTTTTAGAAGTTCATGTTCAATTCGGTTCGATAAGCTGAAAATGTTGTTCAGGTTCGGTTCGGCTTGGCCCTGATTCGTGAAGGCTCGGTCCAGTTTGTTTAAGGTTTGATTAGCAGTGAAACTCCTTGGAATCTAAGTATTTTGGGAATGTAGAATGACCACATCCCTTCAATATTTCTTGATCAACTGCCGTAAACTTTATGCATATACCTCATTTGCATCATGATGCGAATTCATCATTCCTCATATAATTTTGAGGAAAAAAATACATATATAAATATATAATATATGTTGTGCGTCGAAGTTTTAACGAATCGAACCTGAGCGAGCCTACCATTTCAAGGTTCGATTCATTTAAATAAACGAGCGCAAACCTTTATCAAGGTTTGGCTCGTTTATTTTCGAACCAAATCTGAATCGAACCTATAATGAATTGAACCTGAGTGGATACGAAACTCGAGATTTTTCTGACACCCCTAGCCTTCGCCACAGCATGACCCTCGAAAGGGCCCTAGCAAATCGGCTAAAGTAATTGAGACCTCCGGACCTAACTTAGTTGGACCCCCTTCAACCGGATAAGACCCACTCAAGAAAATATCTATCGAACCAAGAGTCGAGTCTGATACATGAGCTCCACTTAACAGAGAGATGGTCCATCCGAGTTGAGTAAACGGATGGTACAGCACCCATGCCCCCTCCGCCAAACCTCTCACAAAATAGGAGAGGGGAACCCTAATCACCAAAAATATCGAGAATGGCAGAGCCATCACTCTCCGAAGATCAGAATTGAACACCGCAACGCAATTTGGGGCCTTCGAATTTCAATCTCCACAAACGTTAGCTCCGATTCTTCAGGAACCTCCGTAACTTACAAGCGACTAATCTCCAGTGGCTCCCCTACCTTCATCATCGAGCTTTCCTCTAGAGATTCCTCTATCGTCGTCTGGCTACCAGCTCCTCCGTTATGCACCGAGCAAGCCTCCTTAGGAGGAGGATGTGAAATCACATCTACCACCAGTCTGAATGAAGCCCTATTGATCTTCAAGGAGCACATTGCCTCGAAGGGCGGCATTTTAGGGTCGCGAAAGGCAACCCGCACCACACTGACTTCCGAACCATGACTGAACCCATCGAAGATGATCTACATGACTAACCCCAGTTATTGAAGAACATGTCTCAAGGCCACAACTGATCTGGGAATCAGCGGTACTCCAAAACTCAAGCCACCCAACACTGCTCCAATTCTTCCTCTCCATCAGTAAACCGCGGCAGTCGCCACTAATACTCATGTTTGAAATAGCATGGCACAAGCAAAGAGTTACTTTCCGCCATCGTCAAATCTCTCACTCACACAGACCAACTCAGGAAAAAGCTACACCACATCGCCTACGAAAGAAGAACCCACAACCCTCACCACCTCCGACCGCTAACTCTTAGAACTTCGACCACGAGAACCATAAGACTCATCCAAGAAACCTTTTTTTGCACGTCTAGACTGAAGGTGCTCCCTCGAACCACATCTACAAACAAAAGACCCTCATGAGGCTTCAACTTCGTGCCACTGTCGGGGACCTCACGTTGATCCTGCTTCCTGTCTTTCACCAGGAGGACTTCAAGGGTGCCAGACCACCCTCACTAGAGGACTTCTGGCATCGTAAGCTCGTGGCAAGACGATGTCCCTACACTTTAAGCATTGATGGCCCTTCTTGCAGTACGAAACAACTAGCTACCCTTCATCAAACGAGACAACCCCTCTCTCATTCACCTCCACTCCTTACCTCTCAGAGCCATGACCCTCTTCCATAACCTTCCCCCTCCCTCTCCTAACACCTAACCATCACTCTCCTCCCTCCCCGCTCCTTCCCCATCCCCTTGAATCCTTCTAAGTAACTTTTTTAAGATAATACTTAAAATGTACATCTAAACATGCGTTAAAAAGTATATCGAGTATGCTCACACTTATATAAAGCAGGAAAACAATCAGACCTCCATATAGCTTCTGGTCAATTGCTTTTCTTGAGTTTTGGTGGACTTCTCCTTAGCATGAGGATAGCTAATGACGGGTTACAACACGGGGGTCTAGATACCGTGGGTTTCCTTTGGCATAAGACAGAGTTTTTGGTGACACTTGGTGAGAATCGGCAAAGTTGCATCAGCACGACTTTGGAGCATGAGTATGCTGATGACTAGACGGTCAATATAACATGATCTGCAAGAAGATAAAAGGACAACCAATGAGTCGAAGAGACAAGAAAATGAAGACTTGTCATGGAACGTGAAGGGTTGCCATGAACTTGAAGAGTATTGTTTATATTATTATTAATGTAAATGTAATAATGAGAGTCCCTTGGATTTCCTTAAGTCTTGTATAGGAGTGGTGGTGTCTCATTTTTTACAACACACTCCAAAGCGAGTCTCCTACTTCTAATAAGAGAGAAGAAAAGCTTCGTGCACTTATAAATATATTCAATTAGGAAGCGTATAAAAATCTCGTGTGAGCCATAACATTCTCCACCTAAAAATACACATAAAAAAAATCAAAGCATTTTTAACAAGCCATAATGCCTACAAGTGGTAAACAACCTCAACCTTTCCCTCCTAAAATAGTAGGTGGCACTGACCTTACTCCTCAAAAAAAAAACATCCCCTTCTATTGTGTCAACCAGCATTACATCCACCTCCAATCAGGTCTCTCAAGCAATCAAAAATGAGATTAAGAGGTGATCCACATCCTCCGACCCCCCCCCCCCAAATAACACAAGTGACTTTATAGTAGAAACGATGTGAGTTGTGAATGTCTTTTGTCATCACATGATCCCTCCATATAAGCCATAAAAAGATCTTCACCCTCAATACGTAGTAGGTTAGCATGCATGCACGCGTACAACGCACGTGCACACACACATATATGAATCAACCCCTATCCCTTTTGTTACTGTTATTTGTTACTTGTATGTGTTTTATACTTTTTACCTAAACCAGTCACTTAGAAACCCGGTTAAAGAAGCAAGGGGGAATGAACGAAATGTCCCAAGGTAGGACTGACTATACATCCATTGAATATGGAATTGCATGTCTACCTAATACTTCAACTATATAAGAACAATTATCGAGCATGAAAGGTTCTGGACAACATAAGGAAGGGTTGGGAAGAACACCTATTTATATTTTCTATTTACTTTTGGACTAGCAGGTAATTCTTCATAACCCTTCACAAATAAAAGGGTTAGACATTTCATAGTGGACTATGCAAATTTATTTTCCTCTGGCAATTACAATAAGAGACAAAACCCTACCGGTACGATAGCTCAAGAAATTAGTGCTGCTCTGCGGTTTTTTCCTCAACCTTGGAGGGTTTTCAAATTAAATTTGCCACAGTAGTTGATTTCTCATGTAAGGTATACCTTCCTACTGACAAAAGGATTTCATGTTTAGATTTGCTACAGAAGAAAAACACCCAAATAAAATTTTCCTCATATGCTCCCTTTCAATATGCACGAAGTAGATGAAAGTTTATAAAAACTTCTCCTTCATATGCATCCGTAATGCATCTCCTTTAATTATGCCAGTCAACAATAAAAAAAAGTGAATATGAACATTTTTTAAGCTCATGCTAATGATACAAAATCCTGCAAAGTAGTCAGAATACCATTCATTTATAAATTCAGATTCAATGTATTTACTTAGGACAAACATGCTAAAGTCAACAATTGAAGAAACTAGCTAAATAATTGATTAAAGAAAATACCCTTATGGAATATCTCTATTCCCCATTAGAGATGCATACGAAGGGTCATCCAGTTCAGGGATGTAAGGAGGTTTTTTCTGCGTTGAGATGTCCTTGTACTTGGGATCAGTAGTTGGCCAAAACCACACAATTTTGTTCTGCTCAAACTTGGATAGAAGGAAGCACAAGCTTTTCTGAATGTATGAAACTGCAGAATTATTTGATCAGGTCAATGGGGCTCAAAAACTTAAAACTGCTACAAAAATGACAATTGCACGTGAAATATAACTTTCCGCAGAGTTGAAAGCTCAACAACCTATTAAAACCGTTGAAATATCTAGAGTGACTCCCATTCGCACAGAAAGCATAAATGGAAAATTCTGAATGATTTACTAACACTATAAGGAGATTATTGTCACCAATGGATGCAATCATCTTTAATCAAGAGAATATATCATTTTTATATTTTATCCAATCTTCATCTTAGATATTTTTTGATGAGTGAATCCATAACAAGGAATGCAAGCGACATGCAGAGGACATTGCTCTTTAACCCACATGTTAGTGATTGAACCTGAAAAAAACACCACTCTTCTCCAAAGGTGAATAAAATCATCATACACACACATGCCTGAAAAGAATTTCTTCATGAGGAGGTCCTACGATTGAGGAGATTGCGGTCGAGTGTTTACTACTTTGCCTAAATCGAGTCAACTGAAGGTGAAGGTATAGACAATAGTTCCATTTGTTAAAAACAACCTCCACCACACCTTTGTGGTGCAGAATCAAGGACATATAGGAAGGTTCAAGGACATATTATGTATACACCTTAAGCGTGTATTATCAAATTAGTGACTATCAGTAACATTCTCCACAATAAACAGAACTATGTGATTGCTGATTAAGATTGGAAAACTTTGCAGCTTATGGTGTGGAATGAAGGTCCATGCAGTGGCTTGCTTATAATGCTTGCAAGTTGGTCCTTGAGATAAATTTGACTAGCAGCTGTACTCCAGATACTTGATAACATACAAAGTGAATCAACTTCTTTATTTTGGTTCAGACATGAAAGATAGGATTGGCTGCTAAAAACAAAATGCCATATTATAACACCATAGTATAGGGAGGTTTTGATGAGTTTAGATAGAAGAGAGCGAAGGCATATGAGTTTCATCATGACATCGACAAAAGTATTGTACTCCTACTCAGTTGAGCAAGACATGGTGCATTGTTTCTTCAGGAAAAATGACAATAGGTTTGCACTAAGATAAAGAAACTAGCTGATGATTTTTAATTAGCAGTGGAGCTTGTCCAATCAGTATCATAGTAGCCGTGTAAAGCAGTGTTGCATGGACAGCTTATACGCAAGACATTGGAAATTGTCCCTTTAAGGAGACAAAGAATGCATTTATCATTATTCTGTGAGAGTCTGTAGGAGAATGCAAGTGTGTTGGCATGCCTTAGTGATTGTGAAAGCGATGCTATTACTTGTCATAAGTCAGCTGTTACGTTTGGATAGGCTTACGATCTTGCATGTGAACAAGGTTGCTAAAATTGGAATTCTGAATTTAGCTGGAGGTAACGTGAATGTAGAACAAATGGTAATTCTAACGGATAATAAGAATCATTTGGTTGTGTGTTCTTTTATAATTTTAGATATGCAAAATATTGTTAATATAAATATTTATATATCTTTACAGTAGCGCAATATTTGGTAGAACATTGCAAATCCCCTCCAAAATTTAGAAAGTGTCTGGACCTTCTCAACAGATTGTCTTGCTTTAATTCTGTAAAAGGCGCCATCGCCATCTAACGATAGAGATGACCGTCATCAAGAGAATTCAAAGCTCTCCCTCACTCGTAATATCTTGAAGGGGACAAAGGAAAATCCGAATCTGATAACTATAAGGCTCAAAATATCATCAAACATTTCCAAGACCATGGAGATCCCCACAGCCTCCTCTACTCCCCCTTAATATAGCATATCTTTGTATGTGTGTGCATACTTGTGTGCGTATTAGCGTACGTCTGCATGTGTGTGCATGCATCTGTGTGTGTTTATGCACACATGTGTGTCAGTGTGTGTCTATGCAAATGTTTGTATATATGTATATGTACTGTGTATGTGCATCCATGCATATGTAGGTTTATATGTATACATGTGTGTATGTAAGTACATATGCATGCATATATCTACATGTGCATGTGCACATGCGTAGGGATGTCAGCATGGAGGGTTTGGAGCGAGTATCGATATTACCAAATTCTTACTCATTTATAAAATCACTACCCAACTTGCAGAATTATTAAACGGGTCATTCCTAGCCGGTACCCATATACCCAGCAGGTACTCGTTCACCCAATGGTTACCCAAGTATCCAACATAGTAAAACTGAAGTTATCCAAATGTACACAATATTTTTATACATGAAATACCGATAGGGACAATATGCAATATGGTGGAACAATATATAGAAAAATGAGATAAAATATGTTAATTAAATAACTTGTATAATAAAGAATAGCATCAAACAATTAAATAACTTGTATATATATTCCTGTATTTAGAAATGACTCCAAAATGCAATATAGTTTGTGTAACCATGTAACATATTTAGATAAATGTCTATCCAATATATACATTTATACAATAATATGGATGACAATATCTGTATCAATAAAAAATGTAACCATATCTATATTCATATCCTCAAAAAATGAAATTAACATCAGTATCCATAAAAAAAACTCATATTCATGCTCATATAAATATTCACCAAAAATCAAACTTACACATCCACTTGAAACAAATACACTGGCAGATGGATACAAATATATTCATATATGGTTGTATCCCTTTTAGGGAATATTGAAGATTTATATATTAGGTGCTTCAATCTTTTGGGTTAGTATTTTTTGTTTATTAAAGATACAAAAAGGTAGTTAAATATATATCGATGGAAGGAGGGCAGAATCAAGATGGACTTGTATATATAGATAGATTGGAGCTTGTAAGATGAAACATACATATTTATCTTTATATTCTGATTGAGGCAGGTTCAAGTACCCATAAGACAATCCTAAACCCAAATCCATACCCGCATGGATAGTAAGTTTAAAACCCAAACCCGCTCAAAAACAAATGGTGTTAGTTTTTGTTTCTTCGATGTTTTAAAGATTATACACACTTGAATACATCATAGTCGTCTACTCGTTCTTTGTGATTGCAGGACTAGAAGTGTGATTTCAACTCAATAAGTCTAAGAAGCATCGTCGACTTTAAGCGATGCAGAAGCTTAGTTCGTTGCTTGAATGTGTTTAAAAGTTGTTACATTATTTATCTGTATTGTTTTGAAAAGTCGTAATCTCCGGCAAGCTTCAACAAATAATTTCCAAATCGAGATTTCGTACATTCCAATTCCTATCGACCATTTGTTCTCAGTAATAGACCATCACTGATCGACTATTGTTCTTTGATTGAGTCATGCCCGATAAACTATCATTCTTGGGCTGATCAATCATAATTTGGAATTCCATTGCAACGGTAAAAAATGATCGGTTATACTATTTGACATGATCGACCATTTGTACCGATCGATCATTTCCACAAATCTCTTCTTATTTGTTGCTTATTTTGTTTCCAACGGTCATATTTCTTGGAGCTCTATATAATGGGCCTCATGCCCATCATTGGAAGACACAACTCAAGCAATCACTCATATTCTCTCTAGAAAAGAAAGAATTCTTTCTGAGTAATTTCCTCGACAATTCTTTCTTTTTTACTTCAACTTGTTCGAATATTTTGAGAAAAATATTGTCAGTTGATAGATGTGAAGCATCGCTATAAAATCGGTAGAGATTACTCACCATCGCTCAACTTCTTATGATAGCAGTTAGAACACTTTTGGTAGCCCTCTTTAGCTCGATGATATTTATATTTTTTTGATATTGCTTATTCACATGTGCTATCTATGATATAATTGTTGTGCTATATTTGTGAATTTTGTGCTTTATTTACTGTTGGTCATATTTAGATATCATTGTTCTATATTAGAGAATATTTCTTGATATCAATTAAGATAAGTTCCTCCAGAAAAGTTTATTGCAAATATATATTTTGTTTCTAGTTAACATCTTTCTACGAGATTTTAGGTGTATGATCCTAAGTGTATAGAGAAGCTCTTGGACATAAGATCTCCAATGAAGCAAGAAGAAAGTCAAATCTCGTCCTTTGTTCTGCTTGGGCTACTATGTGTGCAATCTATAGTGTTGATCTTGGTGTATGATCAACATAAGGTAGTTATTGCAAGCAAGAGTTTTGAAAGTCAATCCACAATCAGGTCACCACACTTCGATGACATAAATTACAACAACTGGAAGGTACGAATGCAGATATTTCTAGAGTCTAAATATATTAATGTTTGGAATATCATAGAAACTAAATATGCAAGGACAATTGTTGGAACCGTTCTATATGATGTCAACAAGAAGAAAGACACTTATAATTCCAAGGCTGTGAACGCGGCCGTGAAACTGAGAATTACCTCCCCTACCGCGAGATGCAGATATTACAGATGAGGTCTGGGTAAAGACAGATGATGGAATAGTAATCCTACTAAGCATGTAGTATGCATCCTCCATAGGAGGGATGGTGGCATCCGCAAGTATTTATGAGCGAGCAACATCATACTCCGGGTCAAGTGCTGCTAAAAACACGACAACCATGGTGGTGTTCCTGTACGGCTTCTGTTGCTCAAGGGTGGTTGCAATAGGCATGAAGTTATGAAGCTTCTTGAACATGCCATGAAGAGACGTATACAGAGAATGCAGGGAACGACTAGCTGCAAGATCTTTATCTCATTTCTCACCTGGGATGCATCGACGAGATTGTCCCACAATGCCATGGCGGTAGGTTGGTGTAGAACATCATTGGCAATCTCTACTCTCAGTGCGCAGACAACTACACACGTGCATAAGCATCGTTAGCCTCCTATGAGGCGTTCACCCAGTCTTGTGATGAATCTCAGATGCATCACTCTAAAAGTGATTAATTAAGCTCAGATCCTCAAAAATTCATTGGTATTTCTTCATCAATATTGCATAATTAGCATTAATGCATATATAAATAATAATTGCATTTATCATTCATAATTACATAAAAAAAAGCCAAGAATTCCAGCCCAATTGACCTGTAAAATAGACTAACATCCCCGAATTTTAACTAATCCATGCTAATTCCAAATGACATGAAATCACCTCCATTGTGTATATATCACTAACAAGAATGAACAAAAAATACAAAAATTCATAAACATAAATAAGTGGACCAGAAACCCAAACCCTAATTTCAGGATTTCCAGACTTAAATACCCATATCTTCCTTATACATTGTCCGATTTGATCCTACTCACTTTTGAACTAATATGCATTCAATTATCTTCAAAACAATATCAACTTCAAGTGAATCGAGGCTCATATGTGAAAGTCGGGATTTGGACCTCTTTTATACATTATGTATTTTATCTGATTTTGACCTATTATTTTATGTACATATTTAACCCCTTGTATATTATTTCTTGTTCATTTATTTTCTTTGATAAAAGTTTTATTAAAATGCACAAAAATCCTAATCCAAAATGAGCTTGAAATCAAAGAAACTAATTGAGTCTGAGCGTTCATTGACAGTCTGTACAAAAGTCATCTTCATTGTACTGTATGTTATTTCTCTGTTTTCTTAATTATTAAAAAAAACATATTAATGTGTAAATATGTCTCCAAGATTTTATCATATTTTCCCGATTTTTATCGCATTTAAAAATGATAAAAAAATTATAAAATCCAAAAATCTGGTTTTCTAATTACATAGAGAACCATCAAAAGTATCACTTTATGCAATTAACCGATTTTGGTTTTGATCTCTTCATGAAAGTTGTAGATCTCATCGAGACGAGTAACTTTTATGAAGAAATTTTTTTGATTCGAGGTTGTTTGCTACTTCTTTCCTATTTATCTTCACATTTTAATTTTTGAATTTTCTTGTGGTGTCGCATGGCACCCATTTTGAGTTTTTTTATATTTTTTATTTATAAAAAAATAAATAATAAATAATATTTAAAGTTGTACGTGTAGTGCACGTGCCTCCTGCGCATGCGCCCTGCTCGTATTGCCCCATCTCCTTCCCCCTTTCCTTCCAGATCGACCACATCTTCAAGCGCCGCCAATCTCCGATGCACCAATCTCCTATCAATCTCCTTGTCAGAATCAATCGCCTCCGCCACCTTCCTCTTCCATCCTCTCGCCCCCAATCGAATGCCCCTCATCTCGCCACCATCCCGCAGATCTCCACCAGATTGACCTCCTGATCTCCCTCTCAATCTGTGACGACCACCTTCCTATTTCCATCGTCGCCGCCTCATAGGTCAATCATCCCCCACTTTCCATCTCTGTCAGACCTCTCTCGCCCTATTTAAAGCCCTCGGTCGCACCTTTCCTCTGCATCCACCGTCTGCACGAAAACCAAGAACGGGGTCCGATAGTGGTAGCCCGGAGCCCCGCTCATCTCCCTTGAGATCTGAGCCTCGCTGGGCTCGATGTAGCACGACCGAGTTCCACCAGTTGCTTCTGCTCCGGTTAACCCCGTCAAGCTCTCTACCAAATCCATGTTCACCATTTTTCCACCCCTTGTGTTTCTCCACCATCGAGCTGACACTTCATCGACATAGCCTCAACTCCAGGCCTCAACTCCAGACATCTCCTCCGCCTCTGGATCTACGCCCGTAGCTGCATCCGGTCGTTCATCCTACGCTCACTCCTAAAGACTTCCCCACCACCTCAGTCCCTTCGCCTCATCACCATTAACAGCATCAATGCCTTCTTCAACTTCATCTTCATTAACGCCATTAGCCACCCGACTCCGCCACTTCCTCTTCAGTCATGCACTCCGCCAAGTGCTTCATCGATGCCTCCTGGCTGGAGCCAGTAGTCGACTTCATTGACAGGGTCACCATCGCCTCCTCCCTCGTCTGGTGCACCGCCACCGTCCGAGGAGCCCTACCTCGCCATGCCAGCCACTCTCGTCCACCTTCTTCCGTCGGACACGGTTTCCCAGGAGACGCACATGACCAGCAGCCCCCTCTGGGGAAATTTACAAGAAAAAAGACCCCAGTTCTGATGTATCACCAGGAGACCCCTCACATGTGTCACGCACGTGGGTAGGAGGATATTTTGCAGAAGAAGCCCCTCGATTCCTGCCAAATCACAATAGTGCACATGCCCCTTGGGATTTTTGCAGAATACCCCTCTGGGGATTGGTAATTATATACCTTAAACACGCACAGGACTCTTTCTATTTTATTTAAGTATTGTAAAAATTGCAAATATACCCCTTGATGAATCTCCATTTCATCACTTTTATTCTATCATTTTGGCCTTAAAAACCCTACCTAATGCATGTAAATAGCATCAATTTGTACAAAATATCATTCAGTATTTATAAGGTTTTTAATGCCAAAATTATAGAATAAAGAGAAGAAAAGAAAAAGGAAAAAATATTGAAAATATTTTATGACCCTAAACCCCGAGACCAAGTAAAGAATTGAGTTGGTCGACAAGGAATAAAGTATGGGGAGATAAGGGCCAAAATAAAATAAAAATATCATTTATTCATTCTTTATTTATGCATTTTTGAAACCTATTTTATTCTTTATTATTTATTCATCAAATAAAGAAACTTTGTACACAAAAGTTATAGATAATAATGTAAATAAAAATACAAAATTGAGTTTGTACAAAAATAATACACAATGTACATTTTATACACAAAATAAAAAGCCAAAAATCAAACTTCACAAACCCATATCTTTCAAAAAAAAACTCAAAACATATCAAAATCGCCTCTAATTGTATATAACTTTTCACAAGCTATTTAATGGTGGTGGTTTTATATTTTTTAGAGTTAATGTGTGAAAGTAAGGTTTTTGACCCCTATTGTATATTATATTGATTAAAATAATCATATTATTCATTCTTTATTATTTTTACAAATTCATATTTTTATATTTTGTAATTATTATTTATAACATATGTGTATATTAAAACTAGAATAAAATTAAAAAGGAAATGTAAAATAAAATAAATCTATGCGCAAACATAGATAAACTATCTATAATCATATTTGTATATAAATAAAAGGGAAATCTATTTTTTTATTCTTTATTCATTTATATTTTTATATATTATCTATATTATATTAAAAATATAAAACCAAAATAAAACTCATTAAAATACATTAAAATAAAATATGTGTATAAAACATCAATAAAATACCTATAAATATACATATATAATATACATGTTTATTTATTTAAGTATACAAATTACATCATAAAAATAAAATACAAATATATTTATGTATATAAAAATAAGTTATAAATATATAAATAATAGAAAAAGATAAAATAAAATATACAAAATAAAAATAAAAAAATATAAAACATAGATGAATATACGTATAAATACACTATTAAAATTAACTACTAATAAAGTACACCAAAAAATAAATAAAAATCATAATAAAATACTACATGAAATAATAAATATTTTTTATTTTATACTCAAAGTTAATAAAATCGTTTACTATTTTTAATTAATTACTCTTTAATAAAATCCCATGTTTTGTCGTATAGCGTCCAACGTGGACCAATCACCTGCCGTCAAATGTTGACCGCGGTCAACTCCCCCCTCTGCTTCTGATTTGACGCAACCGGTCTTTTCCCCGATTTTGTGCCATTTTTCCCGATCGCCACGTCGATCAATCGCATTCGCTTCTTTGACAGGAAACGCTTCTGGATCATTGTACATCCACGTTGACCCATCTAACTCGTTGTACATAGCTCGAAATTCCTTCAATCGCCTGGTCAATAAGGGTGCCCACTATTGTTCATAAATAAAACCTTCGATCCTCTATTGCAAATTTGGTCATCCCCAAATCTTAGAACCCTCAACTCTTGGCCTAGAGTGTATCCTGGTGACAGGAGGAGGTCCCCTGAGATGTTAGAGCATATCTAGGAGGAGGAGGTGCACTCATGGCCCCGACGCCAACGGCCCTTCTCCCTGCCCTTGCTGGCGGGTATAAAAGCTGATCTTTTAGGTTTTCTAGGTAGTTTTCAATTCCATCAATTTATTTATGCAGTCAGTTTAGTGATTAGATCGTAGGATTAGCTTAATTTAGGTCCCCCGTAATTCGTCGGAGCTTTGCTCCTGCGAACTCTTCCATCTGTTCTGACTGTTCCCCGACCCTGTTGACCAACCTCAATTCTTCTCGATCCCTTCTCCACCTTCCAGACATCCTAGATCATCCGAAACCTCTTTGATTCCGCGAATCGACGCTCCCCTCTGCCACCTCGCCGGAAGCTTCTCCGCCCACCTCATTTTTCGCGCTAACAGCTTCATCTTTGGTTGAGGAGTACCGTCTCGAGTCGTGTCGCCTTCTTATGCAGGATAGGCGAGCCAATACGCGCCAGGAGACGAATCTGCAGTTGGCTGGAGGTACCTGGAACCCTTCATCTTCCCTGACTTCGCGGAGGACCTCCGATCGACCTCGCGCTATTTTTCTCCTCCAGTGGATAGAGACACCTGCCAGGAAGATTTTGGGACCTTTAGGAGCAGCAAAGATCGATGAAGGAGGAAGATTTCGCCGGGAGAAACTTGCCAGCGGCGAGTTCTTTCCCTGTTCTTACTCAACCCCTCTCTGCCGTCGGATTAAGGAGGGTCCAGATCAAACCACAGCCGTTGGATGACACCATGTTCTAGCCGTTGATCGCTTTCAAGCAATCTAATCTCCATCGTAGATCCACGAAGCTGTACCAGCCATCGGATGATCGCCACGTGTGAAGAAATCACAGTCGTCTGATCGAGCGCCTTATGGGGTAAAATTGCATATCTCGCCCCGTATTTTTTTTGTACTTAATATTTAGTCACGTAAATAAAGTTAGTCATGTTAAATAAAATGGACAGTTTGCATATAACCCCATGTATTTATTTAAATTGCATTTGGGTCCAATCCATGTCACCTCACGTATGGTCCCACATGAGGTGGCGAAATTGCAGCGACACTCCTACGAGTTTTTGTATTTCTAGAAAGTCCAATTAATTGAAATGAACGTTGTATATTTTGTGAAAATTGCTGAGAAGCCCCTAAACTTTCTATATTTGCATATTGGTCCCTCCCAGCATGTGTCACGTGTTGTCCCACGTGTTGGTGAAATTGCATAGATGCGTGACGAATTTTGTAATTGTAAAAAGGTCTTTAAAAATTAAATAAATATGATTTTCTTCAAGCACTTTTGCACAGAGCCCCCTGGACTTTATTTTAATTGCAAAAATGCCGCTGCAAGGATACGTATTTTTGGTGTTTTTATCTATTTATTTAATATAGCTAATATGCTCCTAAAAATTCCCAAAAATAGGATTAGATGCTTTATGTCATGTATATTCATGCTCATATTTTTCATTGACATTTTTTGCATTTTATCTATTTATTAAAATATAAAGGATCCTATATACTCCCTGTTTACCTATAAAAATACCAAAAAATATAAAAACATATTTAAAAGTTCCAAAAAATATATATAGTTTAAATATTTATATCTTGAGTTCCGAAAACAAAAAAACGTAAAAATAGAAAAAGAAAATTGATAAAAAATCATAAAGCTCCAAAATCCAACAAAAAATATAAAAAAAACCTATAAAGATCCAAAAATATGTTTTTCTGTTTTATAATTATCTATATATTATTACCTATATATAAAAATTGATTTGGGTAATTTTGGGATTTATTTTCTATTTTTAAAACCCAAATCAATTTCGGATTGTTTATTAATCCCTTATTTGGTATATTTTTGTCTTTAAAAGTACAAAAAATAGCAAAAATTCCCGAAAATAAACAAAAAAATAGAAAAATTATAAAAATCACAAAAACATTATATATACTGTATTTTACTTATTTTTACATATTTAGGTATTTATAGTATCTATATATATCATATTGTATTTATACATATATATACATATACACACATGTATATATATATATTATCTTTAATTAAAAAAATAAATATAAAAATTGTAAAATATAAAAAGAAAATACAAAATAAGAAAATTAAAAATCAAATACAAAATTATAAAACAAAAAATAAAATTAAAAAATATAAAATTAAAAACCCACAAAAACAATAAATTGGATAAGAAATAAAAGACAGAATTTTTGTGTATTCATTTTGCCTCCTCCCGTTTGCTCCCAGTGTTCGACCTTTACACATGTTTACACGCTATACACTTTGTTGTAGAATTATAATAAATTTTAAATCCACATTTTTGATAGTTCATTGCTTTATTCATATTGTGGGTTATCTGTTGACTAACCGAGGTTTGTTGAGCGGTCGACGCATCGACTGGATCTCTCGCCTTGTGAGATTTCTAGACCCTCGATAATTCTCAGTTATCAAATTGCGTCGTTGCCGGGGAGCAATGTCATGTAGTTGGAGATTATTGGATTTTTGTCCTATATCTCTTGTTCATTCATTTATTCATTTGTCTTTTTATTTATTTATCTATTTTTCACTATTATTTGATATTATTGTGAACTGTTCTGACCATCTTCTTTGTTTCACTTTGATGCGAGGGACCGTTGCGCGAAGGAGGACCTCTTAGGAGGACCGGTGCACCCAAGAAGGCAGAGTCAGCTTTTCTTGCCCGGTTGATAGGAGAGAACATCGAAGGAAAAGCAGAGGAGAATTTTGCAGAATATTTTATTTATTTATTCATTTATTATGTATATTTATGTGAGAGAGCGACATTTGGCATGTAATAATTCAGGACTCTCCACACTCCGACTTCCCAAGGTCCAGTGCCCGAGGGATTATTTCCTCGAGGGCCTTGACGATTTCGACGCTTTTTCGTTTTTATTTTATTTTTATCATTTTGTGTGAATGAGCCTTAGCTTAGGAGTTGTTTGTCGATAGATTAAAGTCCAAAGCCCCTAATATATTTGCAAGTATCTATAGATGTGCTTTTGGACTTAGTCAAATAATAATTGTTGGTTATTTAGCTCTAAACCCACATGTCGTGAGAGATATCATACAGTGCTAGTAGGATCTGTTGTGGCCGGCACCGAGACGTCTCCAAGATTGGATTTGACTTTTATTATGTCATAGAAGCTAATTGAAGACTTTGATGATGCATGATTATTAGGTGTGATTATTATTTGATGATTTCAATCTCGCACACAGGATTGAGGATGTGACATATTTTGATGATTTGATGATGATATCATGAGTTTTGACTGATCAATCTATTTTGCGGTTCCAACCATCTTGATTTGAGGATTGATTGATTATTCTGATTCGGACTTCAGAGCGATGGTGACCGGAACCCACATGATCTCTCTTCTTCTTCTTTAACTCGTCCTCAATCTCCTTATTATCATCCACCCATGGCACCTAGAGGATTTCTGATTATCTTTCGGGCCATCTCAGCTGATTGAATTGACCTGAGGGATGTATTGTGATTGATATGATTATTCACCCCTCCATGATCTTATGCACTACTGATGTTTGATTGATTGCTTTTGAGGACCTGAGATTTGATGCAAGCAATCCCCAAAATTTAGTTGACTTAGTACATGTTACTCCCAAAGGACTATTTGTAGGAGGATGCGACACATTCTCTTTACTCAGTTCCACTTGCTTACTGTGTTGCCCGTCTGTTGGAGCATGAAACCGAGTCGTCCGATTTGACTGTTTGGCATCCCTGATCGTGCGTCCGATCTGGTGGTGCACGAGGCCAATTTCCACGACTCCTTCGAGTCCTCTCCTTGACAGTCCCCGCAAGGATGAGCTTTACTTATCTGATTATTCCTTGACTAGTTCATAGTCTCTCTCCGAGCGTTATCTACGAGAGACTATGACACCTTTCTAGATCTTGCAATCTCTTCTACTAGTAGACGATATGTCATCTACCGAGACAATTCTGATTGACTCATTTGAGTCCTCTCTCCTTGACGACCCTTGCAAGGACGAGATCTGATATACTATTCATTGCTTAGTTTGCGTTGTTCTCCCGAGGACTATCTACGGGAAAATGCAACACTTTATTTACGCTCGGTTCCCCTTACTAACTGTGTCTCCTTTTTATTGGAGCATGGAACCGAGTCGTCTGATATACTCCTGATCCCCACTACTTTTTGTGTATTCGATATGTCGGATCTTGGGACCTATTTGACTAAACTCCTTTGAGTTTGCTCTCCTTGACGGTCCTCGCAAGGATGAGCCATTCTGCTCTGATTATTCGATGCTTAGTTGGCAGTACGCTCGCTGAGGATTGTCTGTGGGACGCTTCCACAATTTCTTGATCTATCGGTCTCTTCTGTTGGTGGACGATTTGTCGCCTACCGAGACCGTTCCTATTGATCCGTCTGATGTATTTGACTCCTTTAAGTCCGATCACCTTAACGACCCTCGCAAGGGTGAGCTTATGTTACGATTATTCATTGATTAGTATGTATTACTCCCCGAGGATTATCCTGCAGGAGGATACATTATTTTGTTGGTACTCGGCTTCACTACTGGTGTCTCCTTTCTGTTGGAGCATGGACTCGAGTTTTCAGATTATTCCGAGATCTCTGATTTCGCTCACCTTGAGGACCCTTGCAAGGTTGAGCCTTATCTTGTGGTGTTCGGTATATTCTTGTGACTTTCTGACTTTATGACCACCAGATACCACGTTGCATTGACAATCTCCTACTCTTCACTTTTTGGACCTTTCTGAGACTATGATTGACTTGGAGGAGTTTGTACTGCTCAATCTTCCTCTATGTCTTACGGTATCAGCTCCGATGTCACATTCCATCCTTATGAGCTGAGGTTCTGCTTTCGCTATCGGTCCCTGATTTAGTTTTCGATTTCTTGTCCCTGGTAGCTGATACCCACTTGATTGCATACTCGGGTGTCTTTTCACTGTCTACCTACGTCATCGTTCTCACAAGGAGCCGGTAACGAGAACATGGTATTCGCTTACCAGATACCGTCATGTACTTCACACTCTTTCCTTGATGTATATAAGTGTTGGGTATTCCATTCCTTCTTTCTTTTGTATGTCTGTGTGCCCCAGATCTTTGACAATATCTGTGTCTATACGTAGGACGTATTGTGTCCTAAGTATAGGGGGGTCCACACCATGTGTTCTTTCTCCGTTTTATTTCATCACTTCTGTCGTTGCATATATTTAGGGATATCTCACCCTAAGTATAGGGGGAGTGATGCGTACATCTCTCTACGATATGTTCTTCTATTTGTATATATCTATTTTTTCTTCCTTTCTTTTTCTTCCTTCCTTTTCATTCTTCTTTTTCTACATAAAAGGTGTCGCCCCTTTGTGTCAGTTTTCTGTAATTAGGACGCACTTTATCCTAAGTATAGGGGGTGTACCCCAGATTTATTCATTCTTTGATCCCCTCCATTGTCTTCTCTCTTTTTTATTTGCTCTGCTATACGTAGGGATATCTCATCCTAAGTATAAGGGGAGACAGCCTAAGCTGTGATCCGTTCATCTCCCACCCTTGACCCTCCCTGCTTTTTGTACAGTCTGCTATACTTAGGATAACTTGATCCTAAGTATAGGGAGGACTTCTTATTCATTTATCTCTTCATTCTTTCATTCTTTATTCAATCGTTGTAGTATAGGCTTTTCAATACTCAGCACGAGTTATGTCTTCTTTCTCTTTTCGATCCACGAGGACATAGCTCATGCTAAGTATAGGGGGTCGTATATACTTTGTATATACTTTAGCCATAACTCGTACTTTCGTATTATTAAATATGGCTAAAAATACTATAATACATATATAACTCATTAAAAACCATTTAACAATGCTTCTTATTCCACAAATTCTTTTTTGTACATACTGATTAATAAATCAGGTTAAAACACATTTTTGCAAAATGATTTGAAAAATGGTGTGAACCGTTTGGAAAACTTTTTGTGAAATATTTTCAATCTTTGTAAAAACATTTTGATTGAAAAATGTTTTTCTTTGCGTGAAATAAAGGATTTGAAAACTTATTTGCAAATGATTTTGAAAATGTCTTGTAAAAATATTTTGAAGAATGTATATATATTGTTTGAAAAATCTTTGCAAAATGGCTTTCAAATGTTTGTAAATATTTCCAAAAAATATTGTGTACTATAGTTTTCAAAATTGTTTTCAAAAAAATTTGAGGAATAAAAGCATCACTAAAAATAAAATATATAATAAATAAAAATAAATTATTTACCAATTATATATACCTATAAAATAACTTTTAAAATTTGTAAATTCTATAAATTCTTAAGTCTTGTAAATAAATAAAAAGAAGCACATACGTGTGTAAATAGTTGTATATATTTTATACTTTCTGATGCCAAAATTCTTTTGCAAAATTCTTTGTGTAAAAATATATTTTTATTTTCAAGAATCTTTGAAAAATCGCATCATTCTTTGCATCATTGTACATAGCATTTGCATGGCATTCATATTCTTTTCAATTGAGCTTGATGATTGAAATAGTCCAATAAAGTCAAAGATTGGAGCTTAATTGGACCTTACTGCACCTCACTGCACTGGAAGCTTATGGGAACTAGGTTTAAGGTACTTCATGTCCACTAGGACTTAATTCTTTGAGACTCGGGGAAGGGTTCAATTCACCTCAACTGACTAACTAGAACTTTTCGAGACGCACGCATGACTCTTGTCGGCCATGACCTAACTTGGACGCATGCACCTTTCACATGGCTCAACTCAGTTGGAGTGGTAAGGGGGTTGGATTTGCCAGTCTGAGACGCACACGAATGGAAACATTCATCCTCGTCTAGGGAGGGAAGTGCACCCCAACATGGTCCACTTACAATGAAGTCGAATGACAGGAGAGTGTGGGTTGCAATAAAGCTTCAAAGAGGGATAGTCTTCTGGCTCAAGAGGAAAAAGTCCTTATGTAAATGCTGGTGTATATAGTCTTTAAAAAAACTCCAAAAAAGTAGGCATGCTTGAAAATAAAATGCTTGCCGGAGTATGTATATATGTTGAATAGAAAATAAGCAAGCTTGAGCAGCAAAGTTATGCTATGTGAGCCTGCAGCTGGATGACTTGACTACATTGGTCATGCATCCCAGGATAGTTAGCTACACTGGCTACCGTCCATTCTTTTCTTCACCTCCTCTTCTTGAGTTGGATGTCACTTGAACTTAGAAGGGAATACCCCGCTCCTCGAGGACAGAGTGCTGGATTGGTGAATCATTGGATTGTCATTCTAGAGAAGTCAGTTCTTCTATCATTTTAGTTGGGGAGAGCCACTATCACTTACACTGTACAAGTCAGCTTCATAGTCATAAGGGTTTGTGTATGATTTAGGCTAGTTCTGACCTGGCTATTGAGGTGGTTTGAACCGAGTTCTGTGACTCTCGAAGGTTGTTGTGTTTTAAATTTGGTTCCTGACCAGGTTCGACACACATTCTCACATCAAGGTCTAACCTGAGCTCCAAACTTTGATTTTGTTATGACATGTTTAATCATCAAAATCAATTCCATTTATTCTTTATTCTTTCTTTTTCTTTTCTTCTTTATTCTTTCTTTACTTATTGCATAAGTGTCTGCTTGACCTTAAAAACCCTAGCTAATGCATATAAATAGCATCAATTTGTACAAAATAGCAATCATTATTTGCAGTATTATTTGTATATAAAATAAGCCTTTTAATGCCAAAATAATAGAATAAAGAGAAGAAAAGAAAAAGGAATAGAATACTGAAAATATTTTATAACCCTAAACCCCGAGAACAAGTCAAGAATTGAGTTGGTCGACAAGGAATAAAGTAGGGGGAGATAAGGGCCAAAATAGAATAAAATTTTCATTTATTCTTTACTTATGCAATTTTGACACCTATTTTATTCTTTATTACTTACTCATCAAATAAATAGATAATAATGTAAATAAAAATACAAAATTGAGTTTGTACAAAAATAATATACAGTGTACATTTTATACACAAAATAAAAAGCCAAAAACCAAAATTCACAGGCCCATATCTTTCAAATAAAAAGTCAAAACATATCAAAATCACCTCTAATTGTATATAACTTTTCACAAACTATTTAATGGTGGTGGTTTTATTTATATTTTTTGGAGTTAATGTGTGAAAGTTAGGTTTTGACCCCCATTGTATATTATACTGATTAAAATATTTATTTTATTCATTCTTTATTATTTTTACAAACCCATATTATATTTTTGTAATTATTATTTATAACATATGTGTATATTAAATCTAGAATAAAACTAAAAAGGAAATGTAAAATAAAATAAATCTAAGCGAAAACATAGATAAGCTACCTACAATCATACTTATATATAAATAAAAGGGAAATCTATTCTTTTATTCTTTATTCATTTATATTTTTATATATTGTCTATATTATATAAAAATACAAAACCAAAATAAAACTCATTAAAATGCATTAAAATAAAAGATGTGTATAAAACATCGATAAAATACCTATAAATATACCTACAAAATATGCATACTTATTTATTTAAGTGTACAAATTACATCATAAAAATAAAATAAAAATATATTTATGTATACAAAAATAAGTTATAAATATATAAAAGAAAAGAAAATAATAATAAATAAAATATACAAGATAAAATAAAAATGTATAGAACATAGAAGAATATACCTATAAATACACTATTAAAAATTAACTACTAATAAAATACACAAAAAGAAATAAAAATCATAATAAAATACTACATGAAATAATAAACATTATTTTTATTTTATACTAAAAAATTATTAAAATCGTTTAATATTTTTAATTAATTATTCTTTAATAAAATCCCATGTTTTGTTTAGCATCTAACGTGGACTAATCACCTGTCGTCAAATGTTGACCGCGGTCAACTCACCCCTCTGCATCTAATTTGATGAAACCAGACTTTTCCCTGATTTTGTGCCATTTTTTCCAGTTGCCACGTCGATCAATCGCCTTCACTTCCTTCACAAGAAACGCTCCTGGATCATTGTACATCCACGCCCACCCATCTAACTCGTTGTACATAGCTCGAAATTCCTTCAATCGCCAGGTCAATAAGGGTGACCGCTATTGTTCATAAATAAAACCTCTGATCCTCCATTCCAAATTTGATCATCCCCAAATCATAGAACTCTCAACTCTTAGCCTAGAGCGCATCCTCGTGACAGGCGGAGGTCCCCTGAGACGTAGGAGTGGATCTAGGAGGAGGAGGAGGTGCACGCATGGCCCCGACACCGTCGACCCTACTCCCTGTCCTTACCGGCAGTATAAGAGTTGTCTTTTACGTTTTCTAGGTAGTTTTCAATTCTAGCAATTTATTTATGCAGTTAGTTTAGTGATTAGATCGTTGGATTAGTTTAATTTAGGTCCTTCGTAGTTCGTCGGAGCTTTGCTCTTGCGAACTCTTCCATTTGTTCCGATTGTTCTCCAACCCCGCTGACCGCCCTCATTTCTTTCCCATCCGCTTCTCCACCTTCCAGCCATCCTAGATCATCCGGAACCTCTTTGATTCCGCGAATTGACGCTCCCCTCCACGACCTCACTGGAAGTGTCTCTGCCCACCGTATTTTTCGCGCTAACGACTTCATCTTTGGTTGAGTACCACCTCGATCTGTGTCTCCTTCCTGTACCAGATAGGCGAACCAATACGCGCCAATAGACGAATCTGCAGTTGGCCAGAGGTACCTGGAACCCTTCATCTTCTCCGACCTCGCAAGGACCTCCGGTCGACCTCGTGCCCTTTTTCGCCCTCTAGTGGATAGCGACACCTGCCAGGAAGATTTTGGGACCCTTGGGAGAAGCAAAGACCGACGAGGGAGGTAGATCTCGTCGGGAGAAATTCGCCAGCGACGAGTTCTTTCCCTGTTCTTCCTCAGCCCCTCTCTGTCGTGGGATGAAGGAGGGTCCAGATTAAACCACAACCGTTGGATTACGCCATGTTCTAGCTGTTGATCGATGTCAAGCGATCTAATCTCCGTCATCGATCCACGAAGCGGTACCAGCCATCGGATGCTCGCCGCGTGTTTAATTGAAGAAATCGCAGCCATCCGATCGAGCGTCTTGTAGGGTAAAATTGCATATCTCGCCCCATATTTTTTTTGTACTTAATATTTAGTCTTGTAAATAAAGTTAGTCATGTTAAATAAAATGGACATTTTGCATATGACCCCTTGTATTTATTTAGATTGCATTTAGGTACAGTCCACGTCACCTCACGTGTGGTCCCACGTGAGGTGGTGAAATTACAGAGATACCCCTACGAGTTTTTGTATTTCTAAAAAGTTCAATAAATTGAAATGAACGTTGTATATTTTTGTGAAACTAGTTGAGAAGCCTCTGAACTTTCTATATTTGCATTTTCGTCCCTCCCAGCATGTGTCACGTGTCGTCCCACGTGTTGATGAAATTGCATAGATGTCTTGGCAGATTTTGTAATTGTTAAAAGGTCTTTAAAAATTAAATAAATATGGTTTTCTTCAGGCACTTTTGAACATATCCCCCTGGACTTTATTTTAATTGCAAAAATGCCCCTGGTAGGGTATGTATTTTTGGTGCTTTTATCTATTTATTTAATATAGCTAATTTTCTCCTAAAAATTCCCAAAAATAAGATTAGATGCTTTATGTCATGTATATTCATGCCCATATTTTTTATTAGCATTTTTTGCATTTTATGTATTTATTAAAAATATAAAGGAGCCTATTTATTCCCTGTTTACCTATAAAAATACCAAAAAAATATAAAAACGCTTTGAAAAATTCCAAAAAAAATTATATATAGTTTAAATATTTATATCTTGAGTCCAGAAAACAAAAACCCCTAACAATAGAAAAAGAAAAATGATAAAAATCGTAAAGCTCCAAAATCCAACAAGAAAATAAAAATTCTACAAAAATCCAAAAATATGTTTTTCTATTTTATAATTATCTATACATTATTATCTATATATTAAAATTGATTTGGGTAATTTTGGGATTTATTTTCTATTTTTAAAACCCAAATCAATTTCGAATTGTTTATTAATCCCTTATTTGGGATATTTTTGACTTTAAAATTTTAAAAATAGCAAAAATTCCATAAAATTAACAAAAAAATTAGAAAAAAAATATAAAAATCACAAAAACAGTATATTTATTGTATTTTACTTAGTTTTACATATTTAGGCATTTACAGTATCTATATATATCATATTGTATTTAGAGGAAAGGGATCCTACTCCATGGAGTAGGTAACTTACCTACTCCACTTTCTTTTTTTTCAATTTTTTATTTTTTTGAAAAATACTTCCATAGATTTTCATAACTATATCCTTTAATTTTTCATTCAAATTTCGTCAGAAACAACGACTCCTATGGCCTCCATCCAGAACATGAAAAATACAGCAAATCTGTGACCGTTAAGAAATGACTGTATGGATGGAGGCCGTAGGAGTCTCTGTTTCTGACGAAATTTGAATGACATATTAGAGGGATATAGTTATGAAAATCCATGGATGCATTTTTCAAAAAAAATTGAAAAAAAGAAAGTGGAGTAGGTAGGTTACCTACTCCATGGAGTAGAATCCAGTTTCTCTTGTATTTATACATATATACATATACATACATGTATATATATTATCTTAATTAAAAAATAAATATAAAAATGGAAATATATAAAAAGAAAATTAAATATCAGAAAATTAAAAATCAAATACAAAATTATAAAATTAAAAATAAAATAAAAAATAAAAAATCCAGAAAAACAATAAATTGGACAAGAGATAAAAGACAGAATTTTTGTGCATCCATTTTTCCTCCTCCTCCCGTTTGCTCCCAATGTTCGACCTCTACACATGCTTATACGTTATACACTTTGTTGTAGAGTTATAATAAATTTTAACTCCACATTTTTGATATTTCATTGCTTTATTCATATTGTGGGTTATATGTTGACTAACCGAGGTTTGTTGAGCGGTCGACGCATCAACTGGATCTCTCGCCTTGTGAAATTTCTAAACCATCGATAAATCTCAGTTATCACCCCCATCTTTCTTCTATCATTTGAACCTCTATTTTTCAAACTTTTTTGTCATTCAAAAATAGCATTATGTCCTTCAAATAATTATCTACATTATGGCATAAATGTTGTATTTTCTATCTTGTGGTTATTTAACAATTATTATTCTTGTGGAAATTTGCATATTTTGCCCACTCTATGCTTCAAAATTCATAATTAATTAAACATCATTCCAAAAAATGCCAAAAATTCATGGATCATATAATTAATTATTAGTTACATTATGCCTAAGAAGAAATACATTTGCATGCATAGCTTGCTTTATAAAATCCATTTAGTGTATTTCAGTAATTTATTTTTTAATAGGTATTAAATTCAATATTTTTATATTTTAGGATTTTTATGAGGTAAATCACCTAGTGTTATATCTTAGATAATTTTATTTTCTGAAAATAAGTAGTTTTAATATTTATTATAATTATATATTGAAATTCACTTTATTTGCATTCATAAATTCATAAAATATTCATCTTGCATCAAAAAATTCCAAAAAAAAGTTACAATGCATTTATTTCATCATTATTTACATCTAGACCAAGTTTCATAATTTTTGAACATTGTTTGATAAATATCAATTTTTTAGACCCAAAAATTGGCTACATTTGTATTTGCATTCCAAAATTGCATTAAAAATACCAAAAATACTCTACCCCGAAAACCGTGTACGAATTCGATAGACATAATTCTATATTGTTCCTTTGTCTCCTTGAGTTCGATCTTGAAACTTGCCCAAGTAAAATAAAAAAATCATTCGAATTAATTGGATTAAATTTCAAAGTGATTATTTCTTGATTGGTTCCGATTACCCGCCTATAACGAAATGACAAATTCAACACAATAATTCAAGCAAATTAACGTAGGGAAATGGCGACTCATCAGATGGTGCCGTTACCACGGAAGCAAAAGGCTTAGATTTTTATTTAAAAAATAGTTCTCTGTTTTCCACACATTCAGGTAGTCTAACCTCCGAATGTGCAACTGTACATTTTCCATTTATTTTTCATCGTTTATTTTCTGTCTTTATTTTAAATTTTTGTGTCACTTTCTTACATTCTCTCTCTTATTTTTCTTGTGAGGTATCTGACGCCCGTGGAGCGATTCTCTCGAAACTGACGCATCTTCACCAATTGCCAATCCACATTAAAATTAAGATCGAGTCAAGTCGTGAGAGAGCGTATAGTGTAGGATTTTAATTTCTGAAATTTTAATTTTTGTAATCGATTGCTCATTTATAACGGTGTCTGTTTGGACTCCCGCACATGTAATCAAGACTTGAACTCCTCTGTGGTGTGTTGGGCATGTTTCATTCTCCGGTGAGGGTGGGGCCTGACTTGAGTGGCTCGTAGGTTAGACCTGCATATAGCCTATGACCACACTTCACTTAATTGAGACGCACATTAGATCGTTTAACTTAGTCAAAATTGAAATCAATTCTTCCCAGTTAATAGAACTTTCTGATAGGTGTGGTTTTTGTCGGCTTGCATTCATATAGAATATTTTTTCTTCTTGTATTGCATCCTACAAGGAGGTTGCGCGAAATCACTACAAGTCTTCTAACTGAGCATACATCATTATGTTCTGTGTGCATCAGCTTTTCTCGAATTTTCTCCCCTCTTGTTTTGTCATTCCGAAATTTAAAGGAAATTGGAACTGGACGGTAGACGTGCTTTTGTACTCACCTAATTTTTCAGTGATCGTCTAATTAAAATTGGGACTGCTAAACAAAGCCGACTAAATTAAACCATAAAATTGAGAATTTTTACGGGAGAGCAACCCCGTCCTTGGAATCATTTATCTGTCTGAGTGAGGGAGAGACGACACTTAAGGATAGAGCCCAGCTCTAGAATTTTCATTCAGACTACTGATTCTACAAAAATGATTAGCTACTTTTCAATGGTTTAAAGACACTGCGTAAGGCTCCGTCCTTAGGCAACAAGTAGTTGTTTTATGGTCCATACTTACACCCATACTGGCTGAAAGTAGGTGCAACTAATCATAAGATTCTTCGGGACAGTCTTTAGGAAAATTTCCAGCACCTAACAACTCGCTAAATCTTTTCCAAGATTGAATTTATCACCAACTAAAGTTGACAAGATAATTGGCCGAACTCACGCAACCCTCATTGTGTAAGTTGGTGCACCTGGGGTTTGATTTGTGCTTGCATTGGTGTGCGTGAACCAATCTCGAATATCAAAAACCACACACTTGTGTCATCGCTCTCCTTGATTTAAAAAATTAAGGGAAATGAATTCTACTCGGCCAGATCAAAATCCTCAAAACCCTCTTCCTCCAGACATCCTCCAACTTTCGCAGAAGACTCTCACTCACAAATAGATCCAGAGCACTATACAAGTCCAATCTACTCCATGAATGACAATCCTTTATGTTCGGATCATACAAACAAACCGTCGGCTAAGGTCTCCTTTTCTTCATACGTCAACCCTCTATATTCTGATCATACAATCAATCCTTCATACTCTGTAAATCTCAGTCCTTCATTCATGGGAGACTCTCACCACAGTTCGAATCCAGCCCACTCGATGAATTCCAATATATTCTACTATGATCATCTGATCGAATTTAACACTTCTTCATATCTTCCCCCTCCCCCACCCCTGACCACAAATGAATAACTACCATCTTGGATTGACCCATTTCTCGTCAGAATTCATGAACCATTTGAAGATCAAATCACTTTTGAGACGAATGACTGATCAAGACAACAACTCCAACTGACTTCAATCTCTGCTCACCATATAGTTGGGACAGGTCTATTTCATAAATCCAAAATTTGATTTGACCATTGACAATAATATGGAATTCCGACATACCAAGTGGATTGGCCTGCACCCGATAATCTTCAACCTGGATCAACCGCGAGACAATCCCATTTTCAGACATGACACTCATACAGAGGATTGGACTGATGATATCGACACACTTGAGCCATGTATGTTGACTCCACAGTATGAGGATCTGACCAATTATGAGCAAATGAATGGACTCTACTCAAACCAGTAATACAAGCCTGAGTTTAAGACCCCAAGTTCTCGGCAATATCATCTTATTAAACAGACTAATTCTAGAAATTATCAAGAGGATTGTCGGAAGGATGATATTTCTAGGATTATTTAGAGATATGGCTTAATTGAGGATAAATTTAAAAATCTAACGGATCGACTGATTTCATTTTATGCCAACTCAGGTATGAAAATGGAGAATGAAATGATTAGATCTCAAGTTGAAAAACAAGAAAACACCCAGGAACCCACATAGACTGCTCCCATAATTGATCATGAAAAGTTTTTCAAGGATAAAATGTCAAGACAAAGAGGAGATACATTGAGAGAATTTCCGCCTAACTTGAGGATGAAAATGGAAGATAAAATGATTGGATCTCGGGTTGAAAACTCAAATAATACTCAGAAACCCATAAACTCTTTTCACCCTAGGGATGACTCAGACCGCGTCAGTTCTGCATATTACTCCCTTAGGAATGACTCTGACTCTGATTCTGACTCGGTGCATCAAAGCCCCTTCTCATTTATGGAAAACGACACGCCTATACACCACACCAAAAAAATCAAAAAATCAAAAAAATATGAAACACCTTAAAAATCGAAAAACCAGAAAAAAATCATAAAAATTAAAAGTGAAGAGGATTTAAAGAATTTGGATCTTGCTCTAAGGGAAGCACTGGAGAAAAGATTGATTTTTGAACTTCCCTTGATACATGTTATTGAACACTTCTCCAACCTTAAATGATTTGTAATGAACAAATTAATGAAGAAAAAGTCAGGCAGGATGAGAATAGAAACTGAAAGACATATCTTACAATGGTCACCTCCTTGGTGTTGAGAAGTAAGACCAAGAGCCGCATTGTTAAGCGGTTGCCGAGATTTGACTGTGGAATCAAAGACACAACATTTATCCATGCTCGAATCGAAGACGATTCACCAATTAATATCCTTCCGACCTTTGTATTTGACAAGCTCAAACTCAAACCTATCAGGAAGATAAGAGAGATCGTTCAACTGGCTGATCGATCGATAAAGCGGCCTAAAGGAAACATTTCAGTCATCGTTACATTCCAAGATGCTTTGCTAAAAGTGGACTTCACGATCATTGATATTGAGCATTAAGGAGAATTCACCTACTCTCCAATCATTCTCGAAAAGCCATTCTTCGCCTTAGCTAAGGCAATTATTGAGTGCGCTTGGGAAATCAATTTTACAGCATTGGGAGCACTTCGATATCATCCAGTCGTTGACAAAACACGATAATCTGAGGTGACCCATGAAACTGGCAACAACTGTAACTACCAAGCAGTAGAAGAGCCCTACCCCGCTGCTACACCTGAGATAATGATAGTTGAACTGACCATTGGTTCAGAGATTCTCCCAGTTGTTCCATTCCCGCTGCTCTCACTATGGAACATAGAATACATGACTTCTTATATGATCCTGAAACATATGCATGGGCTCACAATGAGTCGGCCAAAATCTTCTCTGACCACTTTGATCAAATCGACCCGACACAGGAATGCATCAGCATCAAGTCAATTGAAAACAAATATGCAGGACGTGCACTGACCAAGGAGGAATATTTCAATGGTTATTCATCTAGAGACTCGATTGTTAACCTCTCGCTCCCAGGAACAACATATTCACAGACAACGCAAACCAAAATGCCCAATCCAGTTGCTCCTTCATCTAGAAAGAAAGTTGCCTTTGATATTCCGGAAAAGGAATCGTCTAACAATTCCTCATATCCGAACAAGGTGATCTTTATGAGTGAGGTCAGTTCGGTAGCTGAAAACCCTATCTACACAAGAATCTAAACACCGATCCCACTTGGACGACTTCGGTTCCTCACTATTATCAGTCCAGAGCCGACTCTCCTAGTCTCATTAAATGTACTCGAATAATTTCTTATCAGCTGACCGAGACTGTTGCTTCAGAGTATCCATCATCCGAGGACGAATCACTTGATCTCAAGAAGGAACAAATTCTAAGAAAACAACTGAAGCAACTGAAGAACAAGAATATCTGGAGTGCCTCCACCTTCTGATACTATTCTTTTGAGGATTACTCCGACGACAGTTGTATATCATATGATTCCTATGCTTCATCTACTCTCCAGTATGATTTTTCTAAGGATAACACTGATAATGACTGGACTCACCCGATTCATCTTTTTTAGACCCACCACAGGCTCACAAAAAGATCTGCCGAAAATCTCCTTAATCATTGATAACCCACACTCCCTCCTGACCCCATCGGTTCTCTTGTACATCTTCTTCCTCTACTTAGGTTAATGCCTAAGTATAGGGGGGTGATGCCCTCTGCCCACTCCTTCTCTCGATCACCCCATTTCCACCTTTCTTCCGTACTTAGGCTGATCAGAGCCTAAGTATAGGGGGACCCGATGCCATCTGTATATACTTTCTCCATCCACTTCTCCCATCATTTGTCTCATTTTCGCTCTTCTTTTGTACTTAGACCGTTCACAGTCTTAGTATAGGGGGCTAGCCGTCTTCTATTTTATATGATTCTTTTTCACTCTCTTACGCTTATCCCGAGCTGCCTTTTCTACGCTTCTTGTGCTTTGAGGATATAGCACTCGCTAAATATAGAGTGTGTCTATATACTGCGTATATATTTTACCCGTAGCTCGTATTTTCACGAAAGTTTATATGTATTTACGAGATGGGTAACTAACTTATAAAAAACTAAAATAATAAAAAAAGGAGTTTTGCAACTAACACTGACTGTATCCAATTTTGGGTAAATCAAAATTTTGAAAAATGGCTTCTTATTCATTTTTTGCATTAAAAAAAGAAACAAAAAAACTCCTTGCATTAAAAAAATATCTCAAGAAAAGAAGTCTCAAAATAAAAAAAAAGTGTCCGCATTTCCCGCTCCCGCACTTCATCCAGCAAAACATGCATATGCATCTGTGAAATGGCCTTGGGTTTTGAACTGACTTATGAGCAGAAATCAAGAGTGTTATGGACTTGACCTTAATCCGCCTAATTTTCAGAGGAACTTCACCGAGAAATAGGACTTCAGAAGCTTCATATCTATGACTTCTCGAGTTCCACATGATAATGTGCAGCATTTGACTCTTAGTGTATAACACGATCTCTTCATTCTGGGTACCACTCTAGAATAGGGAATTAATTTGTACTTTCACAATATGCACTTAGCTCAACTCAGACGGGGTGTTGGAAGACTGTGTCAGTTTCTTTTCTGGTAGCATGGATATTTAAAGACCGGAGTACGGGTTGAAATAAAGCTTCAAAAAAGGAATGGACGGTTGGGCACAACTTTTCTAAGACCCCAAAAAATGTACGAAAAAAAGATTCCATATCTGTAGGGGCACAACAAGATCCACGCAGAGCTACCAAAAATCCAAACACAAAGAAGCCAACTATCAAATAAATATTTGATCAAAAAAGGTCCACGATTCAAGAAAACCTGTAGATCTTGGTGGAGACTTGGCTAAACTGGTCGGTTTCACAAGGAGAGGTGACTACACTGGTCACCCTCCAGTTCTTTTGCCCCTTCTTCTAATTTCTCCCTCTTTTTGATTGTGAACACAACGCAACAGATCTTAGAAGGAAATACCCGACTCCCTGAGGACGAATTATTGGGGGGAGGTTTGCATGGTAGTCCGGCATTCTGGATGGGAAGATCTAAAACCTTTCACACACATGAATCAATTGTTCAATGTTCAAAGGGTGTGCTTTGGGAGGATGATTGATCTAAGATGACTTCTGAGCCGAAACTGTGACAATGATGTATAGAACTTGGAGGTTGTTGATTTTAAAAACCTAATTCTCATATAAGTTCCGTCAAACTAATAATCCAAAGGTTGGGTCTAGGTCCATTTTCACCTTGTGCTCATGGTCTTGGTATGAAACCTAATCTCAATTCACATCATTTCATTCTTTAGATGTTCGGTGACAATCATGGTTTAAGTATAGGAAGATGATGAATCTCATATTCATCTCTAAAACTCATTAATTAAGCTCAGATCCCAAAAATTCATTGGTATTTCTTCATCAATATTGCATAATTAGCATTCATGCATATATAAATAATAATTGCATTTTATCATTCATAACTATATAAAATGAGAAGCCAAGAATTCTAGCCTAATTGACCTATAAAATATACTAATTTTCCCAATTTTTAACTAATTCATGCTAACTCCAAATGACCTGAAACCACATCCATTGTGTATATAATGAAAAATACAAACAAATCACTAACATAAATAAGTGGACCAGAAACCAGACCCTAATTTCAGGATTTCTGGACTTAAACACCGATATCTTCCTGATACAGTGTCCGATTTGATCCTACTCACTTTTGAACTAATATACATTCAATTATCTTCAAAACAAGATCAAGTTCAAGTGAATCGAAGCTCATATGTGAAAGTTGGGTTTTGGGCCTCTTTTGTACATTATGTATTTTACCTGATTTTAACCTATTATTTTATATACATATTTAACACCTTGTATATTATTTCTTGCTCATTTATTTTCTTTAAAATTTTTATTAAAATGCATAAAAATCCAAACCCAAAATGAGCTTGAAATAAAAGAAATTAATTGAGTCTAAGTTTTCACTAACAGCCTGTACAAAAGTCGTCTTCATTGTATTATATTTTATTTATCAGTTTCTTAAGTATTAAAAATCCAAAGAAGTTAGATTAATGTGTAAATATGTGTCCTTGATTTTATCGTATTTTTCTCGATTTTTTATCATATTTAAAAATCATAAAAATTTATAAAATCCAAAAATATGGTTTTTTATATACATAAAGAACCAACAAAAACAACACTTCATGCAATTGATCGATTTTGGTTTGGTCTCTTCATGAAAATTGTAGATTTCATCGAGACGAGCAACTTTTGTGAAAAAATTATTTTGAACTGAAGTTGTTTACTATTTCTTTCCTATTTAGCTTCAGATTTTAATTCTTGAATTTTCTGGTGGTGCCACGTGGCTGCTTCTGGAGCTGCCACGTCGCACCCATTTTTGAGTTTTTTATATTTCATTATTTATAAAAAAATAAATAAAAATAAAAAAATAGCAATAAAGTATAAAAAAATTTAACAAAGGTCGCACGTGCCTCCTGCACACGCACCCTGTACGTATTACCCCACCTCCTTCCCCCTTTCCTTCCAGATGGGACGCATTTTCAAGCACTGCCAATCTCCGTCACGCCAATCTCCGATTAATCCTCTCGCCCCCAATCAAATCCCCCTCATCTTGCCACCATCTGCGGATCTCCGTCAGATTGACCTCCCGATCTCCCTCTCAATCTATGACGGCCACCTTCCTATTTCCATCATCACCGCCTCAACGGTCAATCATCCTCCACCTTCCATCTCTATTAGAACTCCCTCGCCCTATTTAAAACCATCTACCGCACCTTTCATCCGCATCTATTGCTTGCACGAAAACCAAGAATGGGGTCCGATGGTGACAGCCCGGAACCCCGCTCATCGCCGGCGAGATCCGAGCCTCGCTGGGCTTATTGCAACGTGGCCGAGTTCCACCTAGGGATGTGAGTGGGTCGGGTTTGGGGCGGGTATTACTTTTTCCAAATCCATACCCGTTTATAACATCACTACCTATACCCGTCCATTTATTAAACGGGTAATTCCTAGCGGGTACCCATATACTCGTTGGATACCTGCATACCCAATGGGTACCCATATCTTCGACATGGTAAATCTTAAGATTTTTATAAATGTATACAAGATTTTCATAGATAGACGAAATAGAGTGAGATCGTGTAATATGGATTCATAAAAATGTGCAATATATAGATAATATTAAATGTTTATATATGTTAAGTGTGTAACTCTTTTGTGTTGATAGTTTTTATTTATCAAAGATACAAAAAGTTAGTTAAATAAGAAAAATGGATGGAGAGGAGAAAATTGAGTTGGATATTTATACATGTAGATCGATACATATTAGATATGAAATGCATTTGAGTCTAATTTGATTAAAATGCAACACACACATCTATCTTTATATATATATATATATATATATATTATTCGGGTTTGTGGCGGGTTCGGGTACCCACAAGGCAACCCCAAACCTATACCCATACCCGCATGGGTAGTCAATTCAAAATCCAAACCCGTCCAAAAGTAAATGGGACGGATTTCGGGTCCATAAATGGGGCGGGCTCGGGTCGGATACCTAATGGGTAGACCCAGATTGACATCCCTAGTTCCACTGGTTGCTTCTGCTCCGGTTAACTCTGTTAAGCCCGCTACCAAATCCACCTTCACCCTTTTTCCACCCCCTGCGTTTCTCCACCGTCAAGCCAACATTTCACCGACATCGCCTCAACTCCATGCCTCAACTCCGGACATCTCCTTCGCCTCTAGATCTACACCCACAGCTGCCTCCGACCATCCATCCTACGCTCACTCTTGAAGGCTTCTCCACCACCTCAGACCCTTCGCCGCATCACCATTAACAACTTCAACGCCTTCTTCAACTTCATCTCCATCAACGTCCTTAGCCACCCAACTCCACCGCTTCTGCTTCAGCTGTCCACTCCGCCAAGTGCTTCATCGACGCCTCCTGGCTGGATCCAGGAGTCGACTTCATCAGCAGGAATACCATCGCCTCCTCCCTCGTCTGGTCCACTGCCACCGCACGAGGAGCCCTACCTCGCCATGCTAGCCGCCCCGTCCGCCTTCTTCCACCAGACACGGTTTCCCAGGAGACGCATGTGACCAGCAGCCCTCTCTGGGGAAATTTGCAAGAAAAAAACCCCAGTTCTGTCGTATTACCAGGAGACCCCTCACATGTGTCACGCATGTGGATGGGAGGACATTTTGCAGAAGCCCCTCGATACCTACCAAATCACATGTGGATGGGAGGACATTTTACAGAAGCCCCTTGGGATTTTTGCAAAATACCCCTGCTCTCTTTCTGTTTTATTTAATTGTTGTAAAAATTCCAAACACACCTTGGTCTTTCTTCTAGCATTGAACCTCTATTTGTCATCATTTTATCATTCAAAAATAGCATCGTGTCCTTCAATTAATTCTTTACATTATGGCATAAATGTTATATTTTTCTATGTTGTGGTTATTTAACCATTATTATTCTTGTGGAAATTTGCATATTTTGTCCACTCTGTGCTTCAGAATTCATAGTTAATTAACCATCACTCCAAAAATTGCCAACCATTCACGGATCGTAGAATTAATTGTTAGCTACATTGTGCCCAAAAAGAATTGCATTTGCATGCATAGCTTGCTCTACCAAAACCATTTAGTGCATTTCAGTAATTTATTTTTAATAGGTATTATATTCAATATTTTTAGGGTTTAGGATTTTCTGAGTTCATATCTTAGATAAATTTATTTCCAAAAAAATAAATAATTTTAATATTTATTATAATTAATTATTGAAATTCACTTTGTTTGCATTCATAAATTCATAAAATATTCATCTTGCATCAAAAAATTCCAAAAAAAGTTACAATGCATTTATGTCATCATTATTTACCTCTGGGCCAACTTTCGTAATTTTTGAACATTGTTATCAATTTTCTAGTCCCTAAAATTGGCCACATTTGTATTATCATTTTAAAATTGCATTAAAAATACCAAAAATATTCCGCCTCAAAAACCGTACACGAAATTCGGTAAACATAACTCTACGTTATTCCTTTACCTCCTTGAGTTCAACCTTGGGACTCGCCCAAGTAAAATAAAAATAAAATCACTCAAATTAATTGGATTAAATTTCAAAGTGATTATTTCTTGATTGATTCCGATTACACGCCTACAACGAAACGACAAATTCAACATGATAATTCACGTAAATTAACGTAGGGAAAGCGTGACTCGTCATCTTGCCAGCCAACTCCTCTTCGATAAGAATATTTTCTTACCTGTAGACTACATTACGCTCATGAATTGTATGGCCCACAGTTCATAATTTGTCCTAACCATCTTTACTATTGATACTAGACCTCGAAAAGCGTCTGTGGCAAGCATATCAAGTTTGCTCTCTGACATATTGCTGGATCCAAAGACTAAGGTTTGTAGGCTGATAAATCCATGATTGATCATCTTATTATTCATTTATTATCCCTCTTATTTAAGTAAATCAACAAGATTCATAAGTAAATCACTAACATTAACAAATAACTCCTTGTATATAATTAACTCTGATTATTGTACTAACATTATTGTGACTTTATTTTATGTCCCTTATTATTATTAAAAACCGGAGCTCCGCTTGGGCCTCAGCCCAAGCCTCTATACCAACTGGTAACCTTAGTTTTCAAGGTACATGTAAATTTAGGTCTTGTTTTGTAGCTTTTCATTGATCTTTTTCCTCATATGTACAGATGCATCTTCAACTACTTAGATATGTGCCCAGCCTTCGTCGAGGATCCTTGATCCTTACGGGAGGACTCACAAAATGATTCTCCTTCTTCAGTATTACGTACGCCTCGACTCATTCTTCTTCGACTCGTCGGGGAAGAATCCACTTGTGCCATCACCTCCTTCACATGAACAACCTCGATTTCATCTCACTTCACTCGCACGAGCATGCCTTGTCTATTTCCTAACTTCGCATGTTCTCTCGTCTTCAATGACCGGAGGCTTCGCAGCAACTCTATTCTAGAGGTCCAACACCGATAAAGAGACATCGACTCGACGATCTGATTATCCCCAATCCTTCCTCTCTCATCTAGGGCCTTCGCCAGCCAGCCTTGTACATTCTCCAACCTTCATATCTCGAAGAAACGTACAAAGGAGCTTTCAGGGGCTCGTCGGATCCCAGTCTTCACCGATGCACAGAGGACGAAGACAACAGAGCAAGGGATAGCAATCAACGTCAAAATACCTTCAATCTGACGGTCCACGTACAACTCTAGCGTCGGCGCCATTTCAAGAGCTTCGATGGGAACGAGCGTGCTCCAAAGCCACTCTGGTCACCCACATGGCCCAAGCCACCTGCGACCAATCGAACCAGAGTTTGACCCTCTGCGTGTGTGCCTGGCTCTTGAGGGATCGGGCCAATTGCAGATGATACCCCCAAGCTTCTTCAAATTGTAAACATTTCCAGACTACACGCGCATCATGTGGCACACAGGAAATATTGTGCAAAAGCCATACCGCTTTTTGAAGTAACACAGATCATGTGTGCATTCAACATTAGTAGATAAGGCCCTGCGACTTTTCTAAATTGCAAAAATGCCCATCCGCTACCTGTTTGATATATTTTGTATATATTTTAAGTGCGACTCCTTTCAATTATGCCCATGGACATTTTATACTGTAACTTTTGCATAATGTAAAACAAATTTCATTTTGAAGATCATTTGATTCTCTTTAATATGACACATTTACACCTTTGATTTAATATGTAGAACAACATTAATTATTTAGAGATGCAAAACGTTTTATTCATCATATTATATTTGTTACCAATTTATGATTGTTGCATTTAAATACATCAATGGATCATGATTTTTATTTAACATCTTGCTTAAGTTATCTAGTTATTTATGGGCATAATATGTTTGTACAGATCCATGTTTTGTATTTAATTGCATTGTGTTGCATAATGTCATTAATTAACATGCATAAAAATCAAACTAAAAAATACATCTTGTTTCATAAGCCATGTCTTGCATCGTTTTGTGCATATTAGACATAGTTGATATAATGATTACTTAACCTTGATATTAATGCCTTAGTTGATAGCATCGAGAGTTCATGTCCCCATGGACTTATCCATGTTAAAGAAATTAAAACCGAGCCACTCCTCGCGGAGATCTTCACTTGGTTTTGATCGACTCGCATTAGGTAGTACTACAATTCGACATAATTAACATACCCTAAATGTGGTTTGTCAGATGGCGTCGTGGCGTCGTTGTCAGGGACACACCTTCCTCTTTGTGTTAATTATGTTTTAATGTTAAGTTCAGTAATTTTTATGTTATTTAGTTAATCATGTTGTGTTGTGATTAACCTTGCATTATGGTTTGTCAATGTGATTATACAGTGCTAATTATATCTTTAACTCTATATCTTATCCATGGCTTTTATGGTGAGGCCCCCAATAACTAAGAATGATTGGGAGGCGCAGAGGTGAGGAGTCCGGAGCTGCAGCTGCGTGGAGCCGCAAAAGCATCCTTAGAAGAAATGAAAGAGATTTTTAGCTTGTGTTTTTTATTTGTCAAGTAAATAATGTGTTGTTTATTTGTCTTTACAGTGGTTCTCAATTGAGAACTCACGTGTGTATCAGAGACAATGGATTGTTTAACTTGTGATGTATTGACTATTGAGCTTGTTTCACTCTTAACATGGGTGGGGCTCAACTTGAGTGTTCGAACTAGGATTAGGCACGCGGCTCTTCGAGCATTATTTAGGTTAAATATTTTTATGTATGCTTGATCGTAGCTTAGTACACGTTAACATTACATCTCAAGAGATTTACTTCATCTTAATAGATTCATTATACACACGTGAACATCAATTCACTTACCTCAAATTTAATCAATTCTTTCCCACAAATAGAAGCATTTTTAGGATACATTTTTTTCAGCGTGCATGCATATAATGATAGCTTTAATTTTGATGCAGCGTGGATCCAACGGATAGGGCCCAATATTTATCTAATTTTATTGGTCAATTTTATTTGCGTTTATTTAAGTTGTCGTGTCTTTAAACGGGATCGTCTGTGATCTCCCATAATTAGTTATAGATTTGATTTTCAAATTTAGTCGGTTAATTAGTTAGAGTCTATTTAGGATAATTAGTTGTCAATTTAAATTAGTTTTCTATTTTTTTAATCTCATCCCTCCTATATAAAGGGATGAGGGTCCATTGTTTTTAGGGAGTTCAGTATGTTATCAATTTGAGAATTATTCTCTATCCCTCTCTCTCTTCTCCCCTACGCGGTCTTCGCGCTTCTTCTCCCTCAACCCCTAGTTCCCGACGAGTTTCTTCTTCTCAACCCCTCTATTTTCTTCTACCAAATAATTTCCACCGTTTCAAATTTATTTCCCGCGCCGCGCCTTATTCGATTTGCATCATTTGGTATCAGAGCATGGCCTACAGATCATCCTCACGATCTGACGATCCGTCCAGAAGTTCGCACCGACATGCCTCAAGGGACTATCGTTCGTCCGAACGAAAACGGCGAGCCGATGACGTCCACAACAAGGAGACGTTGCGCATGCTACTTGACTTACAAGCCAACTTCCATTCCATGTTTCGAGAGCTTGTGGCTGATTTCGAGTACCTACACGCCAAATCACATCACCCATCACCGCCACCGAAGTTGAAGATGACAACCTAGCCGTCAACGACGAACCGACCCCTGTTCAGATCATTTCGGAAGAAAAAAAGGCCGAAACGCTCGCTGTCCAGGCAATCTTAGACCTGCAAACTCTCCCGGAATCGACAAACGCCTCATCGGCAGCCCTGTCGCCAACCCCCGCTGCTGCCCCAGCCCCCCCAGCGGCCCCCCTAGCCACTTCAGACCCTTCCGTGAACCCCCCCTCTCTACCTGCGGCTCCAGCTCCGCCCCCAACCCCGACACCTCCCCAGGCCGTCCAGACCCTCGCCGCACTGCCGGCTGCCCCTCCCGCGACCCCCAACCCCCCCTGCGACACAGCCCCGGCCACAGCTATCCCCCCCCCACGCCCGCTTCCCCCACCCCTGCGATTCCTGCGAAGGCCCCTGCCCCCGCACCACCCCTCGCTCGTTGCTGCCCACCCCAGGATCTCCCCTCCCGCGCGCTAAGCCTCGCACCCCCGCCTCCTCCCGCCACCACTCCTCCCCGCCTACACCCCTCCCGACGCCGCATCCTTCTTCCCCTCTCACCCGCACCTCCTCTTCCCCAGTTCCAACTCGCCACCGCTGCCTCCTCTCCATTCCCGCACCGTCCCACGCCTGCGCCCCCCCTCCAGCTACCGCTACCTCCGCGCGAGACCCACCACCTCCATCACCACGTGAACCCCCCACGCGACTACCGCCTGCGCCGATTCACTTGCCACCGTCGTGGCGGCGATGTGTAAGGTCGAACCCTAACAAAAGGGCCGATGGTTACGGGATTTGAGTCCCACGACATGTGGGATTGGAAATCAATTGGGAAAATTTACAAGAAAACCCCCCTTGTAACAATTTTTATCTAAAGGGAAAGTTCAAGAACTCCTCTTATGAAAATTACTTAAGTGAAGGGGCGCGAAAATTACGCCCAGGACCCCGGCTGCGGAAAACTTTTAAAAAAAGTGCAGAAAGAAGACAATTGGGAAGACCTCCTTATCCTATTAGGACTAGGTCCTTGGGGTTCATCTATATAAAGACCCCATGGCTTCCTTCATTGGCCACATCTCCTCCTCTCCATTCATTGTGTTATTGCTTTGCCATGAATCCTCCAAGAGCCATGTTGTTCATGCCTCATCAATTCTTCAATCATCACAATGAGGAGACAACAGTCAAGGAGACGCCGCCATTCGCGCCACACATGTTCTTCCACTACGAAGGCAGCGTCATCCACGCCCGCGTGTGGATCCCGCCATTAGCTCCACACCAATTCTTCCAGAGGATGACTGAGCTCGCAGATTCGACCTCCAAGCCTGCAGATCCAACAATTCGTCGGGAGACGAATTTTTAAAGCAGAGGAGAGTTGATGCAGCGTGGATCCAACGGATAGGGCCCAATATTTATCTAATTTTATTGGTCAATTTTATTTACGTTTATTTAAGTTGTCGTGTCTTTAAATGAGATCGTCTGTGATCTCCCATAATTAGTTATTGATTTGATTTCCAAATTTAGTCGATTAATTAGTTAGAGTCTATTTAGGATAATTAGTTGTCAATTTAAATTAATTTTCTATTTTTGTAACCTCATCCCTCCTATATAAAGGGACGAGTGCCCATTGTTTTTAGGGAGTTCAGTATGTTATCAATTTGAGAATTATTCTTTATCCCTCTCTCTCTTCTCCCATACGCGGTCTTCGCGCTTCTTCTCCCTCAACCCCTCGTTCCCGACGAGTTTCTTCTTCTCAACCCCTCTATTTTCTTCTACCAAATAATTTCCACCGTTTCAAATTTATTTCCCGTGCCGCGCCTTATTCGATTTGCATCAAATTTAGTTTGTACTTGCATGAAAAGAGTTGGAGGCACTGTGAGTGTACTCTTCTCATGCATGCATCATGTTTTCTTGTCTATATCGGGTTTTCTCGATTCTCAATCTTGATTTATCACTTAGGGATTTAATGGAATTGCGACTGGACGGTAGATGATGAATGCTTGATTGCTCATATTTTAACTAAAGTGATAACCTACGCTTAAAATTGAGAATGATAATGCAAGTTGACTTAATTAAATAGAGTAAAATGAATTTTGTCTCATGGTAGAGCAAATCCCATATCGTTCATAGGTTTATTATTCATATTTTGTGGAGTAAGGATGAATGCTTAGGATAGTGCCCAAATCCCAAAACTATACTTGTGCGTAATGGACGCTATATTAGACTATCACCAATAAAACTAAAAAGATAATTTGACCATAATTTCTTGGTGGCCAGTGGGAATTAGAGGTGGAATCTGATTCGTACGGTAGTGGTGGGAGGTTCTTGGGTGGTGGGAGAAGGAGATAGGGAGAGCTATGATGAACTATTTTCACAGTCTCTCTAGAAGGGTAAAGCCTATAGTTTGGAGGACGGTGGGCAATGGTACGCTTGGGATCTCGCCAAAGTAGGAGGCACGTATGGTCAAACCTTTCACAAAGGAGGTGAAGTGGACAATATCCGAGTTGAACTCCGATGGGGCTCCAGGACCGAATGGTTTTCCCATCTTCTTCTACAGTGAATTCTAGGAGATGGTGGGTGATGGTGTATTTGTTGTATTAGAGGAGTTTAGCCGTTGTAATGCAGGGTTTGATAGGATTAATAGAGCTCACATATTTCTTTTACAAAAGAAAGAGGCAACGGAGAAAGCAGAGGATTTCTGACCCATTGGCCTCTCAAATGTTATTTACCTGATTATTACCAAGAAACTGACAAAAAGGCTTACTAGTGTTCTTGACAACATGTCGTCCCCTTTCCAGTCGGTCTTCATTTCTGGTAAGTAGATCGGTGACAACTTAGTGATGGCTATTGAGATAGTCATTGACTGACAATGGAGGACAGTGTATGGTGTTCTGTGGAAAGTGGATTTCTCCAAGGCATGATAGTGTAGATTGACATTTCCTCTTGTTTGTCTTCGCTAGAAGATGATTTCCAGACCTGTGGATCTCTTGGAATGAAGAGATGTGTCACCATTGCCTCGTACTCAATGCTGGTTAACGGTCACCCGGAGGGCAATTTCTTCCAACTATAGTAAGGGGTGAGATAGGGATGTCTGTTGGCACTGCTTCTCTTCGTTTTAGTTGCAGATGTACTCCCCCGTGTGGACAATCAAGTGGTTACTCATGGGCTCTCAGCATGTTACTCCCTAGGCGAGATTTCTATTCCAGTCCTTCAGTATGCATATGACACCATCTTCTTCATTCAGGGAGGTATGGAGGAGGTGAGGGAATGTCGATGACACCAAATATCTTTAAAGAGCTCTTGGATCTTAGAGTTAACATCGAGAAGTCTAGCATGATACCCTTTTGGCTTGTCATATGAGTTTGTTGAGGCATGTGGTGCAGAATTGGGTTGTTCATGTGGCATGTTGCTGATCAGGTATCTGGGCCCGCCATTAGGTTGTGGTTGTGTCCATCTTTCTGATTAGCTACTTATCGTGAAGAAGTTGGAGAGAAATATTGCAAGGAGGAAGGGTTCTTTGCTCTCGTGTGGCGGTCGTCTAGCCTTGGTGAGAGCAGTACTTGGGGCCATCCTGGTATTCTTCATGATGTTGTCAAGAATTTTTCCAATGGGGATTCAAAGCAGATTAGAGAAGATCATAAGGCAGATTTCCTAGAGTAGACAAATCATGCCAGGTATGGGATGCCTCTTGTCGAGTAGGAGATGTTTACTATCCCCATATGAGGACCATCTTGGTATTCTAAGGTTGGAGATGATGAATCGCGTGCTATTAATGAAATGGGTTGTAAGAATCTGGGGGGACAGGGAGGACGTATGCAGTAGGCTTATTCGGGCTATCTACGGGGTGGATGCTCATGAGGCGGTTGGTCTGCACCCTCTTCCGTTTGAGACAAGTTTTTGGAAGGATTCGTTCCTACTTTCCTTCGGCCACGTTTGGGTGATAAAAATAGTTTTCAATTTGGACTGATGACTACCTGAAAGGCAGATCATTGGCATCTCGTTTTCCAAATTTCTTTACTTTAGCAGAAGACAAAAATGCATGGGTGTCTGATATCTGGGATGATAGTGTCTGATTGCCCTCTTTCACTGCCAGCTTCTCTGAACATCGCTTCCAAGATTTCATGATGATAGAATCTTTAAGCACCGTTGACGGCCCCTTCGGAGGTAGAGATCACTGGTGTGGAGCGAGGGAGATTTCTCAATCAAGGAAGCCTACAGGTTGGTTTGTGAGGTAGGATAGCAACATGATGAGTTGGTTAAGGACTGAATGATGTTTTTGGACCTAAAGATCTCGTCGTGTATTAAAGTGTTCCTTTAGCTTTTGAGACATGGAAAATTACTCACTAAGGTCAGATGGGCCCATATTTTCCATTTAGAGGACAACTCCTATGCCCTTTGTTGTGCGGTGGTTAAGTCAACGGATAATTTGTTATGAAGTCTGAAAAGGTGGTTGATTTATGGCAGAACCCTTAATGTTTAGTGGGTTAAGCATACTAGTTTTTCCTCTTTTTGGGAATCCCTTTTCAACTCGTGCTTTTATCCAAATGTGGAAATATTCATATGGTCTCTTTGGTTGGCCATAAATGGTGTAATTTTTCACTCGAAATATTTCTATGTTGAGAATGTTATCCACCTTGCAAGGAGTCTCCTTGAGTCATGGCTCATGTATTATTCCCTTTTTTTATGATTATATTGGGCGGACATCTTCGCATGTTTCCCCAATTTTTTTGATTAAAAAATCATCGGTCATCTGAATCTAGATATAGAGACCGCAAAATCTAATCAAGTGAAGAAGATAGAATTGGAGTATTTATACTACAATTATTAAAGAAGCGAACAACATTGTCACCCTACCAATGGATGAACTCATAAGTAAACTTCTATCCTATGAAGTAGAAAAACAACACAATTGAAATCAAGAAAAACATATCTCTACAAGGTATAGAAGCTACCTCGGCAAACAAATGCTTCGAGGATGATTTAACCATGCACACCATAAGGTTCAAGAAGTTCATCAAGGGAGATTACTAAAAAAAGATAGTGAAATGCAGTGCTTCAATAGCAAGAGAAAGGTCCACGTCAAGAAGGATTGTCCCTCACTCAAGAGAAGCAACAACCACAAATCCAAGCAACCAAAGCTCATAAAGGTAAAGGAGTAGATAACTAAAGAAGAAAAGGATCCCATAGACATCATCGCAAGCATCCAAAAAGGGAGGTATTGCAATCAACTTGAGATTCACCGACGACCGTTTTAGAAGTGACTTGAATACTTCAGACAAAGAATAAGCCCTTCTTGGACTAATGACTATTGACAACAAGTAACAACTGATGCACCATATAGAAGAACTACAAGAAGCTATAACTTCTTCGCATGACCTTGTTTTAAAATTGAAAAAAGGGAAATAAATGGGAAAATTCAATTTCATGCACCACTCTAGAAAAGCATGAATTTGAAGTAGGATTACTTAAGGTAAGCATTCATGAACTAAGTTGTCTTTATCTGAAAAACATCATGAAACTGAGATTAATGATCTTAAAGGTAACATAGACACTTTAGTGCCAACTTGCTTTGATCTAAAAAGGACACACACCATAGTACATGACCTTGCTTTGTTCAGTAAGGAAGGAAAATGTATATAAACTACTAGGAGCTAGTTCCCAAATAAAAACTAGGTCTAAAATTTATTGTAAGTAGCTCTAAAATAATTAAACCTATTAAGCATGCTAATTCTACCAAAGTTTCTCTTAGCCAAGTAAAATCTAGTAAGGTATCGAAATCACGGAGAAATCTGAAGAACCTCTGTAATCCTTAAAGGACCTAACAGAGATGGATACCAAAAGGATCGGTCAAATGTTTTACAAAACCGAAGGTATCTTAGACTTGAGACACCATGAACCACAGTTCATGACCATGCCATATTTCGCAGGATATCAAGCAAGAAAGATGTGGCAAATGGATCATGAACAGTGGATGCTCCAAGCACATGAACGGAGACAAAGATCTCTTCCTATATCAAAGACAAGATCAGTGGGACGGTTATGTTCGGGAACAATCATACATGATCATTTATAACGACACCCATGTCAACTATATGTCTTTTTGGGCTCTTAATCCCTCACATTCTTTCTCACTGATCTATGACTCTCACGCGAGACCCCGATCGCATGAAAAGGGTTGGGCCCTTCGAACTTGAAGCTATGTGCAATCTACAGGAATATTTTGAATAATAAGGGGACTGCGTGAATATTGGTAAATAAAAGTAAATTCTGAAATTGGAGATTTCTATTGATATTCAAACGCGAGAGAGGAACTTGAGGTCATTTAAAGGGGCTACATTTACCAGTCAGAAGTCAAACCAGTTTTAGCAAGTGATTGACATCTCGTCATACTTGACTGGAATTTCTACAGCAGCTGCTGCTATATCCTGCTCATAGCAGCGGATCCAAAACTCAATTGGTAAGATTTCACATACTGGTCAACCGCCCTAAATGAATTCGTATACACACCATCGTGCTCAACTTGGATCAAGTTCATCAAGCAAATGGACCCAAAAATTATCACCTACAGACCTGACCAATTAGCTTGCACAGACATGCTGAGCACCATCTGAGTCCGTTCCAAAACATTCCGTAAAAATATACTTGCATCAACGCCAAGGAAATACACCTCAAAACTGCAACTATACATCTACAGCATTTTTTTATAAGAGACAAGACTCCGCCTCCGGGCATCCTTATTAGATTGTGATAAAGAACTATTAGGTCCGTAAGTAAACCTTAATTTAAGCAGCTACTCCACTAATTTTGACAGCTCAAAGAACACAGCATGAGTTCGGAAACAACCTTCAGAAAAGATATTCACTGACCTTGGGCCCCTCGGGAGGCTCCTGCGGTATGAATTTGCAGCTTCCATGGCCATCGAAGCACCAACCGTGATACACGCACTGTAACCTCCCCTGCTGATCGATCCTTCCCTCGGAGAGCGGTGCCAACCTGTGGGGGCAGCTGTCATCGAACACCCGCCACCGCCCCTCGTTGCGGTCCCACCATACAACCACATTTAAGTCCATCACCGTCTTGGCGTGCGGTCTCCGCTTGTCGAGGTCGCACACGGGTGCCACAGGGTACCACTGCGAGTACCAATCGAACTTGTCTGCCCCTCCGCCTTCGTCGTCTGCATCTGACTCCGGGCCGACGCTCTCGGCCTCCACGGCCGGCGAGAAGGCCGAACGGATGCGGAAGCGGAGGCGGCCACGGCTGCGGCAGAGAAGGGGAGGAGAGAGACGGAAGGGGATATTAGGATTTTGGGAGAGGGGAGGTGTTAGGCGAAGGTGGGCGGCGAATGGAGTGAGGAGAGTTGTCCCCATTTGATAACGAACGGAACAGACGAGATGATTTGGCGGGTGATATAGTAGAGCGGTTGCGGGCTTTGGATGGTGGGGACTGGGAGACGGAGCGTCTGACTCTCCTGCAAGTTGGTTCCCAAGATCATGCGAATTCGTATCTGGATCAAGACCGAGTGGCTCTCGACCCTGCAGCAGAGTTTGCTACAATCGTTGCTACAGAAGATCCAATCTTTGCATGCGAATGCTGCACTCGACCACAGGTTGGGAGTAGATCCTTTTCTACAACAGAAGCATTTTTATTTTTACTTATTTTTGTGCAATCAATTTTGAAAATACAACGGTACGGATTGAATCTAGGAATCTGCACACTCATCCAGTTTTGCTCAAATCCGATATTTATGATCAAGGACGAAGCTACAAATTTTCTCTTGGGGGACCAAAATAGACATTATTTATCTAATTTATCTTGATATATACAAAGTAGATCCTCTGTTGTAACACGAGTTACAACGGAGGTGTTGTAGTTTGCTTATTGTTTGTGAATTTAATTCTGAAAATCCAAAATTATAGATTGAATCACCTATTCATGTTATATGTACATACATATCCTCTATATGTTGCTTAAATATGATGTTATTTGCTATTTAATATTAATAAAGTCTGATTCTTTTTTAACTGGGTTTAACTTGCTTAAATGTTGATTAGACATATGACCACTAAGATAAAATCGTAAATGACACCAGATTTGAGTGAAATTTGGAGGATAGTAGAACGTTAGTCAAAAATTCAATTTATAAGGTTGGATATTTGGAAGTGAATTCAATCTATAATGAAAATATTTTAATAATCATGTAATTGACGGCACTAATATTTTATCATAATTTTGTTTACCATTGCATTTGAAAGTGATTCTGAAAAGCAATACACCACTTGTAATGGTGTATCATATTTTGATACAAGTCTACATAAATTCATATATATATATATATATTAATAAGATATACACATATAGATTTGATAATACAATAACTATATATGTGTACACCAAAAAGATTTGAAACCATATTTGTTTTCAAATAAAAAAATGAAAGAAATATCCTCATTCATATATGTATCTGCAAAGGTAATAAAAAGTAAACATCCTTATTTGTACCTATATTACTAAATTAGAAATACATATAAGGTGACCGCTTAAAAATGGATATGATGATGGACATATATGGATATATCACTATCCAATTATGTACAACATGTAAATAATTTTAATCATTAGTTATTGTATTTTAATCATATATTGAATTTTTTGTTGAGATATGGGAGGGCTATTATATATAACATACATATTTTAGTTACTAAATAATGTATTTAGTATATATATGTATTGTATTTATACACATGTCCAACAATACCAAAGGACCTTTGCTGCAGTTTGATGATGTATTTTTCATTTCAAAACCAATTTAGCAAAAAAAAGGACCACTAAGAAACTTTAACATCCACTTGAAGAAAGCGTCAATATACTTAGCAAATTTGTGGTTGTAACGCCTAGATTTTTTTACACCAATCGGTTTCCGTTTTCCCCTTATTATCTATAATGAAATATTCAAATTCAGATACCAATCAGGAGAGTTATTGTCCTATTCAATTGGAGTTATTATCATATTAATTCACTTTTTTATAACCATAGAAACACTCACCCAAAATCACTACCAATTCATGTGCAAAGAGCGAGGAGGGAGGGAGGGGAGAATTATATATAGAGAGATATATCCGAAGGGAGATTTGTGGCAGGAGATGATGAGGTCAGATCGGAGGTGGAAAACGTTGATCGTTACCAATGAGGGTGTGCAACGATACGATGCAGAGACACAGCCATCGAGCTTGAGGTATCGGTTGTAGGTTATTATGTATATATAACGATTCGATTTAAAATAGATCTCTAAACATATATTTCGGATTTATTGGATAATAAGCATACGTAATTTGTTGGGTTTAAGATAAGCTATGTAAAATATGTGTGGATATAGAAATATGTAGGAACAAAGGTCGCATCAGAAATCCAACCTTTAAATGTATGTGTCGGATTCATATGATACTACTGTATATGCACAAAGATCTTGTTTTATGTCGAATATTGTGATCCACTCAATAATATCGAATTATATGTCAGAAGCCTATTGTAAGACTTGATTGCTTGTATTTTTCACGATTATTCCCCGGATGTACATGTCTTAAATTTAATTGTCAGTCTGTGGCTATTGGTCTTCAGATTTTTATATACCAATAATTATTAAATCCAAAATTTGATTAGGTAAGCGACTCCAACAAGAAACATATTTGGGTTAATGGTTAAGTAATTTTTTCATTATAATAAGTTAATGATTGTTAAGAGTTAAAATTAATATTACAAGATGATGAAAGTACGAAACTAATTTGTGAAACGATTTAAATTCACACATTTTTATTTGTACTTGAAAAAAATATGGTAGACAAGAGCATCTAACTACAATCAACTTACATGGCTAAATTAAATTTTGTAATTTTTTAGCATGTAAATTATATTATAATTTAATTCTAAATAAGAATTTAATATATAATATATACTTAACTTTTATGTGGACTTTCTTTACTTGTGTGATATTATTTTTATGACTACGGATACCGGCTTATATGGGTATATGAATATGACTTGACTAGTGAGAGATTTTTTCCATTATACCTCAACAAAGTCAAGATATCATATAATAGTATGTAAGTTTTAAATACATGACTATGCATAGTTCAACTCCAACAGCAATCCAATGAAAATTATATTAAATTACCTTATTATACACAAATTACGGTATTAGTAATGTGAATAATAGATGTAGTAACATAGTTGATTGCTAATATCATAAAACTGTAGGTGTCAATTAGTTCACAAATGTGCAATAAGAGAAAAGAATATTTTATAGGTGTCATAAACAAAAAATAAACACGAAGCATGTTATTTACAAAATAACAAAGTTTGATAACTTCAAACAAGATTTAAGGCACAGACTCGTAAAGAGTCACATGGACGAGAGCGAGGGGTTATGTTAGCCCAAGGGGCAATGCCGCAATGGACGAATGGTTCGAAGGAACCACAGAGGTAAAATCTAAGTCCTCTACAGTTGTAGCTACACTGTCATGTTATGATTATGTACCGCTTGTGACAACGATAAAGCCATCAAAGTCGCCTAAGAGTCTAACAACCAAGACAGCCCTAAACATTGAAAATGCTATGGCATATGTGCAATTATATCAATGTCATGGGAATATGTGCAATTATGTTAATGCAATACTCATATATGAAATTATGTTAATATCATGAGCATATGTGCAATTATATTAATGTCATGGGTATATGTGCAATTATGTCAATGTTAAGGTATATGTGAAAATGTATTGAAAAGCATGCAAGAAATGAGTTATAAAGGTAAGCAATTACAAGTATGCAAGGAAACGAATGATAAAGGTAAATCATTACAAATATACAAATAAATGATTTATAAAGTAAATCATTATAAATATATAAGAAAATGATTTATAAGGAAACTATTACAAGTTATAAAAAAATATGATGTATAATGGTAAAACACTATATGTTATGCAAGAAAATGATTTAATCAAATGTAAACCATTATATGTTGTACGACGAAATGGTTTAATTAAAATAAATCATTATATGTTATGAGAGAAATGGTTTGAGAATAAAAATCCGTCACAAGTCTTGCAAAATCTATTTAAGGGGTTAACATGAAAGAATGATTGAAATGACAAAGAAGACATGTACATGTTATGAACTTCATTAAACATACCCCTTTATGATGAAAAATGATATCTTGTGTATTTTTTACGTAAATTTCACATGCATACTCATATTTATGAAAGAAACCAATATGCAACTTGTTAGGGAATGACTTAGACATGCATGGGACATCTAGGCACGTAATGATGTTTTTTCCATGGAAGCTTAAGTACATAAAATATAATGGGTTAAAAGATCATTAGAATTCCCATGCATGGACCCTGATATATATTGAATATTAATCTCATGCAAAATTATGTTTATTTGTTTCAGGTGAAGAACACGTTTGACCAAGTACTCAAGTTTGTGAGGCATATTCAACGAGACATTCAACATGGTATGGATAATACATGATTATAGTGGATATATGTATACCCACTAGAAAAGAGGCATGTCATGAAATTATTTAATTTTTCTTTTACAAGTATACCACTATGATGTTATAATAATGGAACTCTTTGTTTGAATGGATTTTATGGATCCTTTTATGGAAAATTTGCAAGGAGTAAGGGTTATTTTCTCTCACGTGGTAGCCGTCTGCCCATGATAAGGGTAGTCCTTGGGACCATCCCGATATTCTTCATGTCGTCAAGAATTTCTCCAGTAGGGATTCGAAGACGAATAGAGAAGATCATGAAGCGATTTCCTGGGGTAGACAAATCATGTCAGGTATGGAACATATCTTGTTGATTAGGAGACGTTTACTATCCCATGGATGAGGACAATCTTGGTATTCTGAGGTTGGAAATGATGAATTGCGTGCTATTAATGAAGTGGGTTGTAAGAATATGGGGGGACAGTGAGGATGTATATGATAGGCTTATCGAGGATATCTACGAGGTGGATGGGCATGATGTGGTTGGTCAGCACCCTCTTCAGTTCTGAGATAATTTTTTGGAAGGGTATTCGTGCGGTTCTTATATACCTTCTTACTTTTCTTTGACTACATTTGGGTGATAAAAATAGTTTCCAATTTTTGGACTGATGACTAGTTGAAAGGAAGATCATTGCATCTTGTTTTCCAAGTCTCTTCACTTTGGCAAAACACAAAAATGCACGGGTGTCTAATATCTATGATGATAGTGTCTGGTTGCCTTCTTTCACGACATGCTTCTCTGAGCAGTGCTTCCCAAGATTTCATGGTGACGATAGAATCTTTGATCACCATTGATGGTCCCATGGGTGGTAGAGATCATTGGTGTGGAGAAAGAGAGATTTCTCAGTCAGGAAGTCCTATAGGTTGTTGGTTTGTGGGGTAGGACAACAACATGTTGAGCTGGTTAGGGATTGTTTGATGTTTTTGGACCTAAAGATCTCATCACTCATTCATGTGTTCCTTTTGATTCCGAGACATGGAGAATTACTCACTAAGGTTAGATGGCCCTTATTTTCCATTCTGAGGACAAACTCCTACACCCTTTTGTAGTGTGGTAGTTGAGTCAGCAAATCATTTGTTATGGAGTGTGAGAAGGACGTTGATTTATGGTAGACCCTTAATGTTGAGTGGGTTAAGCATACTAGTTTGTCCTCTTTTGGGAGTCCCTTTTCAACTCACTTCTTTATCCAAATGCGGAAAAAATCAGAGTGATTACGAGTATTTGGGCTCTTTGGGCGGCTACAAATGGTGTAATTTTTCGTTCGAAATGTTTCTATGTTGAGAGTGTTATCCATCTTGCAAGGAGTCTCCTTGAGTCATGGCTCATGTATTACTTCACGTGTTTCCCCATTTTTTTGATTAAAAAAACCAACAATCATTTGAATATAAGTATAAACATTATAAAATCTAATCAAGTGAAGAAGATAGATCACTCACTGCAAATTGGAATATTTTTGCTACAATTATTAAAGAAGTAAACAATGTGATCACCTAAGATGAAGCTCATAGGTAAACTCCTATCATATGAATTAGAAAAACAATATATTTGAAATAAACAAAAATATAGCTCTGCAAGGTGCAAAAGCTACCTCAACAGACAAATGTTTTGATGATGATTTAGCCATGCTCATCATAAGGTTCAAGAAATTCGTCAAGTGAGATTACTGAAAAGATAGTGAAATGTAGCGCTTCAATAGAAAGAGAAAGGTCCACTTCAAGAAGGATTGTCCCTCTCTCAAGAGAAGAAACAACCACGAATCTGAAACGTCAATCGGTCGGAGGCGGTCGTGATGTCGTCCATACAAGGCAGGACCAACAATGTCGTTGTGGTGGCCACACTTGACCGACGAACAAATTCAATACTTAACCCATAGGTTGAATAATAAATATATGCAAACCAAGTGTGGAGTCAAAATTTATTATTAACCATACCAATAAATGTGTATAATGTGCAAGGATATACATGGTGTCAAACACAGGGGATAATTGGGTGTGGCAGGTATTATTATCTATTTCTATATAATAATGTATGTATGTGTATATTTATCTATACAATATTAGTATTTTTATGGGTTGTGGACGGGGATGAAGATCTGCAGATGGTGCTCTTGCGGCCTGCGCGAAGGGCAGGGCGGCAATAGGGAGTGGCACGACCTTGCGCGAGGCGCGAGTGGAACGGATGTTCTGGCGGCTAGAGCATGCGGTGGCAGGGACGCGCGAGCTCCTGGGGGATTTGGTGCAGAGGGACCTGACTAGGCCAACTGGCGTTCCTCCCATGCGGAGCAGCGGTCGGTGAAGATGGACAGACTAGAGCAGATGGAGGTGGCATGCGCCACCGATTTTTTTGTTTTTTTATTTTTATTTAACTTTTTTAAATTTTTTAAAAAAGACAGAAATTGTAAATTTATATTTTTTATTTTTTATTTTTTTAATTTTTATTTTGTCATACAAAACACATGTTAGAAAAAAACAAAATGTCTATGATTTTTTTATTTTTTATTTATATACAAATTAGGTCGCGAGCATGATGACTTGATCTCAAAATCAAAATGGAAGATGTGAATGAGTGCGGTTCTGAGGGAAATGGCGGATGGAACCAGATCTCCGACCAACATGCATGGTCGGAGGTGAGAGATCGTGCGAGATAGAAAAGAATGCGAATAGATCGAGATGTTAAATGAAAACTTGAGTCAGTGGCGGACCAAATCGTGATGGATTCTATGATCTAGATAAAAAAATGACGACGAAATAAAGATGCGACAAACAAAACTACGATTAACTTAAGTTCAAAATAAGAGAAAGAATGCGGATCTCACCTTAGGAGCGGAAAAGACCTTAATCGCTTTGATGAAGGCCGATTCGTTATCACCGAACGACTCAGAGGTTAGGCACCCTTTTGCGACAAGAAGACTCTCGGAGATCAGGCTCCTCTCACCAAAGATTGACCAAGTTAAAAAGAGAGATGAGGAGCCATATTAATAGATAGAAGAATGGAATTTGAATTTTTAAATTTTGAATAAAGAAAAGAGAAAAGAGAAAATTTTGAAATGAGATAAAGTTAAAATTATTTACAAAAATTAACTATTTTTTATATTTTCATCACTATATTATATTGAAAAATAAAGATTAAATTTTTTTGTGGTGGTTATTTAAGAAATTTAACTATATACATATACTATATACATATATGACATTATATACATGGTTAAATAAGGAACTTATTTTTTTTGTTTTAAAATTCTTATTTTTTAAAATAATTAGTAAAAAATATTTAAAATATTTAAAAATACAATATGTACAAATAAATGGTAAACTTGCTTAAATAACCCCAGAAAACTGACTTTTCAACCGTAACTCCAAAATTATGAAATCACATCCATTTTAAAGGTAATTTAATTTAGAATACAATGGAAGTGAGTTTGGTTCAATTTGAGTTCATATGGAGCCAAAATTGATATTTCATTTATCTCTTAATGGCATCTATTGGATGTGGTTACTTTTATTTTGCACATGATTTTATTTGGCAAACATTTTTGTTATTTAGGAAACATTTTTATTTACATTTTTTTGAAAATTATTTTAGGTTGAGGTCAATTTATGTACAAATAAAATAGTGTTAGTTTTATACATATTTAAACAAAATAAGTGAGATTTATTTACAACACACATTTTTTTGTATTTTCTGATTATGGGCCCTATCTCCCCCTACTTTATTCATAGTCGATCAGGTCAAATCTTGACTCTCTCGGGGTTTGGGTCAACCCATATCTATTACATATATACCATCTTCTATTTTATTTTTCTTTTTTCCTTTCTTTCTTTCTTTATTTATTTTTGGTTAAAATAATATATAAATATACAATATTTACACACATATGCAAGTTAGTAAGAATATGGAGTTAGTATTATATACAGATAAGGGATTTTAAGCTAAAATAAATGAATAAAGATTATGAAATGCTGATTCATCATCCCCCTATGCTTTACCTTTGCTAATCCTTTAGCAAACACTTATTTAAAAGAATAAGTGAATAAAGAAAAAAGGAAGGAAAAATAAAGAGGTCAGACAATTTGAGTTTTAAAATTATCTTCATAAAGTTGTAGTTTGGAGCTCTGTCAGACCTTTGGATTATTACTGTGGTGTAACCTTAATGGGGAAATGGATTAAAACCTAACAGACTCTAAGTTCCACAAGACTCCTATTCAGATCCCCTCAATAGTCAGGTCAGAACAAGTCTACATATACAAATTCTCGTGACTATGAATCTTTACTTGTACCATGTAAGTGAATTATAGCTCCCCATCTCAAAAGTAGCAAAGAAACAACCTCCCTCAACAAGTTAACTCTAGTTCCCCGGTCTAGCAACTCTTTCCTCGAGGAGCGGGGATATTCCCTTCTAAGTTCAAGTACAACTAGCTCAAGAAGAGGGGATGGATAAAAGAATGGATGGTAACCAGTGTAGCTACCTATCCTTGGATGCATGACCACTGTAGCCTAGTCATCCGTTGCAAGCTCACAAAAATTTGACTTTGAAGCTCTTATTATATTTTTTTTCTTTTTTTATTCTTCTATATACACTCTGGCAGGCATTTTACTTTTCAATCAGGCCTGTCCACTTTTGGAGATTCTGCATTTTTCCTCTCTTTTTTTGAAAATATATACAAGGAGCAACATGTACATAAGGAATTTTCCCTCTTGAGCCAATAGACTATCCCTCTTTTGAAGCATTATTGCAACCCCACATCATCCTGCCTTTAGACCTCGACATTGTTAGACCAGGTTGAGACTTACTTCCCTCCCTAGAGGAAGATGTGGGGTTCCACCTAGATGTACTATCCTCATATACTACCCCAAGCCAAAAGATTCTACCTCCTCACTTAGGGATGCAAACGGTCGGATATGGATACAGATATAGGTATTATCATATCTTTATCCGTTTTTTAATACGAATATGGATGCAGATACGGATCTTGACGGATATTAAAACTATCTTACCATATCCTTAAAAAACAGATACGGATGTAAAACGGATATTGATCGCACATGAGTAATGCTAGAAATACTCTATAGAATCGATTTAAATATATAAGAATTGGATGGAAAATACATGATTTACTAGATGTGTTTGTATCATAAAAATTATATAAATATGGTAAGAGGAGGTAGAGAATTATATTATATTTGGTTAAAAATAAATATATGACTATATTTATATATGAAAACGGATATCTCATGGGATGGAGGACTCTGGTCAGTAGTGGGTGTAATGATCAACATATTGCTCTCTACATCAGAATGGATGCGAATCTTTCCTGATCCATAATCAATAACGGCTCTCGCAGGGCGAGGAAAGGCCGTCCCAGGATGATTGGAAGGTGCTCCACTGGGATGGAGGTCTCCATTGGGAATACGACAAACAACAATGAAGGTCATGCCCTAAATAATAATGATAGCATTTTCTAGAATACCCTTCAACCTCTTAATATATCCATCAGCAAATTGAACTGTCATCCTGATTTTCTTAAGAGGCCCAAGATGAAAAGATTTTACCATAGATAAGTGTATTATATTAAATGAAGAACCACCGTCAAGGAGAGTGTTGTCACGAGAATATGCAGAGATGGAGCAACTCACAAGAGGTATGGCAATGTTCCCTTTCTTAAAATGTGGACGGTGAGAAATGGCGTAGGCAGTGGCCATGGTCAAGATGTGACACTCAGATCTGCTCCTTCATTTCTCTTCTTGGTTGAGGGGCAGATAAATTGGGTCATGGCCTGTTAAGTGGGGATTTAATGATCTCGTAAATAGTGGCCACCACTTCAGGTTCAGTCAACATTTTTTTTTGAAATTTTGGACCACCACCAACAAGGGAGGAGATCAGAATCGGCATATACACATGGATTGCCAAGAGCAGTCTGTGCAGTGACATCCTTAAAAAATGAATCAACAATGTGTCTTCCGAAATCTTTTTGTATTTTTAAAATTTTCTTTTTGTATTTTGGGTGATTGTAAGCTCTCATGAATATCCTCAAGTGAATCCATATCCTCAAATAGTGGAGCAGCTTTCTGGCTCTTATTAATGTTAAATAGATTGGTAATCTTCGAATTCATATACTCCATCATCTGGTTCAAGGTCTCAAGTGTGGACAACATGAAAGGTGACTCCAAAGTCCCAGGATCGGGTGAGTGAGATGAGGGTGGATGAGAATCAAAGTCCTCCGACTCATGAAATAATGGGTTAGGCGGATATGCACAAAAATCAGGAGGAAAGTCCTCCTAGAAAAAGAAAGGTGGATCGACTGGAGGGTATAAGGGAAACACGAAGATCGGATTAAAATAACTCCAATCGACCATCTCCGAGACAAGAGAAAGTGATCGGGAGAGCACGAGGGAAAAGTCAAAAGGTGTGAAGAAAAAATGCGCAAATACGTAGAAGGGTCTAGTATGCGCACAAGCAATCAAATACAATACAAACCCTCGATTCACTAACTCAACTCAGTGAAGATCGTGAAATCTCGGTCTCTTATCTTGTCAATTTTAGAGTTAGGTGATCAAACGCAAAGTTATACAAACACTTAGTTTGAATTATGGGATTTGGACACTAACTTTCATGTATATGCGAGCAAGTTAAAAACGAATACAATGAGGGGGTTACTTTCTCTAAAACAATGATTTTTCCTTTACGTTTATTTTAGGGTTGAGTTTTCTTTAGCAGTCTCAAATTTTAGATAGTTGTCACTTTGTTTAAATAGTTTCAATGAATCACCTACCGAGTGTCCAATTTCCTTTTTAACTTATGTGAGTGAAAGCAAGGAAGGAGATCGGAAATGCCAATGCACGATTAAAAACAATGATGCATGCAGGGGTTAGAGATGCGTACCTTGTCACCAACACTCTACCATGTAGGGTGATCCGTGCAGAATTTAAATACAGAAAAGTAAACTAACCTATATGATGCATGTGAACCGTCCTAACAATAACTTCTATTAACGGGCAAGAACAGTTTAATTTGACTAAGTCCAATTACGATCTACTACATAGTTACAGAAATTCTTGTTTAGGGTGTTTGGAACTAATCAAGTACATGGCTCAAGCAAATTAATTAAAGCAATCAATAGGTAGCTCACAAAATTCGTATGAAACTAAGAAAAATAAGGAGATAAAAATAAATCCGGTGAGGTCCCCCAAGTGCACCGGCACTTGGCGAAACAGACCCACAACAAATGAATGTCCGTTTACAAGAGTTGAAACGCTAAAAAAATAAAAACTATCTATCCTCCAAATGATGGTCTCTCTCAAAATCTTCTTCTCCTCCTATGCTCTCTTGGCGAAACAGACCCACAACAAATGAATGTCCATTTACAAGAGTTGAAATGCTAAAAAAAAATAAAAACTATCTATCCTCCAAATGATGACCTCTCTCAAAATCTTCTTCTCCTCCCGCGCTCTCCTGCGACTTCAAGATGAATCAAGCTGCCTCTGCTTCGCTTGGGTGCTTCGGCTCTCCTACGATCACCTCCTTAGCTCCGCCATCCCTTGTAAGAAAAAGAAAGGAGAGAATATGCAAGAAATACAATTATAAAAATATGAGCACAAATAATGAAATAAATGCAGTGAATATGAATAATGGAATAAACGTGGAAAAATATTTACAATCAAGAATAACAGATCAATAGAGAAACCTAACTACCGTCGTCGTGCCTCCCCGGTAACGACACCATTTTGTTGCTATGCTTTTTTGGGGTTTTAATTAAATAAATTATGAACAAGTTGTTGCAACCCTATCAAGCATCCACAAACAAACATTTTTTTTCTTAAGCTACAAATAATTACAAAGAATAAGGTGGAGCAAGAGAAATGTTTTTGCCACCTATTTACCTGTATAACGGACATGATTAAACTCAGGGAGGCTACAATTCCTGTGGGTTATTCAAATAATCAAAAGAAATTCAATTAAGAGAAAAAACAAGAATGTCAAAGGCAAACTATCTTTGGTTTTTGTGGATTTTTTATCTTCTATTTTCTTATTTCTATTTTTATTTTCTGATTTTCAATTTTTTCGTGATTTTAATTTTGCATTTTTTTTAATTTTCAAATAAGGAACAATATGCACAAGGGAAGAAAGATGCACCCTGCACTCTTTTTGTATTTTTCAGTTATATAAAAAATGCTAAGAAAAATCCAGGGAAAATATTTTTGGGTTTTAAAAACTTTGAAATATTTTTGGAAAATTTTGTATATTTTTCAGATATTTTTATATTTTTCTAAAAATCAAACAGTGGCAAAAATGATAAACAGTGCACAACCTGGAGTAATTTGCAACTTAAAACTATTTTAAGTGGCCAAAACTCCTGGCAACTATTTTGATGCTAAAATATAGGTAGATATCTACATACAAGAACTGAAATAACTATTTTTGGATTTTTATAATATTTTTATGATTTTTTGTAAGATTTTGATTATTTTGTATTTTTTTTATATTTTATAGATAATTAATGCACAAAAATTATACAAGAATTAAAAGATAATAAAATAAATATAATCTATTTTTTGGAATTTTTAGAGAAATATTCAAATATTTATGAATTTTTGAATTTCAAGAAGAGAAAATGACACTATTTTAGATTTTTTTCATAATAAAAAATGCAAATAAAATGTAATGAAAATTTCATGCTATAAAGATGCACACATCAGGAGCATAGCATGATTTTTGGGAAATCTATTGAGCTACAAAAACATTTATTTCACTGAAAATAACATGCAAAATAATGTTTGGAAGGATAAGACTGAAATGAAAATACTTAATGACTTTGCATTAGAGAATAAAAAAATAAACTCGAGGGAGAAAGATTGAAAATTACCCACTTATACGTTCCACGTACGTGACTGGCTCTGGCTGGTGGAACTTCTTTGCATTTTTTAGAATCACGAGGGACATGATTGTAATTTTTACTCCAAAAAATCAGGGCTTCCTACGTTTTGTTCTTTCCTGTTCAAGCCGAAGGGGGCGCTTCTCCTCTTCTCGCCCAAGCCAAGGGCAGCGGACATTGGCGGGAGGTCGGTGACGAACACGGCTTCGATGACGGATGGTCGGTAGGTGGATCCGATGAAGACGGCAACGGACTGGAGGTAAGACACTCCAAGTGGCTACGAGGGTGAGCGAGGTTATGGTGCGATGGAAGGGTGCGGTGGAGATCGTCGATCGGTTGCTGGGGTGATGAGGGAACTCGCAGTTGAAGGTCTAGATGATGTCAGAGGTATGTGGTTCCCAGGAGGAGGAGCGGGATGTGGACGGGGGTGAAGATCTACGAATGGTGCTCCTACGACATGCACGAAGGGCGGGGCAGCACGAGTGGGTGGCGCGGCCTTGCACGTGTGCACGGGTGGCGTGGATGTTCTGATGACTAGAGCATGCAGCGACAGGGCTGCACGAGCTCCTGGCGGATCTAGTGCAGAGAGACCCGACGCGGCCGGCTGGCGTGCTCCTCCCAAGCGGAGGAGCAGTCCGTGAAGATCGAAGGACTGGAGGAGATGGAGGCGGCGGGCGCCTACGTTTTTTTTCATTTTTTCATTTTTTATTTTTTATTAACAAAAATCGATGGAAAAAAATAATTTTTTATTTTTTATTCTAAAAAGACAGAAAATGTAAATATATATATTTTTTATTTTTTTTCTACTTTTTTTGTTTTTTTATTTTATTCTGCAAAACAAATGTTAGAGAAAAACAATATATTTATATATATGATTTTTTTATTTTTTATTTATATACAGATAAGGTCGCGAGCATGATGACTTGATCCCAAAATCAAAATGGAAGATGTGAATGAGTGGGGTTCCGAGGGGAATGGCGGATGGAACCGGATCTCCGACCACCGTGCATGGTCGGAGGTGAGAGATTGTGTGAGGTAGAAAAGAATGCGAATAGATCGAGATAAGGAATGAACAATCGAGTCGGTCGAAGATCAAATTGTGATGGATTCTAAGATCTAGATAAAAAATGACGATGAAATAAAGATGCGAGAAATAAAACTAAGATTAACCTAAGCTAAAAATAAGAGAAAGAATGTAGATCTCACCTTAGGAGCGGAAAAGACCTTAATCGCCTCGATGAAGGCCGACGCGTTGTCACCAGACGGCTCGAAGGTTAGGCATCCTTCTGCAATAATAAGACTCTTGGAGATCAGGCTCCTCTCACCAAAGATTGATCACGTTGAAAAGAGAGGTGATGTGCCATATTAATAGACAAAAGAATGGAATTTGAATTTTTAAAATTTTGAATAAAGATAAGAGATAAGACAAAAATTAAAATGAGATAAAGTTAAAATTATTTACAAAAATTAACTATTTTTTTATATTCTCGTCACTCTATTAAATTGAAAAATAAATGTTAAATTTTTTTATTTTCTGTGGTGGTTATTTAAGAAATTTAACTATGTACATATACTATATACAGATGTGATATTATATACATGGTTATAGTTTTTTTGTTTTGTTTTATAATTTTTATTTTTTATTTTTATTTTAAATAATTAGTTAAAAATATTTATAAATATTCAATTACAATATGTACAAATAAATGGTAAAATTGCACAAATCATCCCAGAAAACCAACTTTTCAACCGTAACACCAAAAATTATGAAATCACAACCATTTTAAAGGCAATTTAATTTAGAATACAATAGAAGTGGGTTTGGTTCAATTTGAATTCATATGGAGTCGGAATTGATCTTTCAATTATCGCTTAATGGCTTTTTCCGGATGTGGTTGCTTTTATTTTGTACAAGATTTTATTTGGCAAACATTTTTATTATTTAGCAAACATTTTTATTTACAACTTTTGTTTTGAAAATTATTTTAGTTGAGATCAATTTATGTGCAAATAAGATATTGTTATTTTTATACATATTTACACAAAGGGTGTGAGATTATTTACAACACACATATTTTTGGATTTTCTGATTATAGACCCTATCTCTCCCTAGTTTGTTCCTGGTCGATCAGGTCAAGTCTTGACCTTCTCTCGGGGGTTGGGTTAGCCTGTATCTATTACATATATATAGTCTTATTTTTTTTCTTTTCTTTAATTTTCCTTCCTTCCTTTCTTTCTCTATTTATTTTAGGTTAAAATAATATACAAATATACAATATTTACACATAGATGCAAGTTAGTAAGAATATGGAGTTATATTATATACATGTGTTTTATGAGGAATTTAAGCTAAAATAAATGAATAAAGATGATGAAATGCAGATTCATCGATCTCCTGTCTCAAGTCCGACCTAACGTAGGAGATGCGTGCATGCGCGTTGATGAGATGCGGGCTTCTTGCAATCCAAGGTGAAGATCCAAGCACTGGAACTCCTGATTTCATTGCACGAAATCTAAAGTCTTCTTCAGAAACTAGAAGCATCGAAGAAGATGGAGATCCTCAGGTAGTCAATTCGGTAGCACAACGACGTCGCGATGACCACGACTCTCTATCACAAAGTATGGATAACCACACTGGAGAGAGAGATGGGACATGTGATGAGAATGAGAAAAATAGATAGACTTGACAAAGAAGTTGTATATAGAATAGATAGGGTTGCCAATTTTATTTATAGTATTTTGGGAGTCCATGGATCACAATCCATGTGAAACATAAAATCAATGTGTGAGATTGATATGTGTTTTTATTCAATGGTGATGATTTTGTTGCAAAAACACAACAACAAATAACTAATTTTAATCAAATCATATATATATATATTATCAATATTATTAAATTTGATTAAATCAATAATTAATCAAGGGATAAGGAAGGTGGCAACCCACCTTCCACATATGGTGGGGATGGCCACTTGAACAAGTCAAGGTGGTCGTTCACCATCCATATATGGAAGGTGGTTCA